>CM055874.1:44959882-45517967 GCA_029582165.1 Portulaca oleracea
CTACCACCACTCCTACTCTCGCCTCCGTCTGCATTTTCCCCCCTTATTTTTTTATTCTTTTTCTTCTATACAACCAAAACCCTAGACTAGACTAGATATCCATCCACTTGCTCACCAACAACTTACAACCAAACTAAATCCCTCAAGATTTGGGATTGATTTATTCTGAAGCTGGGAAGTGGGAACACAAGGTTTCAGTTTCTGGGAGACTCCTTCTCATACACACACTCACACAGACGCAGACTGACAGGGACGAAGGAAAGCAAGCCAAACCATAAAATGAAAAAGAATAAAAACAATGAATAAAGTGTGGTGGTTTTGAGTCTTCTTCAACTTCTGCTCTGCGTTGTTTGAACGAAGACGTGAATACCAAATAATAAAAATCAAAAGAACAGCGCGGTGATTTCAGTTGTTATACGACGTCGTTTTTGTTGCCGTCCAAACCGACAAGCCAGCCGCTACTCTGCCTTCAATGTTGAGGTATTACTTCAATTGGTTAATTTTAAATTTTAACTAATTTAATTAAGGATATTCTACCATAGTTAAATTTATTTTCAACTATGGTAGTTGAAATGTATAATTGCCCTTAATTTTGTCATAAAAAATTAAAATTAATATATACATTTATTATAGGACTTGTTACTATAAGTAAATCTATATGTTAACTTATAATTTTTTTACAAAATTGAATATTTCAAATGAAATTCAACCATAGTTGACTTTTTTTCAACTATCGTAGTTGAAAAGTGAAAAGACTATTAATTTTGCCATAAAAATTCAAAATCAATGTAGGTTGATCAAAGTAACTTGATACAATAATTAACCATGTTTAGAAGGATATAAATCTTTTTAAAAAATATGATTTATATTTAATAAATGAATGGTATAAAATTTTCAACTACCATAGTTGAAAATAAATTCAACTATGGTAGAATTTTCATTTAATTTATTTTCCCAATAGCAATATATGTTACATTTCATGTGTCCCGAGTATCTATTTCAAATATTTGTGGGTGAACATTTATGATAGTAAGAGTGAACAACCTAATTTATGTGGCTGTTCCATATTAACTGTCGTCTTTAGAAATTGTGCAGTCAAATTTTAAAAATTTTGACCATAAATTTCTCAATATATACAATGAGTTGTTATGTAAAATTACCACCATTAGACTCGTAACGAAAAATACTATCATAAAAGTATAACATTGCAATTGTTTATGTAAGAAATTATCAATCAAAGACTGGAATTGAAGACCGTGAAAGTCAAAATTATGACAATTAATATGAAACGGAGGGAGTTATATATATGAGTGAACAATCATAATATTTAAAACATAGGTTTCACATTAACCTAATAAATTGCAGCCAATAGAGGCCACAGTAAAAAAAAAAAAAGGAAAACAGAGAAACTACGTTGAATATAAATCACTATAGCCTTGCTCTTTGTATTGGTAATTCTTTCCAATCCAATCGAATTTAATCTAAACCTTACACAATTCTCTAAAAAAACATGTTTTCTAAAGCCTTGTTCTTTTCTACGGTTGGCAAACTGCGATACCACAGCATACTGCAGTTTGCCACAACTCACCACACTTTACCACAAATCATTATTTTTCTCTCTCCTCACTTTTCTCTCTCCTAACTTTTCTCCTCTACTTTTTACATTCTCCTCCTTACCTACCTCACATACCAATAACCTACCACAATTCCACCATACCAACCAGAATTCCACCACACCACACCACGCCACACCATACCGCAAAATACCGCAGAAAAGAACAAGGCATAAAAACACAATTCCCCAAAAAAGTATTATAACTTGTCCAACTTAATCTATCCAAACCTCATTTTATCAAATAAAAAAAAAGGGTTTATAATTATAAAGAACTGGTGGTTGTGGGTCGAATATGCTCCACCCATTTGAGTTTCTTGCGTCTTTTTTTACTCTTTTTCCTTCTTTTTCGCTTGGAACTTTAACACCCACGTCCCCTTTATTAAAATCGGATTATTATATATTAATTCTATTTTATAAAATATTATATATATTAAAGTGAAATAAACTGATAGTGACTTAATTCTATAATTATAATGTCACACAAAAATTGTACGGAATTATATTTTTATGTATTATTTTTATATTTCAAAAAATAACTAAAATAATGTTAATTTTATATTGTAACTCATTCTAATTTGTGAGCAATTAACAGTCAATGCTTTAGTCAAATTGACAAATATTTTAGGATGGAGGTAGTACTTACTATTAAAAAAATTAGTATAAAAAATCATAAGAAACACTAGTTTGGTGAAAGGTATGATACTTAAAAAGTGTCTTGGGGTAAGACACGTATCATCATCCTTTTCTTTTACCTTTGGTTAGAAATCGAAGTTGGTCGACAGGTAGCTAAACTTAGACTTGGAAAAACGGACTTGAAACCCAAACCGATAAAATTGAACCTAGACCCAAACCAATGCCCGAGTGGAAGCATCTAATCTTGACCCGAATCCGAAGAAAAACCCCTATTGAAATTGAACTAAATTGCAACACGAAAAGTGGCCATATTAATATCCACACTCAAGTGACCCCAAATCAAGCCAGGACCTAGTCTGAAAGAATCTCACCCGAACCATTCTGAATAAGACTCACCCGAAAGCAATCTAAACCCAAACACGTACTCGAATCAAATCGAACCGAACCCGAAAAGCCACACACGTTCATAATATTGTTCGATGACCCTTTTTTTTTAAAAAATGCAACATATATTACCTAAATTGACATTAAATAGAGATGTATATCATACAAGACTTAATTCTACTTTGTCATAAAATTAAAAGATAGTTAGCAACTTGACTACTTGACTTCTATTAGCCTATCAAATTGCTTATTGTAAAAATTGGCTGATTGGAGTATCAAATAGACTATTTATGTGTTTGGTAACCAATTATTTGCTTGGCTATTTTGTCCCAGTCAGCCAATATCTAATAGTCTAGTGAGAGCATACTATTGAGAATGACTTACTGTGGAAAATACATTTTAGTTCAAAAGTTGTCTAACCGAAAAAGATGATGTAAAAGGGGTATAAATGAAATTTTAACAAATATTTTATTCAGAAACAACTAGTTTTATCAAATACATTTTTTTCCAACAGCCAATTCAAACAGTCAATAATAAATAACCAATGTAAACAGCTAACCCACACACACAGTTGTTTGCCAAAGGAGCCATTGTCTAAATTTACAACAATATTATTTAAATTGATGTTAAATAGACATTACAATATATATCACTCAAGACTTGATTCTACACTATCCTAAACTAAAAGATGGTTAGCGACATGACTACCTTATCCAAAGATTTGGTTAAACAAGTTAGCTATTTTTTTAATTAATTAATTTATTTATTTATGTGCAATAAGGGAGTTAACCTTCATGAAGTCTAATTTAATATAGACAGCCTTGAATCTCAAGCCATCTTTGAACTCTAAATCACGACCTTAAGTCCTTTAAGTTTAGCATTTAAGGAATAACATAGCCAAAAAGTTTCATGCATCCTTTGATCCAATTTCCCTCGCACCTGTAAGAAGATCTCCGCCCATATGAGTTACCCCGAAGTTAAGCTTTTAGAAGCCTTACTAGAAATAAGTAAACTTTTTAGGTCTATGTTTGCTCGCGTTGCACAAAGGTTATATGAAGTTAAAGTCATGCCGTGACACATAGTATACCCTAAATTGTGATGCAATGTAAGGATATTCTATCCATATCTCTAATCCTCTCAATACACATAACTAAAACCCTATTGGGTGTGCCCTTTGAATAGGAATCCTATCAACCTTTTTTTTAAAAGATGTACGTGATTATTCTCAAAAAGGAAACTGGGAAAAACTTAATAACAAATTACATTTCCATAGGTAAAGAGTGATAGAAAATTTAATTTATCACGATCCATTAAATCTTCTCATTAATTTTAAAAATCATCCATTCGAAAAGCTAAAAGGTGATTCATGAGCCTAAAAGACCAACTTGACTAAGAGGGTCCCAGAATGCTTTAGCCATTAGACAATGTCACAAAAATTAAACATGGTGCAAGTTTTGAGATTTGCTCAAGCCAACCCTAGAAACTAGTTCTTCATCCATGCTTTTCTTAACTAGACTAGCATGGGTAATGTGCTTATATATAGAACAATCTAAATAAATACATGAACTAGTTAGGGAACCTTCAACCGCCGCACTCGCTCATAAGAAATCGCCAGAATTTCAATATTTGCCCGAATAATAGTGATGATTGTGGCTATTTGAACTCGTTTGTCACTCCACAAGCTAAGAGTTCGAGCAAACTATATCAAGGGTAGTTTACCTTCCCACTTGATTAAGCTAGATAGTGTTTTGTCCCCCTACCACCATTGAAATACTTTGCTGAGCAAGAATAGGATTAGCATGAATAAAGCATTGCCAAGCATTAGAATTATTGATATGGCTATGTAAATCTCTACTTGCCTTAACCCTCATTACAATACTTAGCTTTAAAAGCATGATCATGTGGATTGTATTGCTAAAGTAATTATCTACATCCTAATTTTGCTAAAAATGACAAACTTAAGTCACACATAAAGTTTAACCTAAGTCCACTTGGAGTTTTGGGTCTAGTCACAAATGTTATGGGCAAAATGAATCTTGACGAATTTTTCTATCACTCTCATCAAAGGTAGTGTTGGGATTCACCCATGAGTAAGATGTCTAACATCCGAAAAGCAAACGGAAAGCACATGGTATATAGGTCAAGTTGGCTACTCCTCTTAATACCAATTGGTTTTAAGATGGAACCTCATTTAACTTGGGTACCATGGGTCTTGGTTGAAGTGGACTCCCGCCTTGGATCTCCCCACAAGTGGTATCAGAGCCGATGGTTCGCTCGGCTGGGCGCAAGGTGCGGGAAGGTGGTCCTGTAAAAATCACCATGGACAGGAGCATGGACCATGGCGCACACGCGATTGGGTCTCCTGAACGCGCAGAGTGGTGGCATGAGACTCAGGTGGAGTAGGGTGCGACTTTGTGGAGTAAGGTGCGGCTGAGACTCTTGAGGCAGAGTGGTGACATGAGACTCAAGTAGAGTAGGATGCGGCTCGGTAGAGTAAGGTGCAACTATGATGGGCTCCTGATGATGACTTGAAACCTTGGCAAAGAGAGGTTTCGATCAAGGGGGAGATAGTCATGTGTGAAGGAGGAGATTGTTGGGATTCATCCATGAGCAAGATGTCCCACATTGGGAAAGCAAAAGGAAAGCACATGACATATAAGTCAAGCGAGCTACTTCTCTTAACACCAATTGATTTTAAGATGGAACCTCACTTAACTCATGTACCGTGGGCTCTGGTTGAAGTAGGCTCCCGCCTTGGATCTCTCCAACAGGTAGACTTTGATAACTTACAAATTTGCATAGTGTAAACTAGAAGTACATAGTAGACCTAGTGAAAGTGATCTCCTCTGCCAATAATGACACTTGATTTTCCACCTAGCACCCTTGTCCAGCTCGGTCCATAACCATATGTAAGTTGCTCGATAAACTCGTCTATGTGATGTACAAACTCCAAGATGGCACCTCATATCTAAATTTCGGTCATCTCAAAAATTCAAATATATTTACTTTTCACCTAACACACATTTTAGGCTAGAAAAAAGAATTCTATTTTTGTGAGCTTAGTTACCTTTGGCATGAAGCTTCACAAAATATATCCAAATATTTTTTTATTTGAATTGCATCCAATGAGTGTTGGATTAAAATGAGCATTGAGAGCATGAGAGATCTAAGTCATCCAATCTTATCCAAAAGCTACAATTAAATCCATACCAACCCTCACCTCCACCTCCCCCTCCCCCTCCCCCTCCCTCGCTTGCCACCCCCACAAAAAAATCTGCCACTCTTTACCTCTCTCTCCTCCCACCTAACCATTTGGTAGGCCTAATTCCCAACTATTGTGATTACACCTAATCTATCCCACCCAGGAAGACAGATTACATAGGTAGAAATTTTACCTACCAACACTCTAACTATAAACTGCAGGGCGACTAAGATCCCAAAGCAAAGATCATCTACCGAGGACCACCAAGCTAACTTAAGACTTAATTACTAGGTAGCTCGATCACGATCCAATCATGATTGAGAATATGTGTATGTAAATTTGTGATTGTGTCTAATACAAAATCCAAAGAAACACCGGGAGGAGGATCCGAGGAAATCACTCCCAAAAATACTTCCTCAAAGTACCTCTCAAATGGAAAGGCTTTTCATCATCATAAATGAGGCTTCTCTCTCCCTATTTATAGAAAATAGGTGGCTTGGGGAAGGGGTCATAAAATAGACCCAAAACCATCATTTTTGAAAACGCATGGCTGATCGACACAGTCTGTGTCGCTAGGTAGAAAACAATTTTTTGCTGGAAATGAGACACAGTCTATGTCAAGCATGACACAGTTCGTGCCGCCCTAACATGGTCTGTGTCAACCATGACACGGCCCGTGTCACATTGAATTTTCCCCAAAATTCATTTTTGACGCTTTCCAAAATAGTACTATATTATTTTGGACCATACACAAACTATTCTAAGGTGTTGACTTGTATGACCCTGTGGGGCCAATTGATATAGTTGTGTTAAACCATTTAAGCACTAATTATAGAGGTATCTAGCAAGATATATAATTACTATGTTAAGTTGGCTGAAGAACTCAAACAAATTGAGCATAGTGGGGACATTCCCAACATATAGGTACCGACGGTCCGACGCTGTGACATATGGGTGGTGGTGTGGTTGGGTGGAAGGAGAGAGGAGACAAAGAGGGTTGGTTTTGGGAGGATGGAAGGTGGATTTAGTTGGATTTAATCTCAACCCATTGATCAAATTTAGATAGCCAAGATCTCTCATTCTCACATGACTATTTTAAAAACGGCACTTATTGGATTCAATATCTTTTTTGTTGTTAAATGGACCTCCTGTGTTGTGGCTCCAGCAAATAGAATATCATCTACGAAGAAGATACTAGAAATATTTGATACTCGCTCATAGGGAAACGTTTCCAACATTTATCTAGTAACTCAGCCTCAACTAATTGGGTTAGTATATGCAAGCAACTTAAATGTAAGGAAAGAGGATCACCTTATTTGATTCCTTGAGTAGGTTAGAACTCCTCCTTATAATCCCCATTTTAAAATAACAGCGAGGGTCAATCTATGTTCGACATGGGAAACCTTTGCATGTCTCTATAATTTTTTGAGAGGCTCATGACAAATATGGTGATATTGGTTCTCTATTGATCAAGAATTTCATATTTTGGAAAGTAATGGGGAGGTTCTTACCAAGAACTTACTTCATGCGAGGGATCCATCCACTATAGGAATAACTCACTTAGGCCAAGGGAAGGAGCTTTGGTGGATAAATTTTACATCAATATTTAGAATATACATATCCAAAGAAAGTTTGCTATGAAAGTAATTCTTCAGTCGCCAATTATGAAAATGATCATGGGGAAAAAACTATTTGTGCTTGGTTTGTAAATTAGGTCATGATAAATTAAACATTTTGTGGCCAATTTTCTATATTTGCCACTTAGAAGTTAGTTTGGTGGCGCTGGAAGATTATACTTCATCTCATATATATAAAAAATATTTATGTACCATCCTTTACATTTACCATGAATCTAGGTAGTGAGGATGAAAGTTTTGCTTAGAAATTTAGGTTTTCCTCTTAAAACTAAAATGTATGTATCTTTTATATATAATTTGACTCTATTAGTGCCCTTGTAATGATAAATAGCATAGTGGTTCACCTATCAAATGCTTTTTGTTGCTACTTGCTTTGTGTATTTGATACTCAATAGAAGCATCTTTACATATCAAGCGGATGATACTGCAACTAATATAAATTGACAACTACTGAGTTGTTGGTCAAGAATTCATATAGTTAACAAACTCTAATGATCATTATATATATATATATATATATATATATATATATAATGTTACTGTGTGAACTGTGGCTAACATACTTATTAGCCATAAAAAAGAATTCACGACTACACAAAAAATGACCCAAGTTGAACATTAGTAAGCCACTAAATGTTTTATGGCAAATGTTATGATAGATGGTCATGCCAAGATTTTTCCATTGGTATTGCATTAGACACGACCTTATTTGTCATGATAGGTCGCATGAAATGTATAGATTAGACATGATTAACTTCATGTTCCAAGTGAGTTTTTTCAAATAACCGATCATTTTGGTATTTCTATATGATTTATATTAGCTTTTGCAACTCCCACACACAAGAATACATTTTTCTAGGTAGATTATATACAACATAGTTTGCCACCACCTAGGTAGCAAGTAGTTTACAAGTCTTTGTGTCTCACAACCAGTAGTACAAGTTCTTACATAATACATAAATTTATTCTAGAAAGTTTCATATCAACGAGAGTATTTAAAATAAAAGATAACTACAGTCAATTATAAGCTTTCTCTAAGTCCAATTTATTGGGCGTCCAACCTGTACTTCCTTTTTCTCTATCATACATTGGATACTCTCTAACATGATAATAATGTTCACAATTTGTTTTCCTAGCACAAAAATAGACTGTAGAGATAAGCTTACCAAGAAACAATTTGAACCTATATATTTGATGTAGAAAAGGGTTTTTTTTTTATTATTATTTCTCCTAGATAACTGTTCAAGAAAACATTGGTACAATCAAGGTACATTAATGTACTCAAGAGGGTACAAGAGTTGATCAAGGTGAGGATTCAAGAATCACATTAATGAAAATCCAAGCCTTAATTCAATTATATTATGGAGAACTTATTCATCACTAACACCAAGACCACTTTGGGACAAATTTGTTCTGTTGGATTCCTTGATCGAAGAGTGCATTAATAAGCAGGAAAATCATTTTGTGTGAAAGTACACATTCTGCTTTGGCGATATAATTTTCAAAGTAGTAGTTACAAATGTCAAGGACCTTGATAGAAACTGCCAGGTGGAGTTGTAAACACTTGTTTGAGTTGTTAATTATCCTTGGTTGTATGGAAACCCTATCATACTTGTTTCCTGACCTCCTTGGGAAGTCAAAGACGTGACCGAGCTTGCAAGAAATGAAGCACACAAGTTGATGTCTCATATGGGTTATAAAGCAGGAAGAATGCATTTATCAAGTTGTTCCTTATTCATTAATACAAAACACTACCTATATGATGATTTTTAACTATATATATATATCTTTCATAACATATAAGCTTCCCTCTTTACTCATTTAGTAATTCAATCAATTATTGTATTGCTTTTATTATTTTCAAGGTTCATCGGACGTTCTAATCATTAATGTTAAGTCTAATAATTGATTAGTCTGCACTCATGGGGTTTCTTAGCTTTGACGAAACCTTTTTCGATATAAAATTTAGGGTATATAATCCTCCTTCCTAGCTTTGTTTACACAATTTATGACCAGTACAAAGATTCTGGCACACCAGCAAACAAGCACTTTAAAGTATCTTTTAATATTACATTCATTGAGTATTTCCTTAACATAATTAATCTAATGGTTAAAGATGTATAAATTAGTTTAAAAACAAATATCCTTATTTGAGTAGTGGCGAACCATTGTACCAAGATCTCAAATCTTAGAAATTATTTTATGAATTATATTACATAAGCTAATGGAACGAACTTATTTAAAAGGTTGGTGGATACTAGTTTTTGATGATAAAAGATATTTGGCGTGGTTGTGACGTGAAGGTAATTACCTTGTGAAGAACCTTCAAAACCATATCAAAGACATAAAGCATAATAATACACTAAATTCAATAGTTTCTAAAACGAAAAGGGCATGAATTGAATACCTCTTGATCCTAGTGTCTTGTTCGAATTTATAGAAATTAAAGAGTGATTTACGGACTTCTTCACCTATATAAGGGTTTTGTAGATCAACCAACTCTTCAGTATATATGTAAATTTAGAAAAATATCCCTTGGAGGAGAGACTATTGTTATAATACAATTTTGTTATTGTAATTATTTTCATATGCTTCTAACACAAGCGCTTTTGAAACAAGATAACCAACTCTGGCAATTCATGTATGTTACGATTGTGTCCTAAAATTGCTCAACTTGACTTGATTGGTTAATTGTGTTAGGAAACTATTTAGGTTTTCTTAGTATTTTAGGTTTCCTAATTATATTAGATTTGGTAAATCTAGTTCGAGTGCTGGTCAAGAGTTAATTGTAGCTTGATGTCCAAGACTTCCTTTGATAGTTTGGCAACCAATGTTAGCCTTCCTATAAATTCATGGTTGTTGTAGGTTTATGTGTGTGTCTCATGTAGAGAGCACTAGATAGCTTCTAATAAAGAGCACAAAGGAGGGTGTTGGAGCTAGTATATCCTGAAGAGAACCATAGAGTATGATGGTGTATGGTTGACAATTAGGATGAGAGTTCTAATAGGGTTTATGATTATCCTCGTAAGTTTTTTGAATCGCCATTGTAACACTTAAATCCCCTTTGATAGTGCATTTTTCATGGGGTTTTTCTCGGTTTTGTGTTTTTCCATGTTAAATCCTAGTGTTAATTTTAGTTGCTTTGTTATTTATTTCGGACTATTGTTTGCTCTTGAATTTCATGACCCTAACAAGGGGTATCGAACATGAGATGTTTCTTGTTAGTGGATGCCTGATTGTCACATGGTAAAATATAGCCAAACAAAGTTGAGTTACATTCAGCTTAGTTTGTGCTGGAGTGAGTGTAGCATGAAGGCTAGCTGGGTGATGAATTTTCTTGCAGTACGAGCAATGAAGATATATCACCGATCTACATAAGAGAAGTAAGTTTTCATGACATTAATTAGTGAATCATAATGTCAATGTTAAAATATGGTTACTTTCACTCTGCTCTCATAGGCATTGGTCATGAAGTCATGTTTAGTGTTGTAGCCAAGTCAAAATATCAGTTAATAGGTTAAGTATTAGTATTTCAACTATCATTTTAAGTAGTGTTTTGTGTTTCAACTAGTTTTTTGAAGGTAACTGTCGATAACGTTATTGAAAAATTAACTGTTTAGATAACAAATAATGAGTTAGGCAAGGAATAATTATTCTAGTTTACCGGTTAGTGGATAATTATTCACATGAATGCTTGAAGATAAAATATGTTTGGTAAATTTAGTTGGTGGTTTAGTCAATTAATCTAAATTTTAAAAAAATGAATATGATTAACTTTCAGGAAATATTTTTATCCAAAAAGATATAAAACACTAATATTGAAACACCAGCTTTGTAAAATTTTTCAAAATTGCTGGTTGAAATACTTGTTGAAACAACAATCATTAACACTAATATTTGACTAATCTAACTTTTACTTGATTAAAATGTCAAAACATCGTTCCAAATACTATTGTTCAACAACTAATAAGACAAAACACACTAGCTCTAATCCCTAAACAATTATCTTATACTTAAACAAATATCTACTACTTGAATCACTAATTGGGCAAAAGTATACAATATTTAATCCTTGATAACAAATTTGAACCATTAAAGCAGCGAAATGATCTTGATCTTGAACTCATTACTAAAAAGAGGTACGAGTTACAACTTATTGGTAAGATTTACCACTGGGAGAGTACCCACACGAAACGTGAACACAATTTTCTCGCTCAAAATCCAATTAAATCAAACTTGAAAAATCTGTAAATTAGCAGGTCAAGTCAGATCTATCCATTTCACCGTTTGTCTCAGAACTTTTATTTTTTAAGTTCAATTCAGTTGGAATTTATGACTTTTCATTATAATTTTTGATTGTAGAATTATAAAGTGCAACTTATTTATCTATTATTTCTCTAGGTTAAGTTGAAATATTCAAAATAATCTATCTTTACTAGAATATACTTATGTATATTTTACAAAATATAGTACCTAAAAACAATGTTCTCCAAAGAAAATATGGTGAAAATGTCGTGTTCATAACTCTTTTGATTGACCAAAAAACGTAACATATCGTACAGGTTTACCTGAACATGAAATATACCTGATTTATATTCACTGAAACTCAATGTACCCGACTTATATTTAACTTGTCTGTCCAAATTGACATGTTTATCCCAACCAAATAAAACAAAAGGCTAAAATGAAATATGCATGACGTTGGACGTTGATATATAGCGAGTTACGACACCGCAAACAACAAGACGCCAAATTTGTTTTGGAAAATAAAACTACGAAATCAATCAAGCATCAAAATTGCCCACCATCATTGATTGTCGGATGTGCCTCCTGTGAGAAAGGATAGTTGAGGCCATTGAAAAATCGTGATATTTTCATCGTCATCTCTTATCACTTAACGAAAATAGCAATTAATAATGCGTCACACCATCACCACAAATAAACGGCTAGCTGGACCAGGACCAAGACATATGTGCGGTGCATATTCTTACAAAAGATTCCTCCATCGTTTCTCATTTACGTTTTTGATTGATCCTCCATCTTCTACTTTGTTTTTCATTATAATTATTACTATTATTATTGTTATTATATTGTAAATATCAATAGGTATCTAAAGTAAAAAAGCAATAAGCATAGCCAAGTTTTAACTGGTATACATTGAAATAATCTATTAAATATATATTAAAATAATTAAAATTAAAATTAATATATTGTTGTGATGTGTCACTCACCAATAGAAAATTATTTTACAAAGAAAATTTTGTTCAAGTCATTCATTGTTACTTTGACTAATATAAAGCTACAAAGACTTTACAGATATAATTTAAAACATTGATATGTCATAATTTTTACGTGGGATGAAATATGTGGGATAATAATATTGTTACCTATGAACTCCACCACAGATACAATATAGCTTATTTGAGAGTTTGAATTCTATTTAATATTAATCGACAGTGGCTGTGATTAATTTCATATAATAAATTATAATTGGCAAAAACTAACAAAACTACACAAAAAAAAATCAAAAATTAGTAAACTAGCCCATCAATATATTTTCAAAAGAAAAAACCTCACCTACCTTTAAATATTATCCTAATATTAGTAACTCTTCTTTTCCATAATGTGAAGCACAATGGCAGTAGAGGCAAAAAATTATAAAAAGATAAAAATTATAGTTAAAGTAATACATACTACAATCTATAGAAAAAAAACCTATAAACAATATAATTTGTAAATATTATAATGAAAAGCATATGCAAATTTCATATTACTCATTCAATTGAACAATGAATAAGAAAAGAGAACCAAACTTACAAAAAAAAATTACAAAAATGACAAATAAGACAAATTAACCAGTGCATTGCACGAGTACAAACACTAGTTATAATATTACAAAAACAAGCAATAGCTGGCATAAAATGCCAGTTAAATTTTAAGTTTTAACTACTATAAAAATAATACTGAAAAAAAATATATAACACTGGCTGATAAAAGATAGTCACCAGTCACGACAATGATCAACTAACAATAATATTATTACACATCAAAATAAGGTTGGCTGACAAAAGTGTAAAGCGGCTTCAAGAATGTTTTGATAGAAATATTCCACTTCATCATAAGGGTGAGGTGTATCATATGGTAGTTAGACCGACAATGTTATATGGTGCATAGTATTAGGCAACTAAGAAGATACATTGTCAAAGGCTGAGTATGACAAAGATATAAACGGTTTGGTAGATCTACAAATATACCAGGTTTGATAAAATTAGGAATACAGTCTTTCGAGTTAAGCTAGTACTGTCAATTGAGGACAAATTGAAAGAGACTAAACCTAGATAGTTTGGACATGTCCTTAGCAAAACTGTTGATGTACTTAGGAGGTGTATAAGGATTAGGATTTCCCTTGAGTGTAGCGAATGTGGGAGACTTAAGAAGCCTGTAAGAATGGTGATTGGGCTAATTTGGAGCACTTAGGAACAATAGAGGACGCTGCACTAGATATGGTAGTTTGAAAGGTTAACAGTAATATGGTATGGTGAGGTTGGACGGCATGGTAATGGGCTTTACCTAGGTTTGTTGTCTTGTATCTCCTACTTTATTGTGTTGTCCAACTATATTTATCTCTTTTTTAACTACTTGAAGAGCACAAGTACGTACATATGCATCTCATTACTTCTACAAGCTTCTTGATTTCTTCGTCTTTTATTTGGTTCTCCAAATATTTTCAAATTGGGTTTCTTTTAGTGTCTATTATGGTTTTCATGGTTTTTTCTGAAAGGGCGGCCTTTTGTGGGTTCGCGAAAATCAACCTATCAATGAATTTCAGTTCATGGATTAAAGAAAACCACAACAGAATGAGATAGCTGAGAGGATCAACAAAACCTTGTTAGATAAACTTTGATGCTTGCTCTCCAATGCAAGGCTTTGGAAAAATAAATCTTTCTGGGAAGAGAGTATTGCTACTGTTTGTTACTTGCTAAATAGATCACATCACTCCTTAATTGGCTTTCAGATTCTAGAAGATGTTTGTTCAGATAATCCTGTTGATATTCTACTTTTAAGAGTTTTTGAATGTCCTATGTATACTGATGTGAGTTAGGGGAAGCTGTCCCCCAGGGTTGTTAAATACATATTTCTAGGTTATGACACTCAGTCTTAATGTAACGCCTCGACCCCTCCTACACAACTAAAAATATGTGTATTACCAACCACTTTTTCCAACCAATTTAAAATGGTTGTAAAAAGTAAAAACCAACAATTTTAGCAACCATTTTATATTCCAACTATTTTTCAAAAATTTTATGTTGGAAAAAGGGTTGGAAATTCCAACTACTTTTGCTAAAATGGTTGGAAATTTTTCCTACCATCCTTTTTTCTACTATTTGAAAATAGTTGGAAAAATGGTTGGATCACTAACCATTTCTCCAACCATTTTCAAATAGTAGGAAAAAGGGTAATAGAAAAATTTTCCAACCATTTTAACAAAATTGGTGGAAATTTCCAACCCTTTTTCCCACATAAAATTTTTGAAAATAGTTGGAATATGAAATGGTTGCTAAAATGGTTGGTTTTTCCAACCATTTTAAATTGGTTAAAAAAAGTGGTTAGTAATACACATATTTTTAGTAGTGCCACGCCGTTGACATTACCAATAACTGCTTCAAGGATCGCTGGCTGACCCCACAAATCACCACGAGTATTTCCAGCGTGCTTCGTCCTCGCTCACACGTTGCTTGGGAAAACTTCCTAGGAAATCACCCATCTTGAGACTACTCCTAGCCAAGCACACTTAACTGAGGAGTTCGCAATGGATAAGCTACCTTAAAAGAAGGTACATCTTGGTGATATAAATAGTCATTTAAACCCTTTAAGTCATACTTTAAACATATATTTGATGTGTTACAGTCACCCCCACTTAAGCGCACAACGTCCTCATTGTACCTCAATCAAATCCAAAATTTTTGCCCTGTTAGGTGACTGCCCATGGATCTACTGTCCACTGGCGCAGCTCGCGGTCGCGGATCGGCTCTGATACCATATGTAACGCCCTGGCACCTCCCGGGCCGCGAACATTACCGATAATTACTTCAAGGATCGCTGACTGGCCCCACAAATTACCACGAATCTTTCCAGCGTACTTCATCCTCGCTCACATGCTGCCTGGAGAAACTTCCCAGGAGGTCACCCATCCTGAGAGTACTCCCAGCCAAGCATGCTTAACTGAGGAGTTTCCAACGGATGAGCTACCTTAAAAGAAGGTGCACCTTGGTGATATAAGCAATCATTTCAATCCCCTTTAAACCACCTTAACCATGTTGAGGCCCTTGACGGGAGTGAATTTCACAATTAAGATCTACACACTATGTAAGGACATTAGAGCAAACTTCTTTGGTTTCAAACCAATGGTCAAAACATAATGTAACTGAAATACCTCATTATATTTATATCAATCAAAAAACAAGTTACACTTACTAAACAAAGCAAGAAGTAGCAGCCCAAAGGAAGTTACTAATAGATTCAATGACCAAGACCGAAGGTCCTTGAGACAGCTACAAATAAGGATCGTCGTAGGAATAAACCTAGCGGCAATTTGGAACATGATGTATTACATTGAAGCACAAACTCACACAGCCTTAGTCTGTCAAGGCTCTGCTACACATCATCTCACCACCACATGTGGACACAACGAATGCTCGCCAAGGTCCTTAGCTATCCCTTCACCAGAGGTCCTTTACTGGCTACCTTCACCACCGAACCATTGGCTACACACTCAGAAATCCCACCGGATTTCTTACTCCGCGATTACTTCCGTGGAATCGCCTAAGTCTTCAATCTTCAAGTCTCCTATTTACATTAGAGGCTTGATGGATGTTTAGGATGGTAGCCGTTGGAAATAAGATTATTTTCTTGTTTGTTCACTGTTTCACCTTCCTTCTTTGCTGCTGATTTTCTCTCCTTCTTCTTGGAGATTTCCCAATCTTCTCTTCCTTCCATTTTTCTTGTTGATTTGTTTTCTTATGTCTTCCTTATGATTTATATCTGCAAATAAATCACACAATCAGAATATATATTATATACTCAGAATATATAATTAGATTATAAAATATAAGGCAACTTCCCTTTTCCGGATTTTGGCTTTCATCAAAACCTAAGGTCCTTCGCAGATCCACGGTGAAGGACCTTGACCCTGTCTTCAACAAACCATATATCTGGGGTGTTACACTAAAGGTTATATAATGAGGTGTCCTCACTTGAATAAAGTCATAGAATCTAGGGATGTAACTTTTAATGAAACGTCAATCTTATCTAGAGTGGCATCTGTTGTTTCTTCTGATGGTGTAGGCAATCAGAAGAATGTTAAAGAGAGAGTAGAGTTTGAGGTTGAGAATGTTGGAGCTCCAAATGAAGCTATCAAGACCTACTGGTAGGAGCAGGTTGTTGGTACTACTCTTGAGACAACTCAGGTTTTTGAGGCTGAGATTGTGACTGAAGTTCCTCAGTTAAAGAAAGAACATTGCATAGTCAGAGGTCGTCCTAGGAGGGAGATTAGGAGACCAACGCGATACATTGAGGAGAATGATGCGTTGGTGGCTTATGCACTGAATAGTGCAAAGGACACTCCTGAGGATGCTGAACCTTTTACCTATTGGGAGGCCATCTTTTGTCCTAGTGCCTTTAATTGGATTACAACTATGGAATAAGAGATGGAGAGTCTACAGAAGTGTTGAAACCCCTCAACGTCCTTGGCAGGCTCATGCTTAAGGACCTAGGCAACTGAAGACTTAAGGACCTTGGCAATTGGAATGATTTTGAATTAAAACCAAAATTCGAATATTATTGGCATACAATCTGGATATTTTAGAGTAATACTTTCGTAATTGTCTTTGGCGGATTTGTTAATAATATTTAAATCCAATATTACTAATTGAACTCTTGTCTATCTTGGTAGGTATCCAACTATTTATGGTAGGCTTGATTGATGTAATCCCAACAATTGTGACATGGTCCCTTGCCTCCAACAAATAACTTGATATCATCCCAAGTCGCTTCCAACAAGTATCTTGATATCATCCCAATAATTAGCTAGAGAAAATAAGGAAGGCAATGATAACATCAACGGTCACAAGCAGCAAGGTAAAGAAGATCAAGGGGATCTATTCAAGGGAAGAATCAGTGATCAAAATAAAATCTCCTTGATAGGAATATAGGCGTTGAAAGGCTACAATTACGAAAGTTGACGATAAATCAAGGAGAAAGAAAGAAGACTGTAAATTATCTTCCTACGCCATCAATAAGGTGATCGATTCCAAGTGAAGCAATCAAGAAGAGTGCTGTGTAGGAAATCATCTGTTAGATTTCCGAGTCTGTAGCCAATAAGGTCCTTGGTGAGAAATCTGTGTAGGCTCGGTTTCAAGCCTAAATCATGCTCCCTTACTTGGTATTTTTACTCGATTTCGTTAATGAACTTGGCTTATGTTTGTTTTTTTGGTTTGTTTTTAGGAGAGATCAGAGCTAATAAAGAGTGGGATAGATCATCGAGAAGGAGCATGGAGGGATAAATCCCAGGACGAAATAGAAGATCGTGCCGGAAATGAAGAAGTTCATCCGAAAGAATTCGGGGTAAGTGACCGAGCAAAAAGTTCAAGGGTCATGGGCGTGACCTCCCCATCTCCAGGTCACGGTCGTGACCCATGAAGTCCCACGAGACCCTTTCTCCCGAATGAGCGTGACCTCCTAAGTCACGAGCGTGACTAGAAAGGGAGAGGAAGCAAAGTCGAGAAGTCACAGGTGCTACCTCCAGACATCATACACGTGATTGAGAGAAGACATAAAAGTTGCAGAGGGTCTTGGTCGTGACGTCCCAAGCCACGCTCTTGACCCATAAAGTTGACGATTGCCCCTTGCTCAAGCCAGCGATGTCATGGTCGTGACTCAGACACGTCACGGTCGTGACGCCTCAAAAGAAAGGAGGCACGATCGTGACTCCCCTGTTTCTGTGTAATTTTTGTAAGGCTAAATGGTAATGTTTTTGGGAAAAATCTCCACTTGTATATATTCTTAGCTCTTTCTTACCCTAGGGAGTTTTTCCATAATTGGTTTTAGGGATTAAGTTAGCACATTTCCCAAGAGATTTTCTTTTCTCCTTTTTCTGTAAACTCTCTGTTATGTAATGTGGATTGAGATAAAATAAAAGTTGAAGCTTTATTATTGAAGATTATTCTTGAAGTTCTCGATTCCTATTCTCTTTGGTATTGATTTGTTTGAAGCTTGATCATCTTTTCAAGTAGTTGGTAACTCCTCTCCTTCCCTTTCCTATTTTATTACTTAACTTATTGTTTTTAATGATTGTTTATATGCTTAAGTACTGGATTAAGATTAAGTGTGTTTTCCCCTTTTGATTTCTATCATGTTTATAATTAGGATGTTGATTATCATTAGTCTTGTTGAAATGAATATGATTAGTGGCCAAGTTTCTTTAGGTTAGGGGGTTTTAAGCTCCCTAACAGGTCCTAAATGAGGGGCTTAGTTGAAAGGGGGTGCTAAGATTAAAAACAAAGGTTCGAATAGTTGGGTGTATTCCGCTCTCTATCACATTTCTTTAGTGTTATGGGGTTTAGTAGGTTCGAGAGGCCACAAACCCATTAAACATCACACTTGGAAAGTTGGATGCGATAGTTGGGTTTTGTGAACATGAGGATGTTGACTACCTAGCTAGGGCGATTTGCTTTTGATACCTCCAAATGTTATCATTATGAAAATAATGATAAAGTTTAGAGATTAATTTAGGACAACCTTGAGTGGGCATTTTATAGCAATAACCCAATCCGATACCTAGACTAAGCTACCCCTATTTGTTAAACCAAAGGTTAGGTACCCATTGGGTTGTTCAAAGACCCCCAGGTTACCACATAAAATCATGCACCCAAAATCAACACTACCAATCTCCAACCAAACAACAATGATATAACTGTCTAGAATTAAGCTCATAAAAATCACAATCAAATCTCCACCACAAACTCTAATTAATACCAAATCACTCCCACAACATCATTAACAAACAATACACCCAAATCATTCAACAATACACCCACAACATCATCAATCACAATACACCCAAATCATTCAAAATGGTGGGAAAATTTTCCTACCAATCATTTTCCTACTGTTAAAAAATGGTTGGGAAAACGGTTGGTAAACTGATGATTTTCCCAACCTTTTTCAAATAGTAGGAAAAAGGATAGTAAGAAAAATTTCACACCATTTCAGCAAAGGTAGTTGGAATTTCCAACTCTTTTTCCCACATTAATTTTGAAAAATAGTTGAAATTTTTTTATAAAAAAATTGAAATGATTGCTAAAACGATTGGTTAAGTTTTTCTAACCATTTTAAATTGGTTGGAAAAAAGTGATTGGCAATACAAATATTTTTAGTAGTGATACCTCTTTAATAGTTAAGACATTAATGGTGATAAAAATTGGAACTTGACTCTTCTTAACTCCCTTGTGAATGAAGAGTGTGACAAACTTATCCTAGCAACTCTTATTCTGCATAATGTTAGATGGATCAAGAAATTTGATATTGCCCAAATTAAAAGTCTTTCTTTAGCCTTCTTGATATTTCCCAAACCTTATATTTGTCTCCTCCTCAAATGAATGCCTAGAAGTTGAGTGAGACAAGAGTGTTGAGATTAATGGTGGTAATGGTGAGAGTGAAGGGTGGTTTATTATCCTTCTTATAGAAAAGAAAAAAAATCAACGAATCTAAATTTTCTTAGAAAATCTCACACGAATAAGACTATACATTTAACTTGGGTTAATGATATATGTTGGACCTAACTTTTCTAAAAAAAAAAAAATGTTGGTCCTAACTTATTTACAAGATTTTTTTAGATTGGATAAATTTTGCCTATTCATTCAATGCATATTTCAGGAGTATCTATTAATGAGCTTTAAAAATTAGAAATAAAAGGTAAATATCAAACTGTTTATAAAAAACATAATCCATCAATCAACCATATAACCTTCACCTATTAATTATTTTTACTTCCACAAAAAATTATACCTTGATACAATGTTTGGAAAATAAGCATAGTAGCTACTTGTCTTCCAACTCTTTAATAACGATATTTACAAGATGTGAAATCCCCTTTTCTAAACTTCCAGCCTAATGAAAGGGACATCAATTGAAGTTAAGCTAGAATATATAATAAGACAAAAGAAGAGTGAATTCAAGAGGAGCAAATGTATTGATCCCACCAAAAAGATCTACATCTAGTCATCTACCACTCACCAATACCACCCCAAACAAAACTTTTGAAACACGTGGCATATAGTACTAATATATATATATATATATATGAAAATTGGATTCTAATAATCTCTACTTTTTGAAATTTGATGGCAATAATTCCTACTTTCAATTTATATTCTGCTGGTCTAAAAAAAAAATTGTATTATAGTGGGACATAATCGAGAGTATACGCTAAATATCATAGATTTGGTGTTGCATTTGATTCAAAACTTTGTATAACACTTTACCACGATTTTTAATGAATTTACAACATTTCTCCCAATTTGTTTTCAATTTTTTTATAATCTTTTCAATTTTATTCCTTTTAAAAAATCATAATAATTGCTCGGAATGTCAAAAAAATAATTTAAATTTTTTTAGCAACTACACTTCATTACCTATCTGGGGGCAGGAACGAAAAAAACAAAAACAATATAGGGTAAACATGAAAAAAATAAAAAGAATGTGGTGATGGATTTGGTACCACTACAATACAATTTTTTTTTTTACCACCAGAACACAAATTGAAAGTAGGGATTATTGTCATCCAATTTACAAAAGTAGAGATTATTAGAATCCAATTTTCCTAGCCTATATATATATAAATATATATATATATATATATATATATATATTATTTGTTATTTAGGTGACTCTCGCAATTTTTAATGTCACTCTTTGATCAATAATTTGCCGTATAATATATATAAACAATTATAGTAATATATTTTAGGATACTATTTTTCATTATGAATCGAATTACAGTAATTTTATGTAATAAGCGATTGTATATGTTGAGAAATAAAAAGTCAAAATTTTAAAGTTTGACTCGCACAATTTCTCAGGCGATAAATAACATAAAATAGAGGGAGTACTTTATAAATTTACGATACTGACTTCATCATTAACGAAGTTAATAATTTTTAAAAAGTTTGGTTTACAAAATTTCAATTTTGATCATGGCGGTATCACATAGTGATTTATATAAATATTCTTGTAAAGAAAGAAAAATGACTTACAAAATCTATGACATTTTGTTTAAAGATTACAATTAGGAGAAGCTATACATTTTTGTTAGATGGAGAGTTTGAAACCACAAATAATAGTGCGCAATAAACAAGAAAACAAATAAAATAGGCACGAAGATTTAACATGGAAAAGTGCAAATTGAAAAAATAATTACGAACAATGCATTAATACTCTGCAGGATTCCAATTAAACTCTCGAGGGTACAAAACTCTATACGCCTACGCTATGCAGACCACGTTCCCCTTCACTTGCTCTTTTTTTTGGGTTTCCACCAATAATTATTTCAAAATTGAACGGATGGAAAAAGATTATTATGTCTAGTATTGATTGAATTATAATTACTATTTTGTCACCATCTATAATTATTATTTTTAAGTGATCTCCTTTTTCAATTATCGTCACCAGCAATCATCCTTGTGGCAAAGAGTCTTCTTGAATTTCTTGGTGCAAACCTCCCAATGGTGCCATCAAACTTAAATTTGGTTACAAGTCGTCTTCAAATGTTTTTGTTTTGTTTTTTTTTTTGTTGGGTGGGGGTTGGGGGGGGTGTTTGGCATTAGCCTTCAACTTAGGCGATTCTTCTATCATAGTTGCTTGCTGAAGTGACAGTTATGTTCAATGGATGGGAAAAAAAATTACTAAGTGAGTTTTACTTAACAATTCAACCATTATAAATCCTCATAAAAAACACTGGATAATGTTCATAAGCAGATGATGGAAGACTTTTAAACAATTAAACCTGCAACGTTCATAAACCTCATGAAAAATGTTCATAGAGATGTATACAATGCTTATAAAAATTTTTATATAGACAAAACATGGTAATAATGACAATACAATATATTTTTTTTGGAAAAGTATGGTTATAAAAACATTAAAATAATGTTCATAAACAGATCATGCAATACTCTTAGATTCTACTACAATTCTCATAACCCTCATGAAAAGTTTCATAAAAATGTACTACAATGCTTATAAAATTTTATAGAGACAAAACATTCTAATAATGACAATACAAATTTGTTCTTTTAAAGTATGGTTATATGAAAATACTCATGAACCTCTATGATAATGCTCATAAAAACACTTTAATATTATTGATAAACAGATTGTGCAATGCTTTTAAACTCTACTGCAATGGTCATAAACCTCATGAAAATGAACATAAAATATACAACAATGCTCATAAATTTTAAAAAGATAGAGAAAATTTTAATAATGACAATAATAAAAATATATTTGAAAAGCATAGTTATATAACAATGCTCATAAAAATCAATAGCCATAAAATGCATATCAAATATTAAAATAATTAATACTAAATACCCAATGTGATGAAATAAATACAAAAAAAAAATGAAATGAATACTGCAAAGAAAATTACAAACAAAAAATGAATTAATTAAAAGTACAAGTAGGTTAGACTGGAAACTTAAAATGTGCTTGTGATAAAAGACAAAAGAGGGATTGTTGCGTTTAAAAAAAAAAATGCTCAGCTTCTACTAGACTGCGGAAGCGTGTTGGATTGGGCGTATTATCCTTTTCTCAAATACATTGACGAACTTTACAACTTGAGTCTTACAATGGTTGTTCAAAAAACTTACAACGACAATCATAAGCTCTATTAGGATTCTCATCCTAACAACCATACACTCTCATCCTTTCTAGTGCTCTTTAGGAGATATCTACTCTACCTCTCTAGTGATCTTCAGGAGACACTTGCTCCTTCACCTCTCTAGTGGTTTTTAAGAGACACCCAATGCCCTATATGACACACAACCATAGGCTTCAACAACTTAAATTTAAATAAGGAGGCTCATAAGAACTGACACGGATAAAACACGTGATCCCTAGATAATCTGATGCGCACTCAAACGCTGAACTTTCTACAGACCCAACACGATTGTGCATGATAACATATGCTACCTGTATAGCCCGATACGAGTGTGTCCCTGACATGGTCTGCCTATGTTTGCACTATCCTCTTCTTAATCCTCCGTTACGACACCATTTTTCATGTCCTTCCACGCTAATTGCAAGTCCAGAACTGAGTCTCGATTTCAAGAAACAATCTTAAGAAACTCCCCCTTTGATTAAGATAGAGCAAATGCTCAAATGCTTCCTCTTAAACCTCATGAACTACCACGACTCTGCAATATGAAGATTCAAAATCTACCTTTCAGTAGAAAGTCACTTGAAGCTCCAAACACCCACTCAAACATATAACCCATGTCTCCTTAATTCAAATACTGAGATCACCGCCACCATGTCCAACAGGCATGAACGACCTACATGAGTCCCCTTTGCAAAGATCCTTCCTCAATTCAAACACTGAGATCCCCGCCACCATGTCCAACAAGCATGAACAACTTCCATGACTCCCCCTGCAAAGAACCATCTTTAAGGAACATACACTGCTACCTTTTTTTCCCACCAAGACTACCATTAATTGTTCACCTAAAAGTTTTGCTCCCCTATAATTAATTAGTCTTAGCTCTAAGATATCAAGACAAGCAGCAAGATAACGAATATCGTGTGCACATATCTTTTGTCCAGTGTGTCTTCGAATGACCACCATCCCGTCATTTAACCACATTGGGTCAAAACATATTATCGCTCGGTTCGTGCATGTTACTCTTCCATAGGGTCCGCCAATTGTACCTTCAACACAACAAAACCTTCACCTAATACCTTCCTTGTTTGACAAAAGCTCTCTACTACTTGTGTTCTGATAACAGTTGTTGGGATTGGTACCCTTCTCAAGCACATCACTTAACTCTTGCACCATTTGTTACGATTGAGAGTTTAAAACCACAAACAATAGTCTGAAATAAACAAGAAAGTAATAATACCAACACGAGGAATTAACGTGGATAAATTCAAATAAAGAAAAAAAAACATGAACAAGGCACTTATATCTAAAGGGATTTTATAAATCGAGTGTTACAATGGTTATCTAGAGTATATACATAGATAACCCTAAACCTTATTAAGATTCTCATCCTAATTCTCAATTACTCTCATTGGTGTCCTTCAAGATAGTCCCACACCTTCACTTCTCTAGTGGTCTTCGGGAGACACCCGATGCTCTCTATGAGACATATGCATAAAACCTCAAACTTAAATAAGGAGGCTCATAAAAATTCCCAAACATTCGAGAGATTGTTGTAAAGGAAGAGAGAAATTGGGGAAGAATGATGTTTGTTATTGTCAGAATGAATAATTAGTTGTACAAGATAGTAAGCTAAATATATATACAAGGAGCACCAACAAATCCTATAACCGACTCAAGGTGAGACAACAAAGTAGGTAGGTGCACATTATTGGTATATAGCTGGACTACAAAATAAATATCCTTAAAAACCCCCCCCCCCCCCCCCCTCAAGGTGGATTTGGGGGAGAAGCCAACAAACCCATCCTTGAAGCAAGATAGTTGTGAGCCACTTCCCCAAGAGGCTTGGTTAAAATGTCAGCTATTTGCTCATTTGTGTGAACGTGTAGCTGACATATAGTTGTGAGCCACTTCCCCAAGCAGTTGAGCAACCCATTCCAACTCCGACATATAGCTGACATGGCCCGATATTCGGCCTCAGCCGAAGATTTGGAGACCGTCTTTTGTTTCTTAGTCTTTCAGGAGACCAAATGATCACCAAGGAAGACACAATAACCAGTGAGAGAGCGGGCGGTCATGGGGCAGCCACCCCAGTCCACATCACAATACGCCCCAATGGTGAAGGGAGAGTCCTTTCGAAAGAAAAGACCTTTCTCTATGTCGATTCAAGGTGAGACATCAAAGTAGGTAGGTGCACATTATTGGTATACAACCGGCATATAGCTGGACTACAAAATAAATATCCTTAACAATTGTTAAACTTAAAATTATTATGTTAGCTAGATGATGGTTTAATAAAACACTACTGTGTTTTTAATCTAGTCGTACGCCATTCTACCCATTGAGGAAAAACGCAAACGTATTGCAATTTATGTCAAGCTAAACTCTAGAGACATGCACCATTAGACAGAAGCTCAAACATGATCCTCAACCCAACTCTCCATATCCAGTATTTCTGCACCTTCATTGCACCAGAAGGTAACCTATCATACAAACATTTGGGGCACAAGATGCAAATTAAAGGTTTGGGAACTAGGACATGGTCAACTACAACTTTCGGATTATATTTTACAGCAGTTTCCACAGATCCATCTGATTCTTTCAGCCGAACAATATCTGTTCAGAAGCTGTACACAATCGAGATTCGATAGTCATCAACTGCAGTGATCGTTTGCAGGTTGTTCATTCAGGCTCAGCAGGCGATTCCCGCATTTTAGCCAATTCTGGGTTTTGAGAATTAGGACTGCATGGGTGATTCCAACTAATAGGGGTTACTGTTTGGCCAGCCAAAATGGCACAATTTGCCCCGGAGTAGACCAGGATAGCGTAGTGGCTGCTTCTTGAGTGGTACGTAATGCAGAAGAATGGTTAAGAAGTTCTCCCGTGGCTGTTTGGCTTCCACCCACATCACTGGGCTGGTTGTTCGGTAAATGGTAACAAGGGATGCCAAATTGTTCCTTGCTCTGTCCCACCACGCTCGGTAAGACTTCAATCCTGCTGCGTTTACACTGACTACTGTCCTGACCAGTTGTGGAGGAGTATATCTGGAATTCCCTCTGAGAGGGTTGTGAATACACTGGAGTTTGTTGATCACCCAATGCATTGGTGAATTGTGGAGTATCAGGAGCTTTCGAGCACTGAGTTTTTCGCTCAAGGGCATGCATTTCTTCCACCATTGGCTTCCACAGTCTAACTCTGGCATTCGTGAACCAATTAGAAACCTGTTCAGAAGAAAAACACTTAAACCTGGCGCTTTGAGAGGGCCTGTGGTAACACGATATAGCTTCCACAGTTTGTGTTTCATTAGAAAAATCTGATTGCTTGAAACAGATCAGTCAAAAGAGAGGAAAAGAAAACACCAACCTGACTTCTTGATAGACCAGTCTTTTGTGCCAGCATTTGCTTGTCCGAGTCACTTGGATACCTAATTAAACCAGATACACAAGTGGTTAGTGTGCTGAAGAACAACCATGTATCAATCCGAATCATCTTTTATAGAATGAAGTCTCAAACTCCGTGTTAAACGAGATACTGCTATGATGAGCCACAGTTCCTTACGGGTGTAGGAAGTGTTCAAATAACCACGTCCGGAGTACAGAAACTGCTTTTTCTGGAAATCCTCTTTGAGATCTCCACACGGGATGTTGAAGAAAGTTGCCATCCAGAGCCTGGTTATGCTCAAAGCGGTCTTTGTCATCTAAGCAGGATCCTTGAGAAGTAGCCCCTCTCCCGGCATTTGCAGCACCAAAAGGTTTGGTGGTGAAACGAATGTGGTCCAGAATAGCATTTTTCAAGCATTGGAAGTGCCTAAACACAGCTTTGATAGCACTGCATACAAACGGGGCAGCATTTGCAAGTCCAGCAACAGATTCGAACGAGGAGACAGCAGAGTGCATTTGTTGGCAGTACAGTCTATATCTTTTATAAACCTAAAACATTCAAAAGGTCTAACATTAAAAGAGGGAAATTTCACACACTAGCTCAGTAAAAGAAACATCTTACTTGGCTACTATTTGACAAAGCTGATGCATGGCGCATGAAACTTGGCAATGTTTGCCAAACAGACCAAATTTTCATCCTATATATGAAGCTGATGACATGATACTTCACTCCTAGATGGCTAATGACATTGCTGTTTGCCTCAAACTTTCAATCTTCTACTTAAAACTTGCTACAAACTAAAACTGAGATTCATCATTATAAATAGAAAAACCCTCTGCTGTTTAGTCAGTAGAATACAAGTTTAGGCCTCCAAATCTTAACCTTGTGATCATGGGTCTGCAACCCACCGAGGCAGATAGATTATTCCATCACATTAACCTCATTAGATTCATTTTTTTTACAGAGGAAACATAAAAATACAGTCCTGAAATACAAAGAGGCATCAAACAAATATTCTATCCACATTTACACACTATATAAAAAAGCCTCCACTATACTTCAAATTACCATAAGACTCAGTAAAATTTCCAATAGCGGTCCAACAGTATATAGTTTGTTAGAGGCTGGCTAATAGCAAGCTCACCACATTTCTTTCCACTTTCTAGTCGGAAGCAAGGAACACAAAACCACTTCAAAGGCCAACTTTGGAAAAACAGGATTTACTATGGGTACAAACTGAACTTCAAATACTAACCTTCAGAAACCATGCTTTGATACCCCCAGAAGAATCCTAATGCCCTCGCCCTCTTCTTTGGGCTAGTAAGTAAAATTAATATATATTTAAAAATTAATATATTTAACATGTAATGTAACTCATGTGACTTACCTTATTTACACTACCTTATTTAAAATTCTTACACTCCTTCCATCCCAAAATATAAGAGTCTTTAAGGATTTTTCATCAACCAATAATAAAACTTACTAGAAAGAGAATAGTGGTGATATTTTTGGTGGTTGAGATGTGATTGATAGGGACAGAATAATAGTGCAATAATTAAAAGTAAAAGATAAATTTATAAAATAAGTAAAAGTAGGTCATTAGGATTCTAAAACGACAAATTTATAGGAAAAAGAATGATAGTTAAACTAACAAATAATATGAGATGGAGGTAATATATAATAAGTAATGTGACTTATATGACTACCTAGTACCTACCCAAAACTTACATAACCTTAAGTCCTTACTTAGCTTCCCTACTTTATTTGTATTTCCCTGCTTTACTTACACTCTCTATTGACAAAAGAAGAGAGCCTAAGTATATATATATATATATATATATATATATATATATATATATATATATATATATATATATATATTAAAAGTTAGGTTAGTTCAATACACCAATGACAAGTAGGATGGCCACAAAGGATGTCACATTGATTTTTTGAACAATAATAATAAATGAGATATTTTTTGAATGAGGTTGAGTTAATAGAATAGTAATGTAATTAAACTAAACAAATTTCATTGATGTACATTTCCAATTACTAATAATTTTAATTCAAAAATGATTAACATCTTAATACAAAATGGTTAATAATCATCTTGCATTTCATCTAAATCACTTATAAAGTTAAATGTAAGTATATTTAAATCATTATAAAGGTTTGTTTCATTACTTTGAGGGTTATTACAACTTATAAACAATATAAAAATATTTATTTATTTATATAATTTTTTCATAAATAAAAAAACTATGCATAAAAAATGTGCATTTTTTACTATGATTGATAAAATTAGGTTATTATTTTTATTTCTTGGATCTAGTTAATAAGTATTATACTCTTGTAGTTAATAAATATATATAATAATTAGAAAAAATATTATTAAAAGTTACAAAAATGTAAAATATGAACAATTCAAGATAGTGATTAACCATCTTTAATCAAGATGTGTATCATCGTCTTTTAAGTTATTCTCTTCAAAATCATACAACATAATTACATAACTACTAAAGTCAAACATTAACCCATCCTCAACGAAACAATCCACACATAAAAATAAATGTTTGAAAAATAAAATAAATATTAAATAGGTTAAATTTAATTATAATCAGTGAAAAATATTGCAGAATAAGATAATAGCTAGAATAAATTGAAAGAAAGGTTATTTTATATAACTAAGAAACAATGCAACATTTTTTTCAAAAAAAAAAAAAAATCTTCTTACTGCCTATATATCACCTTAAATTATAAACTACTAGTATAAATTTATTTATCCTCTTGCATAGGAATATGACCCTACTATAATTAAAGTACAGCATGTACCAAATAAAAAATGGCCCATAAATATACGAAATATTTATCAACAAAATACTAGCATTCTAGTAATACGCTTGTCTTGGAGTGAGGTCAGACAGTTTGCACCAGAAGATTCACTTGTTTTTTGGCTCGAGTTTTACCACAAGTAGGAAAAGTACCATTGTCTATGCTAGAGTAAGAAAGAAATATCTACACTGGGAACAAAGTAACAAGCCCGTCTAGCTCAGTTGGTAGAGCGCAAGGCTCTTAACCTTGTGGTCGTGGGTTCGAGCCCCACGGTGGGCGGATTATCTTTTTCCATCTTCTGAAGTTATATTTTGATGAAGTTATATTTTGAGAAAGCCTGCAGCTATGGAATCATTAGTCTTGGTTAGGCCCATAAAGGCGTCAATCTTAAACTGCATTTACTGAAACCCAAGCCAATCTAGCTCTGGTCATTTTTTTTTTTGAATGTTGGAAGAACCAAAAACCAAACTGTATTAACCACATTTATTCAAAACCAACCGAATCATATTTCTTAGAAGAACCCAAAACCGAAAACTGAAAATGCTCAAATTAAACAATTAACAGGACATTAATGTCTTCTACTTGCTCCAAGCAATCTTAACCTAAACCAAGATGTGTATGATCTAAAGATTAATAATCTACAAGAGAAGCACAATCATCACTGCAAGTCGCGGTTGAGGGCTAGCTTCCACCAAGATCCTGGGATCTGGCAGGAACAACTACTATAAATGAACTTAAACAGTCCCTTCCTCCGGGAATGACCACGGTGCGCCGGGGTTCATGTTGCATGGTGCGCCCATCATTTTTTTTTCTTTTTTATTTCTTTTTTGTGTAATATTTTTATTTTATCCAGTGTGTTAAATTTTTTTATTTTTTTGCTACGATATTTATAAATTAGTATATAAATGCTTATAAACATAAAATATATTGCTCATAAACTAATATATAAATGCTCATAATTAGTAATATGCTTATTCAAAACTATAATGGTCATGATCTATAATGACAATGCTCACTAAATAAAACGATAATGCTCATCAAACTGAACTACAATGCTCATAACCTATAACGACAATGCTCATTACATGAAATCATTACACTCATCAAAGCTGAACAACAATGCTCATATCCTATAACGACAATGCTCATTACATAAAACCATAATGCTCATGAATCTAAACACCTATGCTCAAAACATGTAACGACAATGCTCATTGTATAAACACATTATACTCATGAATCTAAACACATATGCTCATAATCTATAACAACAATGCTCATTATACAAATCCATTATACTCATGAATCTAAACACCTATACTCATAACCTACAACAACAATGTTCATTAATTTGAACATGAATGCTCATCAAACTTAATTACAATGCCTACAACAATGCTCATAACATAAACACACAATGCTCATTACATTTGAACTATAATGCTCATAGCTATAATGCTCATTACACAAATAAATTGACATCAAATCCATCCAACATTCGAGGTTAGCTGATAAAAAATATGACCCTATGCTCCTGAATCTAACCTATAACAAATGTTCATTACATAAACACACAATGCTCATCAAGCTTAACTACAATGCTTATAACCTATAACAATAATGCTCATTACAAAAACTCATTATGTTCATGAATCTAAACACATATGCCCATAACCTATAACAACAATGCTCATTACTTTAAACATGAATGCTCATCAAACTTAACTATAATTCTCAGCCTACAACAATGCTCATTACAGTTGAACTATAATGATCAAATGCTCATAAACTTGGGAAAAAAATATTAAAAATCAAAATAAACAAATAAATAGTATAAATGAGTTGCATTGGAAAACTCAAATTAATTTAGTATGTCATACACTCCCTCTGTTACTTTAGTATTAATATGAAAAGAGGGAAAACTCTAATTAATTTAATTAAAGAAAACAAAAAGTATTAATATGGATAAGTTGGGCTCATGGAGAAGCCTCATTGACATAAACTTAGTTCCCATTGCCAAAAAGAAAGGAAGAAACCAACAATTTCAAGGGCTCGGAGCAGTTAAATAATTCTTCGTAAAGCATATTGCTTTAGGTCCTCCAGCATTTCCCTTCACATAAATCATCACTCAAGTCACATACAATTTCGCCAAAACAAAAGTAAAATTGAATACGAACCCACCGAGTATTTTGACAATGTCATTCTCATAAGTTTCAGCTTCAATAAGATAACACATAACAGTTGGCATGACCAAGTGTCACAAACTCTAAATTGAACCTTGATCTTCTTCATGTGTCAATGACTCAATGTCCTTCAGTTCATTGGGTTCTTTTTGCTTTCTACACTACACTAATTAGTCTAATATGATCACAATTTACCGACTACCAAAGTCACTTACTTGCATTAGTCGCATTTGAGCTACCCTAGGGTCCTCAGCTATACGGCTTGGGGGTCTGGGGCATCCTAGAAGAGGAAAAAGAGCACCCACTAAACCAAAAGGGCATTGCCTACAGGACTAACAGCATAGCAATACCACTTGCATAAGCATATGATGAAGCAGAAACAACTAATAAACACCAATCAATCATTCCTACCCCTACATGCTTTTGGAGGCATGCACATATAAAGCGTGAACGTTAAATTTTAAAGAGAAAGTGAACAAACGTTAAAAAAAGGTGAAAGAAAACATGCCCAAGTGAATATTTAAAGAGCACTGATTTGATTAATATGATTGAAAAGACTAGACATCTTTATGTAAAATACTGCCAGTTCAAGTGTGCAACAGATTACAGACATGACATATATTTTAATTTATTATATCTTCCCCCAAGAATCAAAATCACAGTGTCAGCAATAATCAGATCATCAATTCGTCACTCATTAGTGAAACCCAGATCAGGTAATCCTCCAGTTACCCTGGAAATCAAACAGCCTTAATTAAATTATCATCCAATAAATTATTTTGATGTGGGAAGATCAAACTATGAAATAATAGACTTGAGCCCAATTTAACCTCAAAAACTAGCTTAGGAGGTTGAGGCACCAAAGTCATTATAAACACCACAATATAGGTGTCAAAAGTCCGCGTGGGACAGCTCAACACAAACAAACAAAATATGACCTAGCTAGCAAAAGAGCGATCGACTTTAAAACTTAACCTAAAATGCACAGCTGTAATTATGATTAGATAAAGATTATACAACAAGATAATCAGCATATGTACGGAGGACATAGATCGTACGCACCTCTTGGAGGAGAGAAACTAGGGAAGGGTTGCTACATCGGCGGGAGATGTCTTCCTCGTTCCCAAACCAGCTTCCGGAATCTTCGAGAAGCTTCGAGGCGGCTTCCTCGGAAGAAACACCGCTTCCACGGCAGAAATCTTCGAGAAGTTCCTGAGCTGGCCAGAGGAACCTAGATCGGGCGAGGATCAAAGCGTAGCCGGTAAAAGGTCCGACCGGCGAGGGACTGTACGCGCCGGCGGAGCGCGTGTAGGTGGAGAGAGAAAGGTTGAGTCCACCAGCACTTGCTGCAGCTGCGACAGCTTGGTGTGGAGAGAGGAGAGAGAATTCGACGACGTCGTCTTGGGGAGTAAACCTAAGCTTGTGTCTTCTGCTCTGTTGAGGGATGTGAAATGGGGACCCCAGAGGGTGAGCTTCCTCCATTGTTGCTGAAGAGCTTGAAAGGAAAGGAAGTTGAAAAGAAGATAGGTATTAGCTAAGCTGGGGAGAAGAAATAATAGTAGTAGTGTATAAAAAGGAGAGGGTGGGGATGAGTTGATGGTGGGGGAGATGATGGAGTAAAGGGAAGGAGGAGAGAGAAATAGAAAGAAGAAGTTGAAGCCATTAACATGACTGACGGACTGATGGGGTGATAAGACTAATCAGCAAAGAAATAATTTTGGTGTGGGAAGGAGAGAAGTGAATTGAACTGCTGCTTCTACTGCTCAACAATTTTGGCGCATTTCATTAACACCCATGACTATGAGTATGACTGTATGAGTATGACAATCTATCTATCTACATGGGAAATGAAATGAAAATGAAATGTCATTACTATTTTCTTTTTTAAACGAAATACGTTTTAGTTTTTAAGCATCTTCCTCTTCATTAAATTATTAGGCTATGTTCTGTTATACGAGGTGCATTGAGGTAATGGTACAATACGGTAGAATTTGAAAAAGGATAGTGAAGTGTGCTGAGAGTTGTGGTAGATGGGGTATGTGAGAAAAAAGAATGTAAAAAATACAAAAGAAAAGTAAGAACATATTTTAGTAATGATTGTGGTAAAGTATGGTGGAGTGTGGTGAAGTATGGTAGAATATTGAGTAGTGCGGTACCGCACTGTAAGTTACCGCATAAAAAACGGGGCCTTAGGTTTTCATTTTTTACACTAATTTTTTGAATAGTACGTGTTAACTGTAATTATAGGATGCTTTGAATGTATCGGTTATGTCAATGAACACAAATGACACCTTAATCAAATCGACCTCATTAATTAGATATTTTTTGACATTTTTTTAAATATAAAAAAATGGATAAAAGTATAACTTTATGCAATTTATATGTGATACTACAGTTATAAAATTCAATTACATTATCTTATTTCAATTTAATATATGATAATATAACTTTAATAATAGGATAAGATACTTAAATATGTCTTGTCCCGAGACCCATATCATTTTCGAAATAAAAAATATAAAGGCCTATCTAACTATGACACGGTAAATTATTCCAAATATTTTGGCCTTTAAGTGTATAGGATTAAGTAATGTAAGGTAATATAAGTTAAGCTAAGAAAAGTTAAAGTAAAGAAAGTAATGGAGGTAAATCAATGTCATATTATCTATTTCTTTTTTATTCTTTTAAATAAATTTTGTGAGTCGAATTTAAATATAAATTATTTAAAAGTATAATCATTTTTTTAGATGGTAAGGTAAGATATAATTAAATCTAAACCTGCCAGTCTAAAGAACATGGCCTTTGTTACCCATTAATATCCAATTTTACATATCTACAAAAACTACTTGAATCTATATCATTGTTCTACTTTCTAAAATAAGTCATCATTTACTACTACATAAAAGCCTTGTTCTTTAGTTGAGTTAGACCTAGGGGGTGTTTGGGAACCAGCTGTTAGCTGTTGGCTTTTTCTGGCTGTTGGCTGTTTTGTTAGCTGTTTGACTTTTGGCTGTTTTGTTAGCTGTTTTTGTTGGCGGTTTGTGTTAGCTGATTGTATAAAAAGTGTTTGGTAGAGTTAGCTGTTTGTAATATGAATTTTTTGTTTGATTTCCAATTATACCCTTAGCTCTATTTTCAGAATTTCTTTAACCTTATGATTTTTTAATTCATTTTTAAGTTTTTCCTCCATATTTCTACTATTTTTATTATTGATAGTTTCTTTTTTTTTCAACAAATAGTCACTAAAATTTGGTATTTGTATTAATAGCCTAATAACTAAATTGTTCAATATTGATTGCCAAATTTTCTTGAGTAAGACTAAAATTTTTATCCCAATTTACTTTTACAATTAATGTTGATATTTTATAAATTTTTATCCAAAATTTACTTTTAAATTTTTTATAATTGCAAAAATATTTTTTTATTTGTACATCTTGGATACCAAAATGGTAAATGGTAATCTACACTATAAACAACCCAAAATAATTTGGATGGTAATTTTGGTGGAAGATGGAAGAAAAATTAAAAGAAATATAACCTTAAATAATTTGGATGATAGTTTTGTAATTTTTATGAAGTGTGTGGTCAGTATTCCAAAAAGCTACTCTTTGTAGCTTTTTACAAACTGGCTTTTTGGAAATAAAAAGTCATCTCAATCCGCCAATCCACTAAACACTCCAAATTGGCTTTTTAAATAGTCAAACAGCCAAATGCCTCCCAAAAAGCCATTTTCACCAAAAAGTCATCCAAAATGCCAGGCACCAAACACCCCCCTAACCAATCTAACTTAACTTAACTTATCCTTATCTAACATAACCTAACCCAACTCCCTAAAAAACACCCAAACAAAAACCAATTTTTTAAATAAAAAAAATTAAATAATATTATTTTAATCTCAAATCAATTCATTTTTTCCAACATCAATGCCTTTTTCATTTATTTTTCCTAAAATATTCAAATTTTTTTAATAAAAAATTTGCACCCAACAACTAACCAAACTCAAACCAATCATATCATTTCCTATCGTATCATATCATATTCTTTCCTTTTCTCTCCTAACCTAATAAAACTTGAACCTAACTTAACCAAAGAACAACACCAAACTATCCAAATCTACTCAAACATACCAAACCTTACTCAATTTTTATACACTTGCCAAAAGAACAGGGGCTAAGTGTCTTATTTTATCGTAAAGTATTGTTACTATATATTAAATTGAAGAAATATATAAATTAATAAATTTCATATGCATATTCTAGTTTTCAGGAAAATATTTTTCTAGGAATGTTTTTCATGGGAAAAACTCTCTAATTCCTTTGAAAAAAATGTTTACTAAATTTGAAAGTCAAATAACATATCTCTGTTATTAAAAAAAAAAAAGAAGAAGAAGAAATTATTGATCTCATATCAAACATGAAGTTTATAAACTTGAGAAATTTGATTAACTTTCTCAAAGAAATTTTCCGAACAAATGCATCAAGTCTATTCTAAATTGTATGACGCTTTGGGGTTGGCTGGGAGTAGGGATGTCCAACAAAAACCTAAACCAAAAATCAAACCGCAAAACCGCATAAACAAATCGGTAAAAGCGGTTAACCATTTGAATTTTTTGAAAATTATGGTTTAGATTAACCAAACCGGTTTAAGCAGTTTAGGTTTCGATTTTACATTTTTGTGAAACAGTTAACCGATCTTGATTAGTTTAGTAGCAAAATTTGAAATTTTAAAGCAAAATGTTAATTTTTCTTCCTTACTTGTTACTTTAAATTTCTAGGAACCGGCGCTTAACCATAAACCGAACCAAAAAAGGCAGTTAACCATGTTATCAATGCGGTTAACCGCCAATTTCGGTTTCTAGTTTTCAAAAGTGGTTAACCGCAAATCAGTTAACTGCATAAAGCGATTTAGGTTTAGGTTTATAAAATCCGTAAAACGCAAATACGGTTCCTAGCTGGGACCAACAAAACTAAGGTTATTAAGTATCCTGTCAATTGCTTTTCATAGAAAGTGTTATTTTTTACCGTTTGGTGTCCAATGCCTATTTACGTACGTAGTTAGTGGTGGATCTAGATTTTGAAATTAGGGGTATCCACTTAACAATAATTACTATCACATAAATTTGAAAAAAGAACATACAAAGAAAACTTGTTTACACCCAACACTTTGCCACTCACAAAGACAAACTCGTTTAGAACAATGGTTAGCTGTGGCGTAGTATCATAAAATTAAATTAAAACTATCCATATTACACTCAACAATTTGCCACCCACTGCAGCAAAAAAAAAAAAAAAAAAAAAAAAAAAAAAAACAAGTGAAGACAACGACAATATCTTTTAATAGAAGTAATCAAATCATTCAAATAACCTAATCCAAACAATCAAACCTTAAATCAATGATCAATCAACATCCACAAGTAGGCAAGTTTCAGAATTTACGTGAATAACTAAAAATAAGAAATGAATATATCAATAATGAGAATTAGAGTATTAGTCTAAATATGAGATATATATGTACGTGTGTATGTGCATGTGCTTGTTCTATAATTAATCAATAATTAGAATTAGAGTATTAGAAACAAAACATATCGATGACACTACAATAGAACGACTAGCATTGTTTAATTCATATATTACATTGTGTCGTCAATCTCAAGATTGCTTCTTTAATCTCTTTATTCATCATTTCTTAATCAAACTCGGTGCCCAATAGGGCTATTCATCGGTCCGGGACTGGACTGAACTAAACCGTACTGGACTGGACCGACACCAAACAAGGGACTGGTTTGGACCGAGAACTAGACGGACTTTTTTCAGTCCGAGACTGGACCGATAAAAAAAAGTTCAGTCCAGGACTGGATTGACCGAAATGGACCGAATTGAGGGGATGAATTCTGATATCAAATTTTGTGTGAATAACTGAACCTGTGCAAATAGATCAACAAACAAACTAATATTTAATTCGAACGTTTTGCCTCTTCAAAGTTGGGCTACATAACTAGAGCGTTACCGTACGCGTGGATGGGTGAAGAATAGCTTGAGTGATGATGGATGACGAATACTCTCATGAACAAGGGCCTTGAACACCCAAAGGAAGGATATGACCTTGAGCAAGGAGAGTCCACAACTCTAGGCCTACACCCCACCATGATTATCATAGGTAACCCACTAAATAATCACTAAAGGAATGACTTGAATCACCACCAAACTTGATTGGATAAAGATAACAAGGTTTGAGAGAAACAAGGGAGAAACCCTAACCAATGCATAAACATGACAATAATATTCAGCAATAACTTCCAAAAACAAGCTGGGGGTACTTATACAAAATGGGGGTAAAACAGTAAAACTTCAAAATCTCGGCAGCAAGGCAGGAAGTCGCGGGCGCGACGGGCGTCTAGGACGGGCTACTGGTGCGGTTTCAGCAACCGGGCAGTGGGGCGTCGCGGGTGCGACCAAAAGTGTCGCGGGTGTGCCACGACGTTATGTCCGAAACCTGTCTTGGGCACGGCAACCTGGGCAGCATGGCGTCGCGGGCGTGACAAGCCTTTCGCGGGTGCGACGGCGTTCTGGGGCAGTTTTTCCTGCCGACTTCAAACGTGCATAATTTCTTCATCCGGGCTTCGTTTTAGGCTCATAAGATATCGATGGAAAGCTCTTGGTGTGTACTTTAAGAACCCAAAATTTGAGACCTATCGGAATTGTATTGAAGGAGTTATGATCCAAAGAGTGAAGGCACGTCCATTCCAACAACCCACGTTGGCCGTTTTTCGTTTATTCTTTCCGAAAGACTCCGAACCCTTTTAAAGGTCCGAAGTAGGTTCCGATGAGGACCGTAGCTCCACTCCATGGTCCGGGGTCCCATTTGAAGTGGATGCCACACCCAATAACTGTCCGAGTATGCCTCCAAGGTCCCGGGTCCACCTTAAAATGCACCCCACACCCGACCATGAAGTGAATTCGCTCGAGATTCTCAAAGGTAGTGCGGGAAGGTTTTGCAAACACATAATTCGAACGTTTTGCCTCTTCAAAGAGGCACCGAAATGACGAGAAAAGACTGAAAAATGATATGAAAAAACCCTAGCAACTATTGTAATTCAATCCTCTGTCCAATTCTCGGTCTTTCTAGTTCGGTCCGGGGACTGGACCGAAGACCAAAATTTGATATTTCATGGACCGAGGACTGGACAGAATTATGTTCGGTCCTTTCGGTCCAGTCCTCGGTCCAATTTGGTCCAGTCTGTTTTTCGGGTCTGACTGGATTATGAACAGTCCTAGTGTCCAATCTAGCCTTCATTTTCATTTCAATAACTACATATCCATAAAATTTACTTTGCTTTCTTGACATCCATGTCTAATGTATTTAGCTATAAATATATGAATTATCTATGTCCAATCAACTCAATTAAGAAATAAAATTGAAACTATTTCTAAATGTGAAGTATCTAATCAACAATGATAATTAGAGTAATTGGTTAAATGTGAAATATCAATAATTCAAACTAAATATGAATTATCCAAAATCTAAAATAGAAATAATGAAACTATAGTCAAATTGGAGAAATAGACTATTAGACAATTGAAAACTCATTGTGAGTTGTGCGTATGTTCTGCTAGCCGACGAAGCTAGCCAACGAACAGAGATGCAGCTGGGTGGTTGGCCTTTGGAGTTTGGCGGGTTTCAAGGTATGTGTGCACGTCTACTTTTGGAGAGAGATAGCAGAGACTACACTCGTGTCGACCGATGATGGGCTTTTGTTGGTAGCTAGTGAAGTGTCAATCGAGAAAGAGAGATAGAAGAGCGTGTCGACGTTTAAGATGAGAGAGAGAAACTGACAATACTAATATCAACTTATAAAAAAACTTTACCAAAAAAGGAAAATAAAAAGCGGAATAAGTTTATGTTAGAATAGTTGGATTGTTTATAGTTGGATTGTTGTATTAAATTGGACACTCTTACTAATAGTTTGGACCTTTTTTTAGAATGTCCACTTAATATCAATATATAATAACCACATAAGGTCTAATGGAGTTTAAATTATTTTGTAGGCTTGAGTTGTCGATGGACACCCTTGAATCCAGCGGGGATCCACTTGGGTACGTAGTGACGCAAGCACTTGGAACTTCACAATAAAAAAAGGTAACTTGACATATATGTAATGGTTAATTACCTGTGTAAATATACATATGTCTCTTATATATGGGCATTGGATACTAGGCATTAGACACCAAACTGCCAAAAAATATGTTGCTCTATAAAGTTTAATTGATGGGATGCCCCTGCGAAAGTAATACGTAAAACTAACATATATTTTACGGGTAAAAGAGATTTGTGTGAAAAGATACCTTGATGGAATGTTGTTGGCAGTGGAGAAAGTGAATGTTAAAGAGAAAATAATGGTGTAATAATTAAAAAGAAAAGATAAAATTGTGTAGAAAATAAAATGCGAGTAAGCCATTTGAATTTCAAAAATGACAAATATTGTGAGATAAAAAGTTAGTTACAATGACAACTCATACATAATGGAGGGAGTGCCATATATATAAGTTATTTAAAATCATAGAGTGAGATAGAATGTTTGAGATGATCATTCAGGTACTATAATGAGTATTGAGGTCCGTACTATGTGATGTATGAGAATGTGACTCCTTGGTTGGTTGGTTGGTTGTAAAACATCCTGTAATGAAAGGATGTCCGAGGACAGGTAAGTCTGACCCGTAACTTAAAACCTGATTAGAATAAGAGTTACGATGGGTATGTGGTACGTTTGACTTTGGAAATGTTGATTGGGTTAAGTTGTTTTTAACTGGTTTGAATTATTCTCTTCTCCCCCCTTGAATGTGTTCTAAATAAGTTTTTAACTGTTTTTAATGGTTGAGGGTAGACATTATTGAGTTCCATCTCATTTTTTGTTGTAAATTGTTTTGTTTTTCAGGTGAAGAGATATGTGAAGGGGATGAGTACTAGATGTGAGAACGTGGAGTTAAGATAATTTCTTAGAATAAAGTTTAAGTTGTTTCGAAATTTGAGTTAGTGATGCTTAGTTAATTTTGATAATGTTTGTTGAACCAAGGAAGTTTGTTTAACTGTTTGAATGGTAAATAATGGTTGTTGCTCGTTTAAAATCATTTTCTTATCTTGTATCTCTTCGGAGGTACGATAGTAACACTGTATAAGTTTTTAGCCCTTCCACTGATAAAACCAGTTTGACCTTGACTTTTTAATAATCGAATTTTTAGAGCGTTACACCCTAACTTTTCCACATTGCCCTGTTTTATTTTCACTAGGCTTGCTCTCTTGTGATTGGAGGAAGGGGGGGGGGGGAATGCTTTTGGTTCCCTCCATGGTTGCATTTCTATTGAAAATGCTCTTTGCCCACCCGATAATTTGAGACTATATCAACCTCATTTTTGGTGCCAATCAGTCTCCTTTCCCCTTGGTTGGTTGCCCTTTTGTCCTTCTATAAAGGTGACGACTTGTTTGTCACCCCTTGGCTCATTCCTTGCATGGGTTTAGGTTGCACCTCTACCATGTTTTCTTCAAGTTCCATTATAGGAATGACATCTTCAGTAGGTTGCTCCTCCACCAGGATCACGACAACTGCTTGTTCATCTTCTATGGATTTCAAATTTGGAATCTAGAACCTGAGTTGTTCGAAGTAACCTCCTTGTTTGTCACAAGGTTGTAACACCCCCAGGTTAATAACCACCAGATTAAGCTAAAGACTCACTTAACCTAATGATTAACGCAGCAGAATTTGCACCCGAGGAGGACAAGGCTAATCTACAACCCAACACATGAATCCGAGGCATAAGCTCAACTTAAAACATACATCACCAAAATCATAACTTAGACTTGAGGCATACACTTAAAACACAACATAGTAACCCAACAAATTATATAAGCCAAAAGATCAACCAAAATCTCTATTGTTCCTCATGAGAAGTCTCCCAATTCACCTCGGATTTCTTTAGGAAGTCTTCGAACTTCGTCCGTCCGGGACTTTACCCTTTCATCTCGCCGGGTTTCCTAAAACGATAAAAACTTTAAAGAATGACATTAACTTAGTACGATACCCCTATAATAAAGAGAAACGTTTATGAAATAACCCTAGAGGGGGGTGAATAGGGTTATAAGAATTTCTGCAAAGTTGGATCACTTGGTAAAGGACGTTAGTCCCTTAATCTGCTTAGATTAAGGGTTCACACAATTCAATAGCTGATAAAAATATAAAGGACAATAAGATAGATATGAATAACCTCCTTTATTTTAGTTAATTGAATGACGTTGATTGTTGCCTAAGGTGAAGGACCTTAGGGTTACAGAGAACCAAGCGTCTTACAAAGGACGCTTCTTATTTCTGGAGAATTACACCCACCAATTCACAGTTTGGCGTTTACACAAATTGAATCCTAATTCCGTCTAGGATTCAAACTCGAAAGCTTAACACAACTCTAGATCCGTTTAGAGTTTGATAGCACTCTCAAAACATGCGAACACTCTCAAACACAAGAACACACTCTTTGTTTGAACAGACGATTGCTTCCGTGGAATCGATAATCTTCTTCGTGCTTGGTCTTCCTTATTTATATGCGAATGCTGCTTGCTTATGTCCGTTGAGGAATGGATCTTCCTTGCCTTGATTTGCTTCTACTTTCCTCTGGGCGAATATGTTCTTTTCCTTTTTGAGTTTTCCTTCCAATCTTTTTACTGATTTTATGCCTGCAATACATTCAGTTAGTTTGGTTAGAAATTTAGGCAGGAATTAGAAGATTCTTGCGTGAAAGGAAATCTTCCCTGATTTGGTGCTGCCGTTTGTCTTTCACTTCAAAAGGTCTTGGATGGCTGGACATGAATGTCCTTCAGGTGCTTTGCTACTGATGTCCTTGGGGTGTGATACATGAATGTCCTTCGGCCTGTTGAAAAGAGGGGTTCTACAGTTTAGAAAGTTATTTACTTACTTCAGCGCGGTTCCATTAAATTTACAATAAAATACACGAATAGAGAAATAAACATTGAGTAGAGTATACTTACCTAACAAAGCCCCACTTAATTCGTTCAAGACAACTGAACCTCATTGAAACCAAAACCGTGAGTTCCTTACTTCCATCGTGCTTGTACATAACATAATATAAAGACAGAGAACTAAAACATGAACAATTCAACTTAAATCATACATGGAAATAGAATGGTTCAAAGAATCACACTCATGAGACTTGGTGCCAAAACCTTTAAAACTTTTCCTTCAACTGAAAACTGAAGAATTTAACTTTAATTGACCACTTGGTTGGTTTACTACTTATAAGAAAGTCACATACTTGCGATCATCGGCTAAGCCTCCGTATGCGCATACCCGGATCGATCTAGAGATCCGGATGGTGGATAAATATCCCTTACTGGCCAAATTTCCATGGTGTGCACTTAAGGCACTAAAAAAATATTTTTCCCTGGTACGTGTGTACTAAGACACGATTATCCTGGTGTGCACTAAGGCATGATTAATCATGGTGTGCATTAAGGCACGGGTTCCTTAGTGTGCTCTAAGGCGCGATTAAACATGGACGATGCCTTTATTAAATTTAGAAAACTTGAAACCTTAACCTTGAGACGTGCTACAACTGGATCCTTATACAAATTTATTCATAACTTAAAGATATTCTTGAAATCCTTTAGGACAAAGGACGTACTTATAAAGAAATTTACTCATGAAATGTTCTTAATATCCAAAAGTATTGGTTTAACATAAGACTTCTTAACATAAAGGATGCATAACATAAGCCCTTAGAGTAGGCTGAAAATAATTTGATAATTCAAGTTTGGTACTTGAAATCCAAAATAACTTGCGTATACTTTTGAGCATAAAACATAAGAGCTTGCATATAAAATATGAATGGTAAGATAAACATAAAGAACTTGGTATAAAAAGAATAATTCATAATACTATGCATAAGATATCAAACAATATACGTACCTGGACAACCGTAAATTACACACACTTAACTCGCATGGAGAACAGTTGAGCGCAACGACCTCTTGAGGACACTTAAGAAAGGATAAGAACCATAAATTAGAACCAACTTGGATGAGAGTAATGGAGAATATCTTAGTAGGTTTCTAGGATTACTTAAAACTTAAACTTGCTTCCTAAGGTGTACTTGGAAGGCCATAACTTCTCCTACAAGTATCGTATCATGGCATAAAAGGACTTTCCAATTATCAGATTATAAACTCCAACTCCAACTCTTTAGTTGACCATGAAGGTCAAAAACATGATTAAGAAGGGTAAAAACTATCATCTTAGCAAGCTGCCCAGAAAATACCAATTCAAACTCCAATTATACGGAGAGTCGTAACTTGAGCTATACTCATCGGTTTGGGGCGTGCAAGCCGTCTATGGAAAGTTTGAAGCATAAAATACAACTTTTATTTTATTTACAAGATGATTTGAACATGGAAAAAGGTCGGATTTTGGGCAAGAACACAGGCAGCCACAGTAAACTTTCTGGGTAAAATCAGATTATTAACCCCTGCTCGGGGACTCATAACTCTTACTCCCGACACCCTATGGCCAAGCATAATACTTTTCTGGAAATCTTAAAGTGTCCTCTTCAACTTTTATGTTCAACATTTAGACCAATAAGGACTCTAATCCCATGAAAAATATACATCTTTGGACTGACTAAAGAATATGTATCAATTTGCACTACTTTACGGTTTTGGCCATAACTCAAGATATACATATCGAAATTACAAGATTCAAAAGGCGAGTGTTAGCTAACATGGTAGGCTACCATTTTATATAAAAATTTGGGTCAAATACTGTTAGGAATAGTGAAATCTTGTATTGGTTTTCATTTGTTCACAATCTTGTTTCTTTGTTTCTTTATCTTTTTCTTGGTTTGTTAGACAAGGAAGGTTGGTTATATATAGCCTTCCTCTCCCTCTTTTATCTCTTGAGTTGAGATTGTAATTCTCATCAATAATATTTCATCATTTCTCAAATCTCACTCCCTCTTCTTTCTCAGTTTCACCAAATTAGGTTGAAACTTTAACATGGTATCAGAGCCAGAGAGGCTACTGGTCCTGATTATCTCTCTCTCTTTCTCTCTCTCTCTCTCTCTAAAAACGAGAGGAGAGTTTCCAGAAATCCATAAACTTCCACAATCAAGAAACAAACTCTACAAATTTCACATTCTTCTTCTTCCTCCATTTCATATTCTTCTTCTTCTTCTTCTTCTTCTTCTTCCTCCTCCTCTTCCTCCTTTCTCTCTCTTCGAATCAGAGAAGGAAACACAGCGACAGTGGCCATAAAGGAAGAGAGAGAAAGTAGTGAGAGAAAGCTCGGAAAACCTAGTCATGATCTCCACCAGACGGGCTGGATCTCTCTCCTCTAACAACAATAGTTCCAGCACTACCAGCAACAACGGCGCCAACAACAACAACAACAAAGATTCGAAGAGGCCGTCGACGTCCTCGGTTGATGATAAACCTTTCTTGCCCTAACTACCAAGGTCGAAAATGGCGGTGCGGTGGAGAATTCGGTCGGAATTTCTAGGAATTCGAAGGAAATGTGCGCTTCTCCGCCAGTAGATCCTGTTGATTGTGTGCCAATTGATCCTCCGGTGGCGGAGGCGGACAGTGGCGTTGAGGCTGTCAATTCGGTGAAGGTGGATTCTGCTGCGCCGATTTCGCCCTTGGTTCCTGAAGGGACTGTGCCGGCTATGATTGAGCAAAGGAACTGTTGGCTTTCGTCGCTGAGGAACCTCCAGAGACAAAGCTTGGGTTTGGAGACTTTGACCACACCTTGGTGCCGGCTTCTGTCGCTTGTGTATAACCACAGTGGATTGGTTAACCTAAAACCTTTTATTGTTCTGCAAGAATCCGTCGCCCCTTGTTGGTTGATCGTCCTGTCGGTGCCATGGATTCTTGTGAAGTATCCTGCGTTGAAGGATTCGTCGAGTTTTCATCTTGATTGGTTCATCTTTGGGAAGAATTCGCCCTGTGCTTTTGCGTTGAATCTTCCTGTGTTCTTGCTTGTTGGGAAGACTTCTGCATTGATTATGAATGCTGCTGGGGTTTACAATAGCTCCTTCAGAAATGGCGGCATCATCAACTTCAACAGCTATGTGATGCTCTGATTGTGTAGAGTGGGACTAATTGGTTCAAGTCTTTTTATATTCATATTGATTGGATGCTCGATACTGGTTTTGTTAGCCAGATTGAATTGGCATCTGAAAATTCTTGGCAAATTGGGGTTTTGTCATCCTCCAATTTGAGGGGGGTGTTAGGAATAGTGAAATCTTGTATTGGTTTCTATTTGTTCACAATCTTGTTTCTTTATCTTTTTCTTGGTTTGTTAGACAAGGAAGGTTGGTTATATATAGTCTTCCTCTCCCTCTTTTATCTCTTGAGTTGAGATTGTAATTCTCATCAATAATATTTCATCATTTCTCAAATCTCACTCCCTCTTCTTTCTCAGTTTCACCAAATTAGGTTGAAACTTTAACAAATAGACATCTTATAACCTCTGGAAATTTCAGATTATGTCCAAAATTGAAACCAAACTCTAGTTTTGGTTTGTATGCATCCTAAACTTGACAAAACCATACTTAATCTTTTCCAAACACCTTTCCTAATTATGAACTCTAATTTCCAGAATTAAGAACATCAGAAACCCATCCTTCATGGCCATATTTTAAAAATGCAACACATTTTCTTGACATATCTTGATACCCCAAGTAACATCCTTCACAAATTTACCATTAAATATCATAACCTTCACTAATTTCACACTTTAACCTTAAATTTAGTACATGCATCAATAGTTACTCATAGAATTTAGATTCCACAGTGAGCATAACATCTAAATTGACATGCATGTTCCTAATATGATGCAATCTTTATCTATTCACTCACTAGAACACAAATTCATCACACTTACCCAATTCTCACCCTTGTTCTCTTATACCTTACATCACCACATCTTAAACTTATGCAGTACTTGATAAATTTTTTGTAAAAACATCAAAATCATCCCTAAAATCAAATTATATCATGCTTTAATTCTTAACAAAAAAAGTGTGAAAGATGGAGGAATTTAACACTCAGAAGAAAGTGGAGAAGAAGAAGAAAATGAGGTGGTGGTGGCGTGGCTGTGACGGCCGCCGACAGTTGGGGTGGTCGTCGGTGATCCTAGCCGGCGGAGGGCGACATCAGTAAGGGCAGAAAAGCGGCAGAGGTAGGGAGCTGGGCAGCCGAGCAAGAGAGGGAGAAAAGGAGTGGGTGAGTGATTGAGTTTGAATGTGATTAAAAATGACCCAAACAAGACCAATTAGAGACATAAGGCCACACATATATATTGAAGAGGCCCAAAAGTCCTTCCTCTCCCTTTATTCAGCCGGCCCACTGGTGGCCCAAACACAAATTTATTTCATTGATATTAATCTCCCTCCTTACACTTATATCTCCCCAAACCCAGATTACATAAATGTATTATACCGTAAAATATTGTCGGTAATCTACGGAAACCCAAATAAATATTCACCACTTTTGATATTCCCATCACTACTTTTACCTTGACCAGGGTAAAAGATTGAAATAAAATGATGGGTCCCGGAAAAGAGTACTTATTTATTCATGATGACATGATACCATAAGTTAATCGGAAGAAGGAACTTAATAAAAATTTCTAATCTAAGAATCTTGATGGTCCTTGCACTGTTCAAGTCCTGCAAAACACACTGGGTTAGAAAAAAAAATTTTGGAACACGCGCGTGAATTAATATTTATTTAACTTTAACCCTGATTAATTAGATTAAATAATATGTTTTAAGGGGTGGTTTTCTCTGGGTTATTACAAGGTTCACTACGACCTCTCCTTGTGTTGATCCTTTTCCCTTGGAAACTTGCTCTGTAGCATTCACTCCTACATTGGGAATACAAGCATGCCCCTCCTTTTCTTTGTCATCCTTTTGGATCTAACTCAGGTTGGTTCTCTTCTTCCCCGACTTTTTCACTGTCATCTAGCCTCCATAAAGTTCAGTTTTCTCTAGAGGGGTCAAGGTTGGAGCTTTATCTTCAACCTTTTCGTGAAGAGGATTATATTTAGGACAACTTTCTTCCCAATGCCCTTGATTCCGACGGTGGAAGTCAATCAAATTTTTATCCTTTCCTACATTATGCGCTATGTCTTCCCCTTCTCTACGTTGGGTATCATTTCATCAAAGCACATAATCTTACCTATCTTTGCACCAATTGTTTGCAGCAGGAAGTCCTTGTGGAAATACTACACACTTAGGTCGGGATTCGGAGCCGCACAATTATATAATGTAGAAATGTTACGCCTTAAGGAATTAAATTTGGTATCCATTTCTGAATGACCATATAGTTATCCTGTACCATCTAAGGTCCATCAAGGAGGACATGTTCATAGTCTTCTAAGCATGAGAATTGAGCAACATAATAATATTGTCCTATATAATGAAAGCAAAGTTACATTAACTGCCCATTTATTTTGCAGAACTTTCGAAGTTTCTTGTCATCCACCCCTTTATCAAACAATTGAGCTATCAGAGCATGCCTCCATGGCTTCCTTAGCTATCTCTTTTCCTCCACTGTTAAAATGTTTGTCGGGCATAAAGGGTCATCATTTTTTGAGATTTCATCATCTTCAGAAAAAAATATCACCATCAACATTGTTTGCTTCCCATAATGGATTATCATTCACATTAAATTCAAGATGTGGATTATTGTATGAAGGGTCGAACTATGGGATACCTGACCTTGTGAGGGAGTTGCTTGGGTGGTTGACGTTGATCCCGTCAGGCCTACTGTCACTGGGCTGTACTCTTTCATGGTAATATTTTCAACCTATACAAGTGCCCTGTCCAACCCCCTCTTCTTCTTTTTTGATTGCATGTCGTCCTGATCAGCATCCACCATCACGACTACTGGGTTGGTTGCGACTGCCATTGTCGACTGTTCACTTCTAGGTGGCCTTGGTGGCCGGTATTATGGCTGGTACAGTGGATGATAGTAGTTGCTTGATTTGGTTGTTTTATATTTTATTATTATGTCTTTAGTAACATATATACAATTCAAATCAATATTAAAAATATTTTTATCATGAAAACATATTAGTATGATTGTATAACTTTTGTCCATGATATTATGTATTAAATTTAAATTAATGATTATAGTAATTTACTTTAAACAATAAATTTGGTAAAATTAATCAAAAAGTAACATATATGACAAGGATCATCGAAATTTCGTAAGTAATTATTCTTCTTCCAAATTGTGAGGCAATATATAAAGGTCAATATATAGATTTTAAAGTCATGCAGTTAGTAAACTTTTTACTATTTTACTACTAAAATTGAGTGATTTTGCATTAATATTGGTGTACATTAGTTTTTAGACTTCCTCTGTATATTATTTTATTAGTGATTTAAAAGAAATGCAAGATGGTTAAGACCCATCTTGACACAAGATGTTTATCATTAATTGCTAGTTAAACTCTAGGTCATAGACATGTTGTCCGCCCCACCATATTTATTGAATCAAGCAATCGATTCTTGTTGTTTGTCTCCCCTATGATTGCTAGGGGAATCATCTACGACCCCTCCAATGATTGTTTCCACCTTTTTGTAGCTATAATTCTTGGTTATTAGCACAAAAATACACATATTGAACACACTAATGACAACCAACAACCAGTAAAAGTAATCAAGGCGGCTATGATTAACGTCCTTGCCAACCCATTTATTCCCGCCACTCTTCTGTGTGATAGAATTCACCACTGTAATGAGAAAGCTACTAAGGAAGCTCCCAACTCCAATGACACTAAGGTAGAAAGCCATTCCTAGGCTTCTCATTGAGATTGGAACTTGATCATAAAAGTACTCCTGCATTCCTACAAGGGAGAATCCGTCCCCTATCCCTATGATCAAGAATTGGGGGGTAAGCCAAAATGCACTTATGATGTGCCCTTTATGAAATGCCCTTAGCCTCTGTCTTTCAACCAAGGCAGAGACAACCATTGCAGTGATTAACAAGGCCATTCCGATCCCTATCCTCTTAAGGATATTGATTCCCCTCTGATTACCTGTGGCTCGCCTTAAGTAGGGCAGAAGGAGCTTATCATAAATGGCAACTGACGTCATCATGCCGATGGCTGTTAGAGTGTAGATTGAAGCTGCTGGGATTTCAAACCGGTTCAAGACCTTTCGATCCATTACACTTGCTTGCTTCACAAAGAAGGTCGAGGTTTGAGCTATTCCTATGCCAAATATCAAGGAAGCTAGCCATATGGGGATCATTTTTAGTACTAGTTTTAACTCTTCAACTTGTGTTACAGTTGCTAGTCTCCATGAACGACATTGTTTCTCCTCATATGTTGATCCGTCCTCATATTCAATTATAGCTGCTTTGTCAAGAAATCTGTTCATGTATACAAGCACATATTGAACTTTTCATAATGGCTTATATATGTAGGTCAACTCATTTGTATATAAATATTGTTTCATACCTGAGCTGATTGGTGTGTGCCAGAAGACAACCCTGTACCATCTCCTCCGACTTGGGAACTTCATATAGAAAGGTAGGATCCGAAGGAAGGACCGACTTCCTCTTAACCATTGCCGCAATCAACACTTGAAACATTGGAGTCAAGGGGCTCCCTTGGGGAGCCCTATACCTATAAAGAGGCCTCCCAATGACAAACACGAAGACGGTCACAAGCATGACTATGGATAGTGTCAAAAAGGCGGCGCCCCAGCCTACGTCATCCTGGAGGTACACTATGAGAGTGGTCCCTAGGAAGAGGCCGCAACAAAGGGAGACATTCCACCAGTTGAAGAATGACATCTTTTGTTTCCTCTCTTTGGAGTGGTTGTCATGGAATTGATCAGCTCCAAAGCTCTCTAAACAAGGCTTGTATCCTCCTGTGGCTAAGGAAACCAAGTAAGCTCCTAGAAAGAACATCGCCTCATGGACCTTGGTGGCTCGCTTGCATCCATGGAGGGTCGAGCCACATGGTTTTAGGCTTGGGATGTACTGAGTCATGGTCAAAAGGGCTAGCCCCTGAAAGAAAAACAGCAATCAATAAGAGAATAAGATAACAATTCTTTCATGAAAGGTGAAACTTAACGTTAATTACTTAAAATCTACCAAAAGAATCTTTCAAAAGTCCAAATCTACTCCTAGAGTCCTAGGCCATGAACTAGTTGACATTATAATAAAACACCATTTATCGATTGAAAATAACCATCATTAATTGCAAAATTATGTGTGAATAAAGGCATCGTGGACTTGTAAATTGGAATATAATATTGTACATTTCATTATTTTCATGGTCAAACTGTCAAAGGGTGTCCTAATTCATTGGTCTATTCTTACTCTCAAAAAGGGAAAAAAAAAGTTTGGATTGGATACGAATATATACCAATTACAGTACCAAACAAGAGTGGAAGTTGGACTGTAACCATTATATTGCTACCCAAGAATAAGTTCCCCATAGTGATGATTTTGGTTCATAGGATGGAAAAAATTCCATTCCATCAAATAAGATTGTTTTGTCTTATGAATAATGATTGTCATACAATTTATGCTATTAATTGAGCTGAAATCATTTATTATCAACAATAATAATTAATTTTCGTGGTGTACGTGTTTCGTTAGAAAAGTCGATCTAACATTTCAAATTTAACAAATTTTTCTATGTTTTAGCTCTTTTTTATGAATGAAATTTTTTTTTTAAACTTTTCCTATAGGATAATGAAAGTTTTATTCATAAACTTTTTTTTTAGATTGTAACAAACATATTCTTGGTGTGAATTTCATTTTCACGGTATTTTGAAAAATTCAAATTATGTGAGCTTCCTTAATTCTACAGATATACATATCATAGGAAAGTGGTTTATTTTGTTGACTAGTTTAGTTTTTTTAGTCAAGGGAAGAACTAAGTTTGTGTGTTAGGTCCAATCAAAATGATCTATTTTCTTGACTAGTTTAGTTTACTTGGTCGCAAATAACAGCTAATTTAATGTGCTAGGTAACGTGTTGGACCACATCTATTAGTCACACTAATTTTCAAACGAGTTAAAACAAATTAAGGTAGTTGAGCTTTTCTACCTTTAGTTACTTTACAAGGCTTTACTGAAAGGTTTTGCACGCAAACTTATAAAAGAAAAAGGCCCTCCAAACAATACTCATTCACATGCTGAGAATATTATGAGAAACAATTGGACATTTATAAAATTCGCTAGTAAATACTGGCAAGTTAAAAGCTAAGTTTTGTAACTTTTCATAAGTAAGGATGTGTTTGATAAATATTGAAAGCATGCCTAAAAAATATGCAATTTTTTAAAGAAAAAAGTAAGTATTGATAAATATGAAAATCTTGATAATTTTTGATGATGGTCTAAAAGTTTAGTCCCATAATTTATCGGGGCCTTGCCTAAAAACTATGTTAAAAGTTAAGCTCATCATTAAGGTTATATTCTTTAACTTGGTAGGATTATCCTTGTCAAATCTAACCTAAGTTAACCTCACCTTACTTTCTCATCCAAAAGAACAAGATTTACTTTTAGATAATTCATATTCAAAATTTTTTATTCAACTCAGAGAATTTATTTAAAAATAAAAAAGAAACAGGTAATGTGACATTTACCAATCTCTACTACTTTCCTAACCTAACCTTACTTATCTAACTTAAGCTCCATTCTTTTATGCGGTACTGCAAGTTACCGCACCCACCTTACCGGAACTTACCACAATCCACCATAATCTACCTCACCTTTTCATTTACCTTTTTTAATAAAATTCCATAAATTCAAATAATTACTTTTCCATTTCAACAACCATCTATTATTTCCACCGTAACTTACCGCAATCCACCACAACTCACTGCAAATTACCGCGCCGCAACTTACAGCACCGTAAACTTACAGCATAAAAGAACGGAGCCTTAATCCTATATCGTTAAGAAAATGGCCTAAAACCACAAAATCAGCTGAATGCTCTTAACAATTATGTTAGATTTCGATCATCACCGCTCTTTATTCATAGAGCTCCATGAATAGAGAGCCATAGAGATAGAGATAGAGAGAGAGAGAGGATGACTTGCCAGGACATAGAGGAGGGCAGAGAAGAGAATCATGAAGTAGCGGCCGGTGTAAGCATCAGCCAGGAAGCCACCAAGGAGAGGTGTCACCGTGGTCACACCAGTCCATATGTTGACACTGTTGGCTGCCGTTTCCAAGTCTTGGTGCATCACTTTTGTCATGTACGTTATCATGTTTGCCGCCATCCCGAAATAGCTCAGCCTCTCACTCAATTCTATTGCTGCAACAATCCATAACTCCATATATAAATTACTCCTCTTTTTTCTTCAAAAGTAGTTTGTTAAAACTCTCATATCATCACAGCCGAAAGTGTAAACATGTATTTGGGTCCATAAAACATAAGGTAGTTAGCTTATTTTCCAAAGAGTTTTATACCGAAATCACCCAAAAAAGTATACACTGTCTCATACGACAGCTAAGAAGAAAGTGGGTACCTATAATGAAGAAGGAGGCCTTCCATGAACCAGTAGCAGTTCGGGAGGGAATCCTGCCTTTATAATCAAGAGATGAATCATGAACTTTGGAATCCATGCAATTTTCACCATCATCACTTGCTGCTCTTGCATCTTGGGTTTCTGCAGGAAAAGAAGAGTACTCATCTTTTTCCATCTGGGTGCAATTTTGGATGATAGGCTCAGAGCTAAAGAGAATTTAGCCTGGTTCTCACCAGTTACACACTTTAGTCTGACCTTAGTACATAGGAACCAACTGTATTTATAATATACACAAATGGCCAAAATGTTGGGTCCCTCAATAATGCACCTCTTAATCCAAGCTATTAATTATGCTACAACCAAAGCTACTAATTACTCCCTCCGTTCCATATTAACTGTCGTATTTGAAAATTGTGTAGTCAAATCTATAGAATTTTGACCATAAATTTTTCAATATATACAATGACTTGTTATATAAAATTACTATCATTAAATTTGTAACGGAAAATACTATCATAAAATTATAATATTACAATTGTTAATAAAATATTATGTAAGAAATTATCAATCAAAGAGTGACATTGGAGACCGTGTTAGTCAATAAAATGACACTTAATATGAAACGGAGGGAGTAATTAATTATGCTACAAACTAGAGCTACTCATTAATTACTTTCTTTCGGTTTTTTCGGAAGGGAGAAATTGCCAATTGCGGATGAACAATATTGTATGAGTAAGGTTTGCTTCAAACGCACTACGTAGCATCGATACTGTAATGGTTTTAATAAACGAGATTCAACCTTAATTTAGGATACGAAAAATAGTTGTACAAGGTTCCTTATACGTATTACGTTTGATCAATCATGATTTTTAGTATATTTCAATTGGATCGAGCGTGATTTCAAATCTAATTTAGTATATTTCAATTGAGGGAGGGGGGGGGGGCGAGTTTTTGCATTTTAGGAGTATTTATTTTCTGAACCCTTGGGTTTCAACTTTTATTTTTTGAACCCTAAAGTTTGTAGACTGAAAAAAAGGGCCCTAAAGTTTGTGGGATGAAAAAAAGGCCCCTGTCTCTTTCTTTGTTTTTTCTCCCATGTTTGAATTCATCTGCCTATTGACGTCAACCTTCAGGATTGTGGTTAAAACTGATATTGAAGCTATAATACACCTTTCTTATTCATGTCGAGGCTAATTAGACCCCTGAGTATAGGGGTTTAATAACTCCAACATGAATAAGAGAGGTTTAATATAATTTTAATATCAGTTTTAACCTTAGTCTTGAAGTTTGACGCCAATCAGGAAAGAAATTCAAACATGGAAAGAAAAAGAAAAACGGAAAACGAGTTTTTTTTTTCACCCTACAAACTTTAGGATCCTTTTTTTCAACCTACAAACTTTAAAGACCAAAAAATTAAAGTTGAAACCAAAAGGTTCAGAAAATAAATACTCCTAAAGTTCGGGATCCAAAACGCAAAAAAAACCCCTTTTTTTTGTCCAAATACATATTTTATGTTGATTCATTTGTGAACTTATATTTATAATATGTAAATATTTTTGATCAAAAAATTTTGAATTTTGAATTTATTTGAGTAAGATCCATTAGAGTTTTAGGGTTAACACTATATATTGTTAACTGCGTACTCTCACTTAGAGATTTATTAGAGGTGAGTGCAGCTTTAGTATCCTATCTTAAGATTAACATTATCTTTACCTGCAATTTAAGTTTCGGGTTTCAGTAAACCATCATTTGACATATTCTTTTTGAAAAATATTAATTCTCTACTTAAGCGTCAAATATACCATATTATCTGATTATCATGTTCATAATACTACACTTAATTTAGAATAGACGATGAAAATTGAAAAATTGTATCCCGAATTTCTGAATATCAATTATATACACTTTAATAATTTTATTTATTTATTTATAAACGTGTGCAAAATTTACATATGAAAACATTGATGATTTGCTTACCAAACCCCCATGGTAGGCGAAGCATGATGGACATTCCCAAGCAATAAGCATTATACACGTTAGAGAATGTGTGTAGTTTATTTGTTGAATAGTTCATGAATTGTGACATTACTTATTCATCAATAAAATCTCAAGTTTTATTTTAATTGTGGTTTAGAATTTGAATAAACAACCAAAAGGTTAACATAGCTAGGCGTAAGCAAAAAATCGGGTACCCGGATCCAGACCCGGTTGGATCTAGTGGATCTGAACCCGGATCTTAGTTATTTGGATTCAGAACCGGACCTGGTATCCAGAATCCATAAACTTATTTAATACAAAAACCCCTTTAGGTCCTAATATTAAGTAAAAACTACTAATCAGTTCACACTCCACTCTTGGATCTATGTTCCAAACCTATGTGGTGAGAAACCCTAGTTTTGCTTATAACTTACGTCACTGCACGCCTAGACGCCTCACTGCACGCCTAGACGCCTGCCCTTTCAATCCTAATTCGGTCATTCTCCTCCTCACTGCACAGACCATCTCATTCAAACCTTTCAAACCTCACGTCACAGCTGCTTTCTCCCTCTCAAATCTCAATCGTCTGTCCCTCTCAAATCTCAATCATCAACACATATATAGACCTCTCAGTCGTCCCTATATGCTCCCTCTCCCTCTCAATCTTCACTGTGATCTATTTCACACAACCCTAGAGTATATCACCGTTGAATCGCAATGTTTGGGACTTTTGAACCTTGAACTAGTTGGAAGTAGTGACCGAGTGTATAAATGTCATTAAAATCTCCATATTGTAGTTGCCAGCATAAGTATAGTGAAAGTGTGTTTTCAAAACGGGTATCAGGTACCCGGTTCTAAATTCATTCCTAAATCCTTAGTTCATTACATTTCTTACTGTTGGGCAGTGTCCCAATTCCACTCAGACTCAAGTTTGAAATAAATAATTATTTTCTTTATTGATACTGCTTGGGCTCCAAGCAGTTGATTTCGACTAGAAGTCTATTATAGGGTTACTTGAGTTTGCTATAAATACTAGGTTGTTCAACCTAGTTAGGTGTGGCCAAGTTATGTGCCTCTGTGGCACCCTTATGAGATCTCCATTTATCTATTCTACTTTGAGTGTTTTTATTATGAGATTGTAATTTCCCTTATATCTCGTTACCCTTCTGTTGGGCTTTATGGCCCAAATTCTATTTTGTCTATTTTGGAGGATCTGGACGCTACCAGCGGAAGCCCATGACGCGGCCAGCGCCTGTTGGGCGCTGCCAGCGCTTCCATGCGGCCTTTTGTTTACATCTGCGACGGCCCTTCCGTTTTGCTTTCTAGGTTATAGACTATTTAACCTAGTTTCCTTTTCCCTCTCTACTAGTATATATATGGTACTTATTCCTCCGTCTTAATTACGGAGAGACACATAGATACAAATCTTCACCTATATTCATCCCACAAAAAAAGGCCATGATAAAAGAGATGGGGTGGTATGAAGGGCCAATTTGGAGATGGGGATTGACATGGAGGCGCGAGCTGAACATGGAAGGAGTGGCTCAAGAGCAACAACTGGTGACCTTACTATAGGTAATTAGCCCACAAAGATACAAGGAAGATGAGATCAATTGGGGTGAGAACAAAAACTTTAGTATTAAAGACCTACTGGCCAGAACTAAAGAAACAAGACCAGCTTCAACCATTTCCACAGTGGAATGCCTAGCAAGAACAGTATGGAAAGGGATTGCTCCTCCCAAGGTGGAATTCTGCCTGTGGTTAGCAGTATTGGGGAGCTTATGAACGAGGGATAAGATGGTACAGTGGTGAATGGAAGAGGTGGGATTAGGGGAATGTGTCTTCTGCAAAGAAGTAATTGAGAGTGGAGATCGTCCTATTGACATTTAGACACATAAGGAGTATATGGGTGAATATAACAAACTGCTTGGGTTTATAGATGCCACAATGCCAGACGTTTAATGACCTCTATCAGTGGTGGATGGCAAGGCGGTTCAAAAACAAGATGAGAAGAAAGCTTCGGGTAGCTACTGTATTTGCAGTTGCGTGGACAATCTGGCAACACAGGAACTCCATTGCTATGGAGAAAAAGATGATGAATAGGGAGGAGATTATACTGACATCAAAGTGGAGAGTGGGGATTTGGGCAAACTCTTGGAAAGAAGAGGTAGCATATATATTCAGCAGAATACTTGGTGAACAATTTTAAGGAGATCCCAATCCTATTTGCGTAGAATGAACAAAGACCAAAGATGGAAGAGATAAGATCTGGAAATGAGGAAATGTCTTGCTGCTGATGTTGTTGGCACTGAAATGTAACGACAGGGACTGGATACACCAGAAGAAGAAAAGAAAGGAGAGAAGGATTTTGGGGGATTTGATATGGTTGATATCATTAATATAGTAAGATAATTTGAGAATTGATGTACTGGATTTGATTTTGATATGGGGGCCTATGTCCCCTACCTTATTGCCCCATTTTTCTGTAGGGGTTGTAAGTAATGTGTTGTATGGCAGGTTTTACGGAAGAAAAGAACATGTTAGGTAATTTAGAAGCTTTTATGTGCAAACAAAGCGCAATGTCGTTTAAAAAAAGTTTTGTAAGGAATTTACTTAGTTCATACTAGCACGCCCCTAATTTTTCATGCTTTACATTATGAGATATCTGTGTTTGTGTGCACACTTTGTTTGCCACCATACCACTCTAATTTTGAGTGAAACCGAATTTTTAAGGGGTGATTTATTTAAGGCTTGCTTAATAAGCTTTTTTGAAGATTAGATATGATGGATAAATCATAAAAATAATTTTTTGATATAAATGTGGGGAGCGCACTGTATTCTAAAGGAAAAAGTTTTTTCGAATGATAGTGGTGCAACCAGATATTACCAACAAGAGAGCTACTTCATCGTAGACAACTGGCATTCATTATTGGGTGCAAAGAGGCAAAAGAGGTTTGGACGAGGCTTGGGGATGACACCGTGCTAAACACAACAGCAAACACACATCCGGGGGAACTTATCACTCAGTGGAACAACAAACTAGATGACCGAGGTTTCAAGTTGAGGCTTATGGTTGCATGGCAGGTCTGGGTGGCCCGAAACGAGAGAGTTTTCTCACAGAAGTCAACCCCGGCCCAGATCTTAATCTCAAGAGCATCTCAAGCTGTTGACGAGTTAGAAAAATTGCAAAATGTGGAAAATCGACATCAGCCCACCCCATATGTGACTGTCACAGTCTGCTGGAGGCCTTCAGAGGAGCATTCGATGAAGATTTAACTTTGATGCGTCGGTAGAAAAGGAATGGATTGGGCTGGGGGTTGTTGCAAGAAATGCCGATGGCTAACTGCTGCTTGCTGTTGTCCGGAAATGCAGATATTCATGGCCGCCGAGAGTAGTAGAAGCCCAAGCGTGTCTCTTTGTGGTGCAATTGACCGACGTCCAGACTCCACTACAACCGAGTCATTTTTGAATCAGATTGTCTAGTTTTAATTTTTTGATGATGTATGTACTATTTCCTATCTCTTTATTATATATATATATATATATATATATATATATATATATGGATACACTTATAGTGGTTGTCAACCATGACAACCACCGTAAGTAAAATGAATTTTATTCGTACATACGTCAAGTTTTATCTTGACCATTAGCTTTCTTATTTAATATAAATTGTGAAATATATTTTTTAAAATTTTAGTTTATTTTAAAAAATTTTAAATAATGTTTTTTTCAAAATATGCTAATTTACTAGGCAAAAATTTAGATTTAAGATATTTAAATTTTAAAAAATTTCAGAAAAATTTTTTTAATTAAGAAAATATATTTTGTAATGTTTTACTAAATAAAAAAATGAATAGTGAAGATAAAAGTTGACACATATATGGATAAATATTGTTTTCATTATGGTCGTTGTCATGGTTGACAACCACTATAAGTTTTTCCATATATATATATATATATATATATCTATATATATATATATATATATATATATATATATAAAACAAAGCTACTAGGTGACTGATAGTAAAGAGTAGTCCAAGGATACTATCCCGATTCGATCCTAACTTCAAAGGGCGATGCTTATCTATAGGATTGGCCCCAACTAGTTTGCAATATCTAACAGGTCCCTAATCTTAATTTGGCAATAAATGTATAAGTGACGTTAAATTCAAGAAACTTAAGGGTCCGTTTGGACCTAGGAAAACAGGATGGAAAAAAAATCTCGTCGAAAAAAAATTAGGAAGAAAAAAAATTTGGGGTAAAGTAAATTTCTTTTTCTTGTTTGGTTTAAGTAAATTTTGAAGGAAAAAATTGATTTTCTATTCAATTTTCTTTTCTTTGTTTGGTTTGACGGGAAATATATGGAAAAATAAAATTTGTAAGAAAACTTGTAAATATCAAGTTTCATTTTTTTAGATCATATGATGTGATTTGGGAGAGAAAGAGAGAGTTAGAGAGAGAGAGTTAGAGAGAGAGAGGGAGAGAGAGAGAGAGAGACAAAGAGAGAGAAAAGAGAATTAGAGAGAAAGATAGAGTGACAAAGAGAGAGTTAGAGAGAGAGAGCGATAAAGAGAGAAAAAGAGAGTTAGAGAGAGAGAGAGAAAAGAGAGTTAGAGAGAGAGAGAGAGAGAGAAAGAGAGAGAGAGAAAAGAGAGTTAGAGAGAGAGAGAGAGAGAGAACGTTAGAGGGAGAGAGAGAGAGAGAGAGAAGAAAGAGAAGAGACTTAGAAAAGAAGAGAGAGTGCGCGAGAGAAAGAGGGAAGAGAGTTAGAGAGAGAGAGATAGAGAGAGACAGAAGATACTTAGAGAGAGAATAGAGAGAGCGCGCGAGCGAGAGAGAGAGAGAGAGAGAGAGAGAGAGAGAGAGAGAGAGAGAGAGAGAAGAAAGTTAGAGAGAGAGAGAGAGAGAAGAGAGTTAGAGAGAGAGAGAGAAGAAAGTTAGAGAGAGAGAAGAGAGTTAGAGAGTTAGAGAGAGAGAGAGAAGAGAGTTAGAGAGAGAGAGATAAGAAAGTTAGAGAGAGAGAGAGAGAGAGAGGCGAGTTAGAGAGAGAGAGACGAGTTAGAGAGAGGATGAAAAGAAAGGTTGGCTTTGATCCAAAATTTTTCTCCCAACTTTCCTTTCATTTTTGAAGGGAAAATTTTTTATTCATTGTTATTCCAAATTTTCCATGCAATTTTCTAACTATTTTTTTCCATTCCTTTTTTTCAATCCAAACAAAGGAAAGATTTTCACTTTCCAAAATAGTTTTTTTTTTCCATGCTGTTTTCCGAGGTCCAAACGGACCCTAAGGGTTGACATTTAAAATTATTAATGAATTAACTTCAATGTAAATTTGGAAACATTTGATGTGAATATATTGTTTTATTCTTATAATTCATATATTATGATTAATAAATAAAAATTGTATGCTCATGAATTTATATAATTGTGCCTATAAAATTATACGCATATATTTATAAAATATATTCGGGAGTACAATAACATCGTATTCCCAGATTGCAAATATTTAGTCCAATCAGAGGACACATAGCTCAGGTAGGAGTTTTGGAAATCGATGATTAAGGTAATGTATCATAAGTGTGTGAATCATAAGTAAATATATACTTGCCTTTTCTTTGGATTATGGTATATTTAGAGATTTTCATGTATGACTTACCTAGCTCTAATGAAATTAGCATGTTCACTAATAGCGATATCCATGAAAGTGAAAACTAATTATATCTGAATCTCGCCGGATTCCATAAAAGTCAAATTTTAACTCCAAGGTCCGATATTAACACATAAAAACTTCATTATTTGCTAAGTTACAAGCATATGTTTATATTGGTGTACCCTGCTTCTAATACCAAGTGAGTGATTTGGATCACTTGTCACCCTCATCAGTAGGAGACACAACTACATTTGATACTCTTTCTACCTTCTTGTAGCTATAATTCTTAGTTACCATACCAAAAATACACAAATTCAAGATACTAATAATAACTAGGAGCCAGTAGAAATAGTCAAGGCGACTATGGTTCACGTCCTTGCCAATCCATTTCTTCCCACCGTTCTTCCCAGTCACATAGTCCACTATTGTAATAAGAAAGCTACTAAGGAAGCTCCCAACACCGATGACACTAAGATAGAAGGCCAATCCTAGGCTTCTCATCGAGTCTGGGACCTGGTCATAGAAGTACTCTTGCATACCTACGAGGGAAAAACCATCCCCTATTCCTATGATCAGGAACTGAGGAGCAAGCCAAAAGGCACTTATGATGTCCCCTTGGTGAAATTCACTTATCCTCCATCTCTCAACCAAGGCAGAGATAATCATTGCAGTGATCAAAAAGACCATACCAATACCTATCCGTTTAAGGATGCTAATCCCCCTCTCATTTCCTGTGACACGCCTCAAGTAAGGGAGCAGGAGCTTGTCATAGAGGGCAACTGAGGTCATCATGCCTATGGCTGTTAGGGTGTAGATTGAGGCCGGTGGGATCTCAAACCGGTTGAACACCCTTCGATTCATTACACTTGCTTGCTTTATAAAGAAGGTGCTTGCTTGGACTACCCCAATGCCAAATATCAAGCAAGTTAGCCAAATTGGTACCATTTTCAGTACTAGTTTTAGCTCCTCCACTTGTGTCACAGTTGCTAGCCTCCATGGATGACTTTGTTTCTTATCAGCATCACTTTCGTATTCAACTATAGCTGCTTTGTCAAGAAACCAAAGCTGGTTTGTATGACCCAGAATGCGACGTTCAACGTTGTCCTCAGACTTATAAACCTCATGCAAAAAAGCAGGATCTGAAGGAAGAGGTAACCTCCTCTTAAGAAATGCTGCAACTAGAACTTGTAACATGGGGGTCAAGGGGCTTCCTTGAGGAGTCCTATACCTGTACCGTGACCTTCCAAGGATGAACACAAACACCGTGAGCACCATAACAATGCTTAGTGTCAGAAATGCGATGCCCCACCCAATGTCATCTTGAAGGTATACCATGACAGTGGTCCCTAGGAAGAGGCCGCAACAAAGGGAGACATTCCACCAGTTGAAGAATGACATCTTATGTTTCCTCTCCTTGGAGTGGTTGTCATCGAATTGATCGGCCCCGAAACTCTCTAAACACGGCTTGTATCCTCCTGTGGCTAAGGACACCAAGTAAGCTGCCACAAAGAACACCACTTGGTGAGCCTTCGTGGCTCGCTCACATCCCTTCAGGGTTGCACCACACGGCTTCAGGCTAGGGATGAATTGAGTCATAGTCAAAAGCCCAAGTCCCTGAGAAATAACAATTAATCAGATAGCAATTTACCTTTCATTTGTTTTTGATAATCAGTAGAGTTAAATTCGTAATATAAAAGCAAGACGATTACAATTAGTATGTAGCCATGCTACTAACAATAGAACATTAAAATCAACCGATATCAATTTCTACAGAAAGCGAACAATCAACCACAAGATTAATAGCCACGACCATAAATTAGATCCAACCGATTTACTTACAAATCATAGTTGCTTACTTTCAAGCTACTTCCTCTAGAATAGACAATTTTTATTTCCTACGTGGAAGTTGAAACTCATCTTTCTTTTTTTTTTTTTTTGGAATTTAAGACAAATAGAATTATCATATTCTCGCGAGCAAAATGTGGCAGACAAACTAATCTAGTCTTATTCTGGGCTCTAAGTATACCTAGTAAACAAAATGTTTCTTTTGTTTACGGGTTCAGTTTAGTAATCGATGTGATTGATATCTATTGAAGTTCTAGTTTTTAGACAATTTATTAAAGCATATGAATTTTTGGTCCAATATGATTTTTGTTGAAAGAGAATTGTGTCTAAAAATTTTGGATTGGGTTTGGTTCAATTTAGACTAATTTTTGTCAGGAGTCCACTTTGCAGTAGTGTTTTGGAATCTAGATTGTTTGGGCCAATTTGTGTTTCAAATCCACTTTGCTGTAAAGTTTTTTTAGATGTTAGATCAGGTATGGATTTAAGTTGTTAGTTCGCCTCCCTAACCAATTTTGTTAAAAAAATAAACTGAAAGCCTCAATAGTCTTTAGTTACTTGATATAAAAGCCTTAGCAAGTTTTATCAGCTAAGCTTGCTGAGCTGAACAAAGGGCTTAGTTAGCTTAGGTATAACGCCTAAATATGCTAATTAACTACAATTTCATAAGTAATCAAACAATATGCTGTCTACTGGATTCGAACGATAAAACTTTTTAACTATCAATTAACGCCAATAATGGGGTTGGACGATGGTGAGCCCGGGTTCACATTACTTGGTGAGCCCAGCGGCCACCATCATTTCTCTTTTTTTTTTTTTTACTTTTTTTTAATAATTCTTTTTGTGTAATACACTTTAAATATTTTTGTGTGTCATGTTTTTTATTCTTTTACTACAATATTTATAAATCATTATATTTTAAATTTGAATGTCTATTCAATTTAATTAAGCTTTTCATTCGTGTATTTTTAATTTTAATTTTCTTTATCTATTTTCATTATATTTTTTGTATTATTTTGTAATTTAATTTTTTTGTACGTACTTTTGGATATACAAAAGGACGATGGTGAGCCCGGACGTACGTTGTTTGGTGAGCCCAGCGCCTACCATCGTTTTATTTTTTAAATTATTTTTTTGTGTAATATTATATTTTTATGCTTTTTATTTTTTTACTATAATATTTATAACCTACAAGGCCAATACTCATAAACCTTAACTACTAATTATTATGTTCATAAATTATAACTATTATGCTCATAACTTACAAGGTCAATACTCATAAGCCTCTACACCAATGCTCATATTGTACAACTCCTATGCTCATAACTTATAACTATTATGCTCATAAGCTTCTACACCAACGTTCATACTATACAACTACTATGCTCATAACTCATAACTATTATGCTCATTACATAAAACCATAATGCTCATCAAGCTGAACTACAATGCTCATTACCTATTACTATAATGTTCATTACCAATAACTACAATGTTCATTACATAAAACCATAATGCTCATCAAACAGAACTACAATGCTCATAACCTATAACGACAATGTCATAACCTATAACGACAATATTCATTACATGAAACCATAATGCTCATTACCTATAACTACAATGCTCATAACTTATAACGACAATGCTCATTACATAAAACCATAATGCTCATCAAGCTGAACTACAATGCTCATTACCTATTACTACAATGCTCATTACCTATAAGTACAATGCTCATTACATAAAACCATAATGCTCATTACCTATTAGTACAATGCTCATTACCTATAACTACAATGCTCATTACATAAAACCATAATGTTCATCAAGCAAAACTACAATGTTCATTACATGAAACCATAATGCTCATCAAGCTGAACTACAATGCTCATTACCTATTACTACAATGCTCATTACCTATGACTACAATGCTCATTACATAAAATCATAATGCTCATTACCTATTACTACAATGCTCATTGCCTATAACTACAATGTTCATTACATAAAACTATAATGCTCATTACTTATTACTACAATGCTCATTGCCTATAACTACAATGTTCATCAAGTAGAACTACAATGCTCATAACCTATAACGACAATGCTCATTATAAAATATATTGAAGTATTATATTGAAAGAAAAACCTTATTATATTTATTTTAGAAAAATTAAAAATTGCACAAAAAAAGGAAATTAAAAATATAAAGAAAAAGAATGTATGGGCGCATGGAGAATTATGGACCCGGGAGCATAGTTTCTTTTTTTAAAACTAGAATAGAAAAAAATTAAGAAAATCAAAAAATAAAAAATAAATTTATACATCTGCTTAAAATAATTTTTGATAGATACAAAAATAAAAAAAATTAACAGCTAGAATATAAAGACCCATAAACCTAAACTACAGTGCTCATAAACTAATGTTTGAATGTTCACAAACATATCCCATGTAATTTCATAATTTGTAACGTGGATATTCATGAATTTATACTACAATACTCGCGAACTTTAACCAAAATGTTCATAAACACAAATCGTAGAAAATAAAAATAAAAATAAAAATAGATAAGTAAAAATTCAAACTCCAAATATATTAAAATATTAAAGTTAAAAAGAAATTTTATTATATTTACAAATAAAAAAAAGAAAAGAAATCCCAGGGATCACAATGCATGGTGAGCCCGGGCTCACGGTCGTATTTTCACCAATAATGTCTTATCTCAAATGCGGCGCTATTTTATTCAACCCACCACATAATTTACTATAATAAACGCCGCTGAGGCCCTCATCAGTTAAAAAGTGCGCCCATTATAAGATGTTTGAATATAGTCCACTGATGGAAATAAACGATATAAAAATTAATATATGCCATTGAAATTGGACGTCTGGAAATGCAGCAAGAATAAGTTTTTTTATTTTTATTTTTATAGGAAGCAAGAATAAGTTTTTGATGTGATGGTATGCATTATTGGACAGATAATTCTGTTTTCAAATTAGGTAAGATTGTCTTGGTTTATGATTAATACTTACTAAATGAGTGTATTCTTGATTTTATAAATAATCCTTAAAAAAAGTAAAATCATAAACATCTTGTTGTAAGATGGTTATTTAACCATCTTACATTTTACCTAAATTACTAATAAAATTAAATGTAAGTGTATTTAAATCATTATAAAAGTATGTTTCATTACTTTGAGGGTTACTACAACTTATAAACAATTTAAAATAATTATTTATTTATGTTTATTTCATAAATATAAAACTATACATAAAATGGACATTTTCTAATATGATTGATAAAATTAGACTATTATTATATTTTTTGACCTAGCCAACAAGTATTATACTATTATAAATGATAAATATATATAATTATTAAAGAAACTATCAATAAAAATTATACAAATGTGAAATATAAACAATTCAAAATGGTTATTAACTATTTAAGTTAAGATGGTTATCATGGCCCCAAAAAAAAGTGTTTTTACCTGATCAACTCATACACCGCACGTACATGGGCACGTATACGTACATCAGTAGTTTAAAGGGAAGAGGTCGGTGTGCTTGGTTTGTTACTTTAGCTTTTAGGTTTCAATCATAACTATATATGAATTATGAAGCAAATCCATAATTATACCTTTAGATCAGGAATTAACCCTACGTCCACGCCCTACCTAATCCAAACAATGAAACAAGGGATATCTACTTAATAACAATTATCATTACATTTAAACTATATAATCCTTTTTATATATAGTAGCATATTAAAATTTTTTATGAATAGTGGTACTATTATATTTAAATTGGACATCCTTATTAAATTTTAAATTTGAGTGTCCTTACACACTCGTAAACTTTATACAAATCCGCCAATGCTTCTCAAGAATTGCGTCTAATCTTATCTGGACAAATATTAACCGATGTTGTTGAGTTGTCCCACATCGGCCTTTGACACCCATATTGTGGTGTTTATAATGACTTGTATGCCTCAACCTCCTAAGCTAGCTTTTGGGGTTGAATTGGGCTCAAGTCCATTATTTCACAGATGCCAATTAAGAAGCAGCTCGACTAAATTATACATCCAAAGATAAATGGTCAAGTGATGGGGGCGGGAGAAAAGGGAGTTACTTGCCAGGACATAAAGGAGGGCAGAGAAGAGTATCATGAAGTAGCGGCCTATGTAAGCATCAGCCAGGAAGCCACCAAGGAGAGGTGTCACTGTTGTCACACCAGTCCATATATTCACGCTGTTGGCTGCCGTTTCCAAGTCTTGGTGCATCACTTTTGTCATGTACGTTATCATGTTTGCTGCTATCCCGAAATAGCTCAACCTCTCACTGAATTCTATCGCTGCCATAATCCACACAAATTCCATTTATTAGTTCATTAACCAATTTTCTTACTATTAAGAATGTGTAGATTTGTATACTCTTCCTTTTAATAAAACTATAAAATATGGGTATATATGTTATGAACTCTCTTATTTAATCCCTAACTCTTACTCTTAGGGTTTGCTTGGGAAGAGGGCATGGAAGGGTTACTAACTATTTTCACTCTTACTCTAGCTTGGAAAGAAAATAAGGTAGCTAGAGTAAGATGGAGTTGTGAGGGGTGGAGTCTACCCTTTCATACTCTCTTTAACACTCATTTTTTTCAACACCCAAGTTTGTGGTCTAAGGAAAAGTTTAATAATATAATATACCTAATATTTAAATTACAAACTTATAACCCTCTCAATTTCAATTACTTACCTTACAAACATTCACCTACTCTTATTCTCCTTTACTTTTTGCTTACTCTTATTTATAACCTCCTCCCAAGTATATGATATGAACTCGTATTCCCTTATATTAACTCTCTTACCAAGTAGACCCTTAGTGTCCAGTGTCTTAAACAACTATGAGAGGAGCAAAACATAAACACATACGAAAATGATATGATAGGCAGCTTATTATAGGTGCATGAATGTCACCATAAACAAACTAAATATGGTAAATATAAAGCAACAACACAAAATAGAAAAGTAGTGGATGAACAGCCTGGGCAAAAGTAAGAGCACTAGAGATGAAGTCCTTTACCTATGATGAAGAAGGAGGCTTTCCAAGAACCAGTAGAAGCTCGCAAGGGTAACCTGCCTTTATAATCAAGAGAAGAGTCATGAACTTTGGAATCCATGCCATTTTCATCACCATCTGTTGGAGAAGAAGAGTAGCAGTCTTTCTCCATCTGGGTTTTCTGCATGCAATTATACTTGGAAAGCTTTCTCTGTAATTCTAGTGCAGTTTTGGATGGTCAGGTTTTAAGAGATGAGTGAATGTCACAAATGAGATCGACTACTTTTAACCTGGCTTTGGCTACATGGGAAGTACCTGTATTTATAAGAAACGCAGAAAAGGCAAATAATCGGGTGCGCTGTCCAAATTTCTGCGCTAATAATGCACCTCCTTTCTTCAACGCTGCTCATTCAATATTTTTCCTTTTTGATCCCAAGAAACAACATTGGTACGTTATTAATGTTATTGTTGACTTTACATAAAATTCCACTAAGATATTTAGTACGAAAATAATACGAGTATTAAGATATGACATCTTTAAATTGTTTTATCCGCTATCAATAAATTATATAATTATATATTAAGATGAAATTAAATGATATGATAGAATTTTATGACTATAACATCACATATAAATTTCATAAAGTTATGCTTTTATCCATTATTTTTCATATTTCAAAAACGCTTTCGGAAATGTAGGTTTGATTACAGTATCATTTGTACTCATTGACGTAACCTATGCATCCCAAACTTCTTATAATTGATAATTAATACTTACTATTAAGAAAAATAGTATCAAAAGAAATACGAATTTGATGAAATCATAAGTAACTTGTAATTAACAAGAATAATTTTATATCAATCTGAAATATAAAATAGAATTTAAGAATATTTTTTATATATAAGATAATTCATAATAATCATGCAAGGTGCATATTTAAGAATAATATATTTATTTTTGTACTTGTCCAATATGAAAAAAAGGTGGTCAATTACTTTGATTTGGTGGGCAGAAATATAAAAGCATAGAGGTACAGTTAGGAATAGAATTGAAGGAATCCCCAATGTGGTGAGATAAAGGGATATCTAGGCCCTGTTCTTTAGAGTAGTATGATTAAGTTAGGTAAAGTAAAATCGGTTAAAAATGAAAAGGTAAGGAAAATAAAATAAAATAATATTAGTTTAAGTGTCTTTTAAAAATTCGGGTAAGATAAGGTAAGAAAAAAAAATAAGATAAACCTATTTTATCATTCTAAAAAATATGGTCGTAGTTTTATTATAGAACAACAAAGTACTATGTAGTTACTTGCTACCAAATGCCAATATCATATTTTGACAGTTGCGACTGTGAAGTTAGTATTCGTGCCATCTTTCAAGCTTCTTCTAATGTTTAACGGTTTTGCTAAACGTCGCCTTGGGGGCGATAAATAAGAAGGGATCTTATCTATTAGATATTAGAAACTTTACCTATATATAATAAAAGATATCTATATTATTTCTTTTAGATTCTATACAATTAAACTACTTAATCAAATCCACCAAAATCTTATATTGCATGAAATTAAATATTTCTTAAGTTAAAAATTAGGGATATTGGATGACAATATACTCACCTTTGGGGGTATTGGATTATAATATACCGACCTTTACTATTGGACAACAATATCCCTAACCTTTATACTTAGGTGATATTATTATACCAACAGTGATTAAGGGGGTGGTGACTGGTTAAGTGGTCTCGATTCTGATGTGACAGGCGGAGAGAAAATAACTGGCCCTTGCTCAATAACCCCGTTAACCCCTCTGTTTTTCTCACTAACCCCGTTTTAAAAAAAAATCGGCTCTAACACAGTGACTAATGAGGTTGTGAACCGATCTTCGTACTGACGTGAAACACAACCAACCAATGTCTTGTAATGTGGGTTAGTGAGAAAAACTAAGGGGTTAATGAAGTTATTGTCTTGAGATAGTCTTTTTCCCTTCGCCAGCCACGGTAGCGTGCATGGAGACCGGTTCACCACCCCCTTAGTTACTGTTGGTATAGTAATGTCACTCAGGTATAAAGGTTAGGGATATTACTGTCTAATAATAAAGGTTAGTATATTACAATCCAACACCCCCAAAGGTTGATATATTATCATCCAAAAACCCTAAAAATTATGAATATCTTAACTAAAAAAATGTGGAAATTAGGTTCTCTAGTAAAATTCAATATTTAATTACTGCCATCTTAATAATATATATCATAATAATAGGCAAGCCATGGAGAAGTAGACTGTATATATATATACAGTATACTCATGGCTGCTATCAATCATAGTTTTCCTTATGTTGATGCTAGTCACTCCTATTATCTCAGTGGAAGAATATTACAATTTTGCTCATCAACGTCAATCCTTTGATAGACTGGAGTTTTGATTGAGGCAAAAAAACTGTGCATCTTTCTATGACTATTTGAGTCAAACTAGGTTAATTGCTTAAGTTTTTGGAGTTTCTTAACTGAATACTAGCTTCTTGATTGAAGGGACGCTTACAATACAAAAGGTCACACACAAATAATGGAAATAGCATAAATTGCAGCTAATTGAACAGATTAGTCGATCGACCACAAAAAAAATATGTCAGTAATTGAGAAGGACATGAGAGGTTCAATTAAGAGATAAATATTGATCCTTGGCAAAAAACAAAAAAAAAAAAAAAGAAACACACAACAACAATTAGGTAGATTTTTTTCCGAAGTGGACATGCATATACAATTGAAGTGCAAATTCATTAAATGTTAATTTAATTTTGTGTAAAATTGTTATTTAGGTAATTTTTATTTCATAAAAATGTTGTGTAAATGTAATTAGATTTAATTGAGGTTATATAGGAAACTAATACGATTTTATGTTTAAAAAGATAAAATCTCAGCTTTTATATAAAGTAAAATCAAATTAAGTAAGATTCCTTATCTAATATTTGATTAATTAGTTAATTGTATAGAATCTAAAAGAGATAATATAGATTATATATAGGGTAAGTTTCTAATATTTAATAGATAAGATTCTTTCTTATTTGTTGCCCCCACATTTAGCAAAACCGAATATTTAATTCTTGTTAGAAGAAAAGATATTTTGTTTGATGAAAATTATGGGTTGATCCTCATGCAAAAATAAATGAAAGAAAATTGTGAAGTTGATGGATTATACATATTACGAATAATTTGATATCTCTTATCCAAACTTATAAAATTTGTTGGTAGTTATCGCCAAAATAGAAGCATAATAAGTGAATTGTTTACTCTTCCATGAATAAAATACCATATCTTGGTCTCTTCTTTATTTTAGTTTGAATTATCTATTTCTTAGAATCTGAACTTCTTTGACAAGTAATAAATTACTCAAAGAATCTTATGTTTTTCTTTTTTTCTTTCATCTTTTGTCGAAAAAAGATGGATATGGTACGTATTCATTTAACGTGTAAATTTAATCAATTTAACATGTTTGAAAGGTAGATTGACAAATTATATTGCTCAGCTTTTGTAGAGGAAGTAGCCTTTAGTTAAGCAGAGTATGTAACCTTTAATTTAGTGGGAGATCCACATCGAACATTTATTTGGAAACAATCTTAATTAATTGCCAACATATTGGATGGCTGCTAATTAGTTTAGTGGAACTTCTATTCTTAAAATACCAGACATTGATCACGTTAATTTAATATATATAGTCCACATTTTTCCAATACAAACTCAAACGTTAAAACAAACCACAGTAATTCTCATGTAGGATTGCTTCATAATAAATTTATTATAAGATGTATAGTTTTGTGGTCACTATTTATGAATATAGGGGTGATTAGTAATTTATGTGGGTTGATTATGATAAAAATTATCATTCGATAAATTATTAATCACATTGTTCTAATATTATTTATTAGTCATAGTAAAATATTTAAAATGTCACCTTGTAAAAAGTCAGTCTCATAATAAATTTACATGAAATAGTCTTATATTAGAATTTGTGGAACAATAGACACGCTTGGATTTATCACTCTAGTTAAATTTGTTGAACAAAATGCAATGAACATAAGATGGTTTACTTTAGCTAAGAACTGTATGGTTACATTATATTCACAATTAACAGTGGTTGGTTCTATATTACTATTTCAAAAACGTACTTTAATTATGAATCGTACGTTCAATCAGCAGACTAATACATCCAAAAAAACAACAAGATCAGGTAGAACAACAAGGGAGGTTATTGAGACGGCCATTGGGATTGGCAACATTGATAGCGGTTCCCTTAGGCAACGAGACAACCCCAGAAGCACTCTGTTGTGGTGCAACCAATGTCTTCTTACTTACAAGTTTGTAAATATCCAACAAGATCACTTGAAAAGCCTTGTCAATGTTACAAGCATCGAACGCCGACGTCTCGAGGAATGCCAGCCCCTCCTTGTGTGCCAAGGCCTGTCCGGCTTCCTCGGGGACGGCTCTGAGCTGCTTGAGATCGGACTTGTTGCCGATGAGCATGACCACAATGTGCGGGTCGGCATGGTCACGGAGCTCCGTCAGCCACCTGTTGATGTTCTCAAATGTCTGCTTCTTGGTGATGTCGTACACGAGAAGGGCACCCACTGCACCCCTGTAATATGCACTTGTTATGGCTCGGTATCTTTCTTGGCCTGCTGTGTCCCATATGTGTGCCTTCACTCCTTTCCCCTCCACCTACACTGCCACTCACAATCTTTATCTATTGCCCACCTAAATTGTATATATCAATCAACCCCCAACTGTAAATGTTTATACCGAAAATGATGAGTCTGATTGAGGGAAGACATCTTTTAACTGTCTTACCTCATCATTATTATTGTATATAAAAATGAAACTAAATGGTATGATTGAATTTTATAACTATAATATCACATGTAAACTGCATCAAGTTATACTTTTATCATTATTTTTAATATTTTAAAACAAAATGTTTATAATAAGCTTATAAATGGATGGGTTTGATTCGATTAGGGTATTATTTTTGTTTATTGACATATCGTACGCATTTTAAACTAATTATAATTGAAAAATTAATACTTACTATTAAAAAATAATAGTGTGTCACAAATTATAGAAAATGCCAATTTAGTGAATGATAAGCTAGATACATAAAAAAATGTCTTGATAAAAGATTCATAAGATCGCCCATATATATATATATTAGCACTGGCAAAATTTTGTCCGACCCGAATTATCCGAATTGTCCGACCCGGAAAAACTGGGTTTTGGTCATCAATTTTTTGTCCGAATTTTAAATTCGAATAATTCGGTCATGTCCGATTCTAAAATCGGGTCGGGTTCGGGTTTGGGGAAAGAAATTCGGACGTCCAAATTTTGTGTCAAATTCGGGTTCGGACACATTCGGACAGTGTCCGAACACTAAAATTCGGACAAAATATCGGAATTATGTATATATTTAGTGTAAATTCGGGTTTGGTTATATTCGGACAAATTCGGACAATTCGGGTTCGGGTTCGAACACCACAATACGTCCGAATTTGAAATTCGGATAGGGTTCGGGTTTAGGGATTTTGTCCGAATGTCCGAACCCGGTTTGACCCGAACCCGATTTTTTGCCACCGCTAATATATATGTGTGTGTATGTAACAGAAGCCTGTAGCTTCAATAATCGTTCTAATAATAGTTTGTACTATGCACCTTTGACGTTTTTAGACATTAATGGTTCAGCACATGTATTTACTAGAACATTAGTGGTAAGGTCTTTTGCGGTGAAGGCCGATTAGAAAAGGTATTCAATCATATGGTAGTTTTATCAATTTGTTAAATGTGAAAAACGTTTTGCTTCATTTTTTTCCGCTCGAAACTAAAACTTCAATTTCATGGTCTTGAAATTTCAAATTGTCTTTTGCTTCTAAATTTTAAAACTTTTCAAGTGAGACGGATGTGAGAGGAAGAAATTAGTGCTTTAGGTTTGACTCTGTGAGGTTTCGGAGTCTTTGGGACGAAGAAGACAGAGACAAGAGCACAACAAAGAGAAAGGATGGGATGCTTTCAACTAAATTTTTAAGGTTTTGCATGATAATGACATTGTGAAAAGTAATGGGAGAAAATAGATTCAATTTCGAGCGCCAATAAGTGAAACAAAATGATTGTTGCATAAAGTAAATGTTAAAAAAATACAGCACGAAAATACTAATTCCGAAATAAAAAGGCTAAAAGTAAATGTTAAAAAAAACTCAGGAGCATAAACTGCAAACTTCTGTGGCTTATATGTTTCATATGCAAGATGTAAAACATATCTCACATACAGCAAACCAAAGCCCATCAATAACTTCAAATATTGATTTTGATCTCGTCAAAATTTTAATGTTCAAAGATTTCCCATATGATGAACGTAAATTTTAACATGAGAGGCCCTTACATAAGATCATTATGAGATGAACTGCTTTTATGGTGATATTTTATATATTTAACTATGACTAATAATAATTCATATGAGAATAATTTTTATCAAAGTAACGTCATATATTGATGGAAACTCATCATAAAATCATGCATCTCACAATAAATTTATTGTTTAATGATCTTACAAATATAAGACTTATTGAATGATGACATGAGCGAGTAATATCAATAAATAATCAACAATATGCAGGATTGGATTATTGTTGTTTTGGGATAAATAATGATAAACATTGAACTCACCTGTAATGTCCTGGTTGCAAATTCAACCCCAATTGTCGATTTGGAATCCAAGGAGAACTCGTTCCTTGTAAATCTTGAAAGAATGTTGGATTTTCCGACTCCTGAATCTCCAATTAACACGATCTTGAATAGATATTCATAATCTGGATGAGCCATCGATGGTAAAGCTCTCAATGCTAATGGCCACAATAGCTTAGAAAATTAATGATAAATGAGCGAAATTAATTACCCATATTACGTACAGCTCATAATGTAATTTAAGGGACTTGGCTAATTTCGCTTGAGGTGAAAAATAGATCATGTTCAAGATTGAACTATTAATTCATTCGTTAATTATGCAGTATAAGAAAAAAATCATTTCAGAAGGGGGTAAAGAATTGATATATGATCATTGAATGAAACAAAAACTGAAATACCGAAGAAAATGGAGAATGGAAGTTGAGATCAAAATGATTGACTGAATTGTTGGCAAAAAGTAAAATTAGAGACTTTAATGTTGTAAAATAGGGCTGTAAAATTAGAGAAATATAATCATTTCACCGAGAAAATTATATTTTAGAAGGGCTGTAAAATATGTTATCATATGCAAAATTAGGACTGAAAATAACCTGGTGAATGTTTAGGTCAAGAAGGTTCAATTCCTTCACTTGTTTAAAATGATTGCTCTTTTATAATTATTTTGGTTGATTTTTGGAGCTCAAATATGGAACGACGAGTCAATTATGGGTAACTCTTTTAGTTATATGAATTTAGCTAAATTTGAAACTATTAGAGTTACATTGTCTTGAATCATAATGATGTATAATGAGTTATTTACGTCTAATTATCATTTTTATTTGAATTTTTCAGGATTTGAAAGTAATTGATGTGAAAAATAACTCAAAGTAATGTCTTAAAGTATTATTTACTCAAATCTTGAATTTTTAAAGTGATTTTGAGTTATAAAATTTTCAGTTGGTACTATGAAAATCAGTTGTGGAAGTTGACAAAAGTTTTGAGATAAGTATGTTGCATATAGTTTTGAGTTGAGGGTAATAGACTAATAGACCATATATATAAGAAGTTATATAGACCACAAGACTAACAAACTTTTTTTAAAAAAAAAGGATAAACAATAAATATTAGGCAGTCCTTCTTTCAAGGAATATGCAGAGAACATCATCACAAGCAATCATAGATAAATCCTTATGAAAACTAGAACTAAACACAATAGAAGATTGAACCGAATGACCTAATTTTGTCGACCAATCCGCAACATAATTCCCTTGACGAAAAATATGAGAAACACGAACCTCTCGACACATGCATTTAAAACTTAATATCTTGAACCAGCTTAACAACCTTCCAAGGAGCCTGAAACACGCCCTTAACCACATTGATGAGAACTAGATTATCTCCTTCCAAAAGATTCCTCTCATACCTTGCAAGAAGAGCATCTCTGATCCTATTCCGCATGGTAGTAGTTTCAGCAACCAGAACTCAACATCTTCCCAAATTGAAGCAAGTTATTTGCAGAATTGGGACTAAACCTGTCAATTCAGGTGGCAGGTCGGTTTCATGTCGGGTGTATATCCAGTTCAGGTGTATACCTGGTTCGGATAAATACGAGTTAGGTGTATTCCGGTTTTTGTCAGTTTTATGGGTCATGACTACCCTTTTTCTTAGTCACTAATAACTAATTAATAAAATTGATTGTAACTAGCCGAAGATAATTGTATAATGTATCATTCCATTCCAAGTTCCAATACCACAATATATCTATGAGACATATATATTGGTAATGTCGGTGAACCCATAAGATAGATCACCGCTTTTTAGAACTTGAATAGTTTCACTGAACGACCTCCAACTATCCCGCCAATGCGTTATCCACCAATGCGTTATCCACCACCTTGTTACTACTTTCTAACTCACAATTATAAAAAAAAATAAAGACAAATGAATTTGTATGTCTCTAATATGATATATTTTGGTGCATTAAAAACTTATGGCGATGGTACTTTTATCTTTTTGCACATATTATTTTATTTATTTCTATACACAAGTTACAAAAATTTTCTTAAATAACTAAAGTTACAAGATATAAGTGACGATCAAAACTTCTTTTAGTATATGTGACAGTGGCAACTTTTCTTTCCATATATATGACAGTGGCACTTCTTTCTCCATATATATATGACAGTAGTAACTTCTATGTGTGTGTAACCGGGAATCGAGACCGAGAGCAGTAATTGAGGGTGAGTCCTAGTGTTGGCCGGGACCTCAATTTTAGTCTTACACCCGGTCCCACTCCCACCGAGAGCAGGATTTGGGGTCGGGGACTTGACCAAAAGCGAGATGAGATTGAGATTCCTGAAATTTTTGTTCACCGCTAAATTATATTGAGAGATCATTATCTATTTCATCCCTTGATTGTGAGTCTATAAGAGTTGATAATCTTCCTCATATAATATTTTCTTTTAACTAGTAGTTTATCTATTTTTACCATTCATGAATTTTAACCGATTTGAATTTCCACATAAAAATATTGTATCTCCTTTTATCATTTGTTCTTGCTCTCTTATTAATCTCGACTTTATAATTATCCTATATTTTTTTTACACTGTATATACTCTATTTTACACTCTAATAGCCAGCAACAAATTTGAATAGGATCATGGTAACATATTATGCTATTAGATCACAACCACAAGTGTCGAACAAAATGGAAAAAGGAGGCTGCTTTTTTTATGAACACATGGTACACCGTAGGCGTCCACTATCAGAGGTTTGTATGTAATATTAACCAACGACAGTAATATTCCATTCAAAAGAATGATGATAGAAATTCCCAAGTCAAATTTGTAAAATACTCTTATTTCTGGAGCTTCATATATCCCACATTTTCACTTCACAAGATGCAGCCACCAAACCCCAGCTAAGGAAGAAGAAAAAATACGTTCTACCTACTTAACCAAACATGTGTTTTTAACCCATAACTAGCATTGAGTAACTAACAATTTTCTTGGTGAAAATTATTGATGTCCATAAAAGATTTTTTATGGGCCTCAAAATGGTGTACTCTTCTCTTTTGGGTTGGTAATCTTACTGGGCTCTCCCTGAGAAACGGGACTCAGTAAATGGCCCGACTTACTAATATAAAAAAATTTAAAAAATTATTAAAATTATTAGTTATAGCTGAAAATTATATGTCCTACCTAATTCATAATATGCACATAAAAATTGTTAATGATTAACTTTATTAGTCATAACTGAAAATTAGGCATGGAAAGTTTATTCAAATTGAGTAATTTATTTTTCAAATATACAGAAGATATATTAGAAAATTATATATTTTTAAAATTTAGACATATTTGGACTTCTTCTATTTTTAACATTAATTTCATCGTCACGACAAACAAACACCATAAATTACATCTTAAATATTGTTGGATAGAACTCCAATTTTCTTAGATGACACTTATAATTAGAATAAATTGTTCCGGTGATGAGTTCCTTAATGAGAAATAAGGAGTAAATTACATTTACCCTACCTCACATTTGTGAAATAATTTTTACCTTACCTGACATTAAGTGTTCATATATTTAAAACTCCTAAGATATTCTATAATTTATTTTTGTTGGATCTTTCGGCGAACATTAAAAAGATAAATATGAATTGACTTTTTTACCCTTGATATTAATTCATATGACTTTCAATTAAATATGAATTAACGTTTTTTCCTTAATATTAATTCATATGGCATTTAAAACCTCAACTTTTTCTTTAATTTATTTCTTCGAAAACCCCACCCCTCCTCATTCTGAAAATGAAAAGGTCATTTAAGTCATTTCCTTCTCAATGTTAGGGGCAGAATGGTACATTCATATAGTCATATAGGGGCATTTTGTATTTTTCACATTTCCGATAAGAAGTAACCAGATTCTACTACTAAAATTTATTTTCACTTAATGTCAGGTAAGTTACAAATTATTTCACAAATGTTAGGTCTGAAAATTATTACCACAAATGTCATGTAAGGTAAATGTAATTTAGTCAAGAAATAAACATCTAAAATTTATTGTTTAGCTTTGCGAAGTTTTGATGGGAAGTGACAGATTTTTTTATATATATAAATTGATAGTTTGGTCCAACATTTTCATTATTATTTTAAAGTGTCCCATATTTTTTAATTTTGCTGATTGAAGGGTAAAAGTCCAATAACTTTGGTTGCTTTCTGACCAAAAAATTTAAAAAATAAAATTGCCCTTATTTTTCTGTTTAATTTACCTTTAATATCTATTTTCTCTCTCCCCCTCCGTAAATTGTAGCATATTAACTATAGTACGAAGCAAGGAGCGAATGTTTAGCCAGTGGAGTCACGCGATTGAATTTTACACCAAGTGCATTATTTGGATTTTTGGGTACATTTGTTGTATTTTACCGTATATCTTTCTTCAATTTGTAATATATCTTTTCTCATCAACAACAATACAATGGTAACTGAATTTCTTTTTTTATTGGGAACAATGCAATGGTTCACTGGTAAGTATATTTAATGACATACACATTTAAGGTGCGAATCTTATTTATAGTTTATTTTACTTTATGAGCGATATATTTTTTCCCATGATATAATATATGTTTTACGCATATGTATTGTGTTATTTTTGTTCTTCTATCTATCTTTTACGTAATTTACTATATTTACTTTATAGTATATCTTTTTCATCATAAGTGTTATATTTTTTTCCATCATGTAAATGTATCTTTTATATATCCATATGTAATGTATTAGGTATATTCTTTGATGTAGCTTTTACGTAATGTATTATTTATGCACTATGATGTATATTTTTAGGATACATTTTTTTCCATTATTTAATTTATCTTCCACTCTTCGCACCTTGCAAGATACTAGCGTGTGTACCTTATAATTTTGGCTCACCCTTAGCTATCGCTTTCCCCTCCATTGATTAGTCCTTGAGTTATGCCACCTCTTGTAACTACACAACACAACTCCTATCATTTCGCCTCTTTTTCGATCACTAGCACCACCACAAGGTCACCTCTAGCAACTCCCAAAATGTATGGGACCTATCAGTATAAAAGCTTTAGATCAAATTGTTAACATACAAAAATTCATGTCACCTGCCAACATTTTTTGTAAGTTTTGGATATGATTCTCCTTAGGTACTTGTACTTAACATATTTATAGACTCGCTAACTAACAAGTTAGGTGGGCATTGGAAAAGTCATCTCATTTACACATCTTTTGTAAAGCATGTACTTGAGATACAACGATTTCTCTTTTAGGGGACAAATATAGTCGAATGTAGATGGTCAAAGTGAGAAGAATTGATATGCAAGAAAGCTGATGCTTGAAGATCCAATAATGATTTTACTTTATAACATGCCCACTAACATGAGTATCAATTGGACTTAAAATGTGGATGGTAAAGAGACCTCAACTCATTAGTATTGTTCTAATAAACATGGAGTCCAATGGTTCAAATTGAGACATCTCACCCACAAAGGTTTAGAAACCATATGGAAGAACATACTCAATTTAAAGCATATGATGTCATGGCTTAAGGCCTAGTAATTGATCATAGTTAATGAGCTTTTAATTCGAATGTTATAGTTAATCCTATGATTTTATTCTTCAAAAACACTCTATAAATCCAACTCCCATTCGAATTTTAAAGTAGGTAGGATCATATGACCCTTTTCTGGTTGGCTTGTAATGGGTCCGTGCCTATGGCACTTTTCTGGTTGGATGAAATAAGTGGGGTGTTGCCCTTATAACTTTTCGGAAAAAGTAGGTAGGATCATATAATTCTAGTAGTGTCTCAATATTATTTGTTTGAATTGCAATGTGGCTCTACTATTCTATAATTCGATCCACGATTCTAATTGAATTTAATAATATTTGCACACAGTTGCTAACTTTGAAATTTTATTATAATAATGTAAATATAACTTAATATATAGTGGTTCAATATATTCTTAGTAATTTTGTTAAGATGTGTATTTTTATAGTACTTTCTTTGTCATTTTTATAATAAATTAGAATCTTATAATTATAGATCTAACTCTACTATTGTTATTCTAATTATCCATCGTTCTAACTAAGATTTTAATTCTAACAATGTTGCTACTATTTGTTTTACACTCTGATAAAAGAGCTATAATAAATATATATACTGAAAGGCGTTGACAGCAGAAAAAATACGAAAGAGGTGGAAAGAATTAGATTAGATGGAAATAGTTTAAAAGTTTTTTTTTTTTTTTTTGCCAACAGAGACAGAACAACATCACAAAACCAACGAAAAACACAAAAACAAACAACACCTAACACTGCCCAAGCAAACATCTAAGTATTTTAATAGATATGCAATTTGGTTTTCACATTAATGTAAGTCACAATATTTTCATCCATCTTAAATGACAATCTTTTTATAAAATAAAAATAAATAAGTGTTATTCGCATGGATTCCTGTAAATTAAAGTTCAAATGGATTGTTTTAATTGAAATAAATATACAATAAATAAACAAATCAACACACATGAACATAATGTACTTGTTATTGTTGTCAAATTAATTGCACCATTCATTTATAAGTAAGTATCGTAGTATTTGACTATGTAGCCGTGCCATTCCTGAAAAATGTTTTGACTGATTTTATGTGATTTATTTTTTTGTAATTTTTTAACAACTATCAATTTAAAAAACAATTAGAAAATAATGAAATTTTTTTATTAAAATTTTATTATCATTATTTATGTATTTCTCTATATATAAATTATCTTCAAAATTAATTGGAATAATATAGTAGTGAAAGGATGGGTGGATACTAAAATCTATATTTATTTTCAATATCTTTAGTTTGTAATAAATATTTTTGGGAAAATAATTTTTTTTACTTAGTATCATAAATTAAGAAACATAATTAAACCAGTAATTTTATTTTATTTGATATCATAAATTAAATTTCTTTTATGTTTTCGTTTATCATTAACTTTTATGTTTTCGTTTATCATTAACTTTTTATGACTTTTTTTAAAAAAATTTCTTGGTGGTTTGGGTTTAGCAGCAGGTTTGGATTTCTTTCAATCTGTAAATTTTTTATATGTGGCAATGAAATTTCTTTTGGAGGTTTTATTTTAATATAGTTATTATAACTTTTATTTATTTATTTAAAATGATTTTTAGGACTAAATTATATAAGTATCAATTTATAAATAGTAATTAATATCATTGAATGCCATCATGGTTCGTTGCTTACTACACTACTAAAAATATGTGTATTACCAACCACTTTTTTCCAACCAATTTAAAATGGTTGGAAAAACCAACTATTTTAGCAACCATTTGATATTTCAACTAATTTAGTGGGAAAAATAGTTGGAAATTCCAACCAATTTTGCTAAAATGGTTAGAAAATTTTCCTACCACCCTTTTTCCTACTATCTGAAGATGGTTGGGAAAATGGTTGGATTACTAACCATTTTTCCAACCAATTTCAAATAGTAGGAAAAAGGATGGTAGGAAAATTTTCCAACCAATTTTAGCAAAATTGGTTGGAATTTCCAACCATTTTTCCCACAAAATTTTTTGGAAAATAGTTGGAATATTAAATAGTTGGTAAAATAGTTGGTTTTTCCAACCATTTTAAATTGATTGGAAAAAATGGTTGGTAATACACATATTTTTAATAGTGCTAGGATGCATGTCACCTAGAATGCCAAAGCATGTCAAGTCAGATAACCATTGAATCATTCTCACAGAACTTTCTAATGGGTTTAATGTAGGGGCTGCTGTTGTTCATTTCTTATGTTGAAATTACTAAGTATCTGTAGACACCGGATTTTGTACCGGTATTAGTTTTAGTTATTTGTAAAAAAATAAGCTAGCCGAGTAATTTAGTGGCATGAAAACCCGGCTGGGTTTGGTGGGCTAAAGCTGAACGCGGCTCGGCCCAAACCCGGCTGAGTTACCGCGGCTAAACCTAAACTAAACCCTAATCGCCTCATCTAACCTACATCCCACTATAAATTAAACCTATTCCCCCTCCATTTCGGGACGGCGGATTATGCTAGAGTATTGACACTAGTATACTCTCTCCACCACTTCTCTCCCTTTGCATGCTACTTCATTTAAGGTTAGAATAATTATCGCATTGATGTAAACCATGCAATGTAACCTAGCGAATTCATGTGATTCTTGTGTTTTCAATTCATAATTTGCATGACATTAATGTTAAACTCGTGAAATTTATATCAAATTCCTCCCTTTTCAATTTATTTGCTTTGATTTAATCCTAGTAGAGTCTATTCGTTTGAATAGGCGGATTTGATAATTTTAATTGTCAAATTCGTAACCTTGCCCCCGAATCCGTCTTTTGGTTCGTAGACCGGAGTTTTTATCAAAATGGTTTGTTGTTTTTCTCCTAAAAATTCAACTGGCGACTCTTCATTTGTACTTCAATGTTTTTCTCCTAAAAATCCAACTGACGGGGTTGCTCACTAAAAACCCAGACGGGTTTTAGTCCCTGAAAACCCAGACGTGTTTTTTGTCCCTGAAAACCCAGACGGGTTTTAGTCCCTGAAAACCCAGGCGGGTTTTCCCTGAAAACCCAGACGGGTTTTTTGTCCCTGAAAACCCAGACGGGTTTTCGTCCCTGAAATCCGACGGGTTACTCAGAAACCTGCACGGGTTTGGTTCATATAAACCTAGAGGGGTTGACCATTTTATCGAGTCTAAAATCATTCTTAAAAGTTAAACCTTATTTAAGGTTAAGCAATCCTAGTCGGCTCCCAATCACTTTTAAGTAGCGCCGCGAAAAAGGTTATCAATTTTTCGGGGTCTACAGTATCTAATAGTATATGACAGGGATTATTAGAATCTATTTTTTTTAAAACAAAGAAAAGGAACTAATTGCTGTAATAATTAGTGGAAAGTTGGGAAAAACACCCCAAAGTCAACCATCAAATTTTGGTACGCTATGTTTAGCCCATTATGACAATTGTCTTGTTAATGCTCCACCGACGTTATTCAAACCCTATTTATGTCTAGAAAAGTAACATAAGCTGTTGTTTTGCCTCATAACACAATTTGAAATTGATACACCCCACCAACATGAACGTCAATTGACTTTATTGTATATAACTTACTAACACTTTAAATACTATTAATTATGTTCGCCATTGAGCTTACTTTTGTAATTAATGGAATGTATAGTATAAAAACATGGAGAACAATTTGAATCAAAATACCCATTAATCTACATTATCTACATTCATTATAACCTAGGCACTATGAGGACTCTAAACCTAGCAAACTCTACTCTTGTAGTATTCTTTTTGGTGTTGTTAGCAATGTGGAGACCAACCAATGCAAAAGTCGTCAAAATTACCAATCAGCTTACGGGTGGTTTTAAGGTGTATATCATTTGTAGCCAACCTTACAGCGTCGATGATAATATTAGTATCAATTCAGGAGAATCGTATGATCTCCGTTTGAAAGAGAATGATGTGGAAGGGGTACAAATATGTATCATAGATGGAAGAGTTACACTATTAGGAGGAGCATTGCAGTGTGAAAAGAATTGCCACATTAATGTTAGTCAAGATGGGTACTTCATTTGGGATGAAAATAAGAATACATGGACAAGTATTTGGGGTGGATCTCAAAGTAATGATAAACCAAATATTCCCCACATTGTTCCTCTACAGCACTAACTTGTTAATTTCATGAGAAAAATAATGATGAAAAGCTGATGATGATGCTATGAATCATGCATGATGCGGCTTATATTGTATTTGTGTATTGAGTAAAATGTAACTCATGTTTCTCAACTTGAAGGTGGTCGGCAATTCTTAGTGGAGAAACTAGAGGAGCACAAAATTTGATGTTTAATTGGCTATCCTCACTCATTTTCTTTTCTTTTCATTTCACTTTTCTTTTTCCATTTTGGGACTCTACTATGTGAGCTAGCAATTCTGAATTTAATTAAAGTACCAAAATTACATTGTCCTAATTGGAACAGGTTAAAATAAGTGAATCTACTTTTTTAATCGTTGAAAGTTATTCGAAAGTTAAAATTTGTATCAAAGATGTTACGAAGATCAACAAAATAGCAAAAGAAGACAACAATACAATGCTTATAGTAGTTAAAAGATATAACTAAAAGCTCGGTAAAAAAAAATACCATATAACTTACAAGTCACTCTAAAAGAAATCAAACTATTTGCCTTCTTTTCTTTTAAGCATCCATTTTGGAATGCCTCAATTCAGTAGTTTGATCACTAATAATAGTCATACCACAAACCTTTCTCACAATTAACAGTCCTATGTTCAATATTTGCGTCAATATCCTTGATTTCTTTGAGTTTCCTAGGAGCATTGTTAGAGGTAGACTTAACCTTTTGAGATGCTTCAATTACAAACCTACATTTAGATTTCTACAAACATGTTTCCTTCCCTCTCTTCTACTATGAACTTTGGAGCCCTCTAGAGTGAAATCCATATAGTCCATAGGAATATCATATTCAAACTAAACTGATAAAGTGGGAATGTCTTCACTGTCCAAAGGATCAACAAATGAATGCTTAGGGACACCTTTTGCAGCTCTAGGCAGACTCGGGTTAGTAAGGATAGGGTTTAAGGCAGCTCAATCATAATCCACAGAAACTACAGGTTCATCAATAGGGTTATGGTAGTTCACAAGACTATCATCAACCACATTATCGAACTCTTCAAGATTATTCCTTGGAGCATCAAAAACAACATTATGTGATGCTTTAGGAGCCCAACCTTGCTTATGGGATACTCTTCTTGAAGAGGATTGAGACTTTTGTTTCTTGTTGAATTTCGCCCAAGAGACATTCAGTACAAAACTATTGAAGTGCCAACTATTAAAGCCTTGAATAGCATTCAAACCCACTTGCTTAATTTTGAACCGCAAAAAACTGAATCTCTAATCATTTCTCCTCACTTTTTTGTGGAATGTGTAAGCATCAAAACCATCACCAAAATTGGTAAATAAATTCTTCAAACTCAAATTATCAACCCCAGAAGGTAGATTGTTATCAACAAACAAAGAGAAAGATCAAGACCCAACCCCATCAAAACATCATGAAAAATTTTAATTAATAAGAGTTTCAATATCACCAAGCATATATGGACAAAGTTGAATCAACTGAAACAGTAGAAACAAACTTGTCAGTGTCATGTATAGGTTCTCTGGCTTGAGGAACTATGTCTTGCTTGACGTATTTTTTTTTTTTCTATTTTATATGCTTTATAGTAGTAATAGTAATTCTCAATAAAGCATTCTTGTTCTTCTTCCGGTTATTGTCATTGTTGAAGTGGTAGTAGTTGTAACGATAAAAACCTAAGTTGTTAACGGAACCAACTAGGAACCGATGGTCAAGGCAGTTCGATTTTATGTTTAGCCTGTTGCTTTAGTTCAGCTGCAAAAAAAAATGAACAAAGAGAAAAAAGAAAACCGGTCCATCCGACTGAACCAGTAAACCATAATCAGACTAATTTGTCCATTTTCTACAAAACTAGTTAATCGGCCCGTCCTACGGACGAGTTAAATATACCTGATCTGTATTTACCTAAATCCAAAAGCACGAAACTCATGTTTTTAATGTCAAATTCGCATGAACTTGAAATACACCTGGCCCGTATTTGCCCTAACCAAATATACGTTCAACCTATATTTAACGCACCCATCTGAATTGATAGGCATAATAGCTTAATTTTCATTTGATGTTATGATTCTTGGTTATTGTATTCAAATACGAAAATTAATTTGTGTGTGAACAAAAAGTATAAGTATTTACCTGAATTGAAAATACACATGACTCGTAGTTTTAATGTCGAATTTTCCTGCCCTTGAAATACGCCTAACTTGTATTTACCCTAACCAGATATACGTACCTATGTCTCGTATTTGACCAGTCCGTCCGAATTGACAGGTTTAGTAACTTAATTTTCATTTGATGCTATGATCCTTGGTTATCAATGGTACTCGAGGCCAAATGAGTAAATTTGTGTATGAAATCCTTGGTTATTATACTCGAGGGTAAAAGAGTAAATTTATGTTTGAATAAACATTAAAAATCAAATTGTTGATTAATTATTATATTCAAGGGCAAAATAGTAAATTCATGAGTGAATACAAGCTACAAGGCAAACTGTTGATTAATTATTATATTTGAGGGTTAAATAGCTAATTTGTGTATCAACATACAAGCTAGCAGACAGGTACCAAAACACAACAAAAACTGTCTTGCTAGCAGACAAGCTTCAAAAAAAATGTCTTTTTTATGATGCATGACCTGTATTTGCCCTAACCAGATATACTTATGAATCGTATTTAACCTGCCTGTCCAAATTGATAAGTTTAGTAACTTAATTTTCATTTGATGCTGTGGTCCTTGGTTATTGTACTCGGGGGAAAACGAGTAAATTTGTGTACGAAATCCTCGATATCGTACTCGAAGACAAATAGTAAATTTGTGTGTAAATAAACGTTAAAAATTAAGTTGTTGATTAATTATTATATTCAAAGGTAAAAGAGTAAATTGTGTGTCAACACAAGCGGCAAGGTAAACTGCTGATTATTTATTATATTTGAAGGTGAAAGAGTAAACTCATGTGCGAACACAAGTTAGCAGACAAACTGCCAAACACAACAAAATCTGTCCTTTTCATATTAATTAAGGAAAGAAAAGGATGGTTGACTTTTTTCGCCCAAACCTTGAATTCAATTACTTCTCCTCCTCTGTTGTTGTGCGGCCTGTCATTCACCTTCTACAAAGAAGTATGATGGTTGATATCTTTTAGTTATAGCAAAAGGGTCTCTAATCCTATATCACATATTCACAAATTTTAAGTTGTCATTATTAATCTAAAGGTAGCAATTTAAATTTAAATATATTCCCTTCTTTTTTTTATTTGACTTTTTCTTTCAATTATTTAGAGTCTAATCATTTCGAGTGGGTCATCCAGGAAGTAAATAGACTATTTTCTCACTAGGCTCAATGATAAACCGACATGTAGAGATTGTAAAGTGTTGCCTAATGAGGAATTGTGATGCAACATAAATTGTTGGTTGTAGATGTGGAGGTAAAGAGTTTTAGACAAAAAAGGCGGGTGTGGGCCTGTATAACACCAAATGGTGGAGGTTGGATTAGGAGAGTGCAGAGTCATTGAAGGAATGTGTAACATAAGAGGATTTGCGGGCATCTAGAGAAGATGGAGTCGGTGGGTGGGAAAAGATGTTCGATTGTATTAGGAGGTATATTTTAGGAGTTTTGAGAGGAGGTGGAATATGTTGGAGAGGGGCGTAGTGGTCGAATGATGATATGAGGGTGAAGAAGAAGCAGGAGTCATACCAAGCTTTTAGGAGTTGTACCGAGGAGGGGAAGGGACAGGTGGCTAAGGACAGGTATAAGTGGGTGAAGCGGGAGGACAAGAAAATATTGCAATGGGGAATGCAAATGTTTTTGGAAGCTTTTGTATGAAAAGTTGAGCACTAACGAAGGAGAAAGAGAGATTTATAAGTTGGGAAGGAGCCGGGAGTGGAGGTAGAAAGGTCTTTCGAATGTGAGGTGTATCAAAGATCTTAAGGCGAAAGTATTAATAGAGGAAGCCCGAATAAAAGAGAAGTGAAAAAGCTACTTCAATACGTTGTTTAATGAGGAGAGGATGGTGACTTTACCGGAGGCCACCTTAACACTTAATGAAGGGAGCGAAGTTGGTAAAACTTCTCCATAAATATCATTAGAGGAGGTTAGAGCAACCTTTAAGAATATGAGGAGAGGCAAAGGAGTGGATCCGGATGGATTCCCGTGGAGTTGTGGAAGTGCTTAGTAGAGGAAGTTGTTCTCTAGCTCACAAATCTTTTTAATGACATTCTTAAAATGACTCAAATGCTATATGAGTGGAAGAGTAGCATAGTCGTCACACTTTACAAGAACGAAGGAGATGTTCAGTGTTGCAACAATATAGAGGGATTAAGCTCCTAAGTCATACCATGAAGATATGAGAACGAACTATTGAGAGGAGGTTGAGAGAGGTTGTGTACGTATCTGAGAATCAGTTTGGCTCTACGCCTAAGAGGTCAACAATAGAAGTTATCAATCTCGTATGTTGTCTCATAAAGTAGTATTGGAAAAAGAGGAAGGACATGCATATGGTGTTTATTGATTTAGAGAAAATAAGGTCCCCAGGTAAGTGATTTGGAAGTGCTTGGAAGCGAAAGGGGTGTTGTACCCTTTGTTAAGCAAAAAAATTAAATTGTCATTCAACACCCTTATATTCGTGTTATTCAAGACATGTATAGCAATGCTAAAACTAGCGTTCGAACAGTGGCGGAAGCCACAAAAGAGTTTTTAAAGAAGATTCGGATGCTCCAGGGGTCTGTGCTTAGCCCATTTCATGTTACAATGTTGATATATGAGTTGACTAAGGAGATTCAGGATGAACTGCTGGTGGTGTATGCTTTTTGCCGATGATATAGTGCTCATAGATGAGTCAAGGAAAGATTAAATGACAAAATGGAGCTTTGGAGAGATACATTGGATTCGAGGGATTTTTGACTAAGCATATCTAAGACGGAATATATGATGTGTCATTTTAGTGGACTTGAGGATGACATCCATAGTCAAGGATTTACTATTGGAGGGATGGTCATTCCATGAATGGAGAAGTTTAAATACCTTGGTTCGGTCTTGCAAAGCGATCGAGAAATTAGTGACGATATTACACATCAGATAAGGTCGGTTGGCAGAAGTTGAGAGAAGTTTCAAGAGCTTTGTTTGATAGGAGAGTCCCTCTTAAGCTTAAGGGTAAGGTATATTATAGGGTGATTAAACCGTTGATGTTGTATGGAGCTGAATGTTGGGAGATTAACAAGACATAACTTCAGTAGTTGAGCGTGGCGGAGATGAGGATGGTTCGATGGATTTGCGGCTATACTATGTTCGATAGGATTGACATTTATCAAGTTGAATTAGGGGTACAGCCTAATAAGATTAGGCTTCTCCATTTGTCTTCTTTTCCCTTCGCCATTTCTCTTTAAGCAACTTCGCTATAGTCTTTTGATCCTCACAAATGAAATTTGTACCACAATCAATTTTGGTCACTTTGTGTTACAAATCCTCATCCAAGTTACACTATGGACTCCCTGTGGCTTCCCCACATTGTCCAAATTGTTCTTATGATTCTCGGTGCGTTTCTTATTTCTTTCTAAGACTAACATTACGATAGTGACTCTCCAAATTGCTTGCCCCACCAGACATCATTTGAAACTCAACATTATGTTATTCTTTGTCTTAATTCTACCTTTTTCTCTCAAAGCTTCAAGGATGGTGTCCTCCTCGCTAGGAGGCAAATCATACCTAAATATCAATAGCAACAACATGAGCTGAGTCAATATAGACAAAGTTAGATTCAGGCATTCGGCCACCTTATCACTATTCTTGTCATCACTGGAGTGAGACGCCTTTAAAAGAATATCTTTGTAGTGCAATTTGCTTATAAGTTAAGAGCAAGTGTCATCACCACCAATTGGATCCATGATGGTTTTACAATCCGTTGAGATATTAATTACTAATTTTTTTATTTAGCCCATAACATTCATTGAATAAAGCTAATTTTAATTAAATCTATTTAAATAATATTTTTATATTAACTACCTCATGGAATTTTTGCAGCATTTATTTTATCCCAATCCATCAAAACAACAATTAAGGGGAAAATGAATGGAGTATATGTTAAGAGCAGTGAAAAAACCCAAAAAAAAATGAACTGAAAAGTTAAAGCAATGTGTGAAAATTGATAGCAGGCTTAACAACAGAAAAATAATAACATTAATTCATCTAACCAACAAAAAAAATCTCTCCCTATTGTTAATTCTTTTTAAGCAGTAACTAGTAAATTTTACGAAAAAACGTCACACATAAATCTATTATGTAACACTTTTTTTTTATAGTTATAAGGTGACTTTTTAATGAATATTAAAGTGTCTAATTATATATTTGGAATAACTCTAATAGAAAACAGAAAATACCTCTCGCTAAAATATCAATCATGTTCCTACTAAAAAAAGTCACTTCTTATGTGAATTGTTAGGTATACGAAAACCTTCTACAAATCACCTCTAAAAAAAAAAATTTGTGATAACTGAACACATCTTGATTGATCAACACATACAAAATGTTTGAGAAAATTGACTAAGGCACCAACTTTTACCTTGGCTTAGACCGAAGACAAGTTCAATGAATCTTTTATTGTTTAAATTAGAAAGTTCAATGAATTGTTGATGCAATGCAATCATTTTACAATGAGGCTAGTAAATCGTTTAATTCCGCAATTAACACGCGTAAAGTTGGTAGAAGATGACATTTTACTCATACCAAAATCATGAGGTTCAGGCCGTCAATTACTGTGAAGCTGCAAAATTGCAAATCCATCATAAGATGACTATTAAACACACCATATCAAAGAGCATATCGCACAAGAGATGTCTGCAGATTGTTATAATTTGACTACATGCCTCACGGAAATACAAAAGTTGTCTTAAAGAAGCAAAACTTAATAAAATGCTATGCGGCACTTATAATCAAATTTCAAACTGTCGATGAACAATTGTATATCCAAAACATACATATTAGAATTCGAGTTTAATATGACTAATCCAAATCTTACCGACTTCCGCTCCAAAATTATGACAACTTTTGTCATAAATAAACTTTGATGCTTTTGCATTTTTACTTTTAATTGAAAACCTCATAATTCATACTATAGCATTCGAAAATCAATTTTTGTCAGATGTATTAGACTAACAATCCATGCGTAGGAGCAGCAGCAGAAGCATCATATCATTAAAATGAGAAGTTTACATCCTTTGGGGGATTCAGACCCTAGTTGAAGATACAAAATTATATTTTCTCTTGCATCAAAGTTTACATCAATCATACTTTCCGTGAAGGAAATTGAGCATCTGACTAGTTAGCTAAATGGAGAAAAGGGCATACAGAGCAGTGCGTTCGTGATTGGTAGATCTAACAGAAGTCTAAAACTTGGAAACTGAAAGAGCAGGCACGAGGGATTCAAAACCATTCAACAGTGCTATTGAACTAGATTGAAACAAACGCAATTCATTCAAGTCAGATTATTTACCCCAAAAGCTGAATTTCGCTATAGCTGCCATCAAATGTCTTATGTCTACATCAAGTTGGCAGGGAAGATTACAAAGCACAGAAGTTCGGCAGCATAACAAGTTTCATTCATAAGAGAGTATGAAACGCAAACCAACAAAGCCAAACAGAGCAGTGGATTCTTAATTGGTATTGAACAAGGGTTGCAACTTAGATCCCATTTACCAATTGGACCCGAATAGGCATTAACAAAAGAATATTATGCACAAAACCATAATATCCATGCACCACATTTGTGCAGAAGAAGTTTCATCCTCAAGGAGTACAAGAACAATTGATTCAACTACTAGAACAAAGATTTCCATTTCGGAGATATCAGAATACATACCTGGCTCCTCCATTGTCCATCTTCCACTGGCATTCCTCTTAAATACACGTGGCAACCCCTTAGGAAACGTCTCCCTCCAGTTGGGATGTCGCATCAAATAATCCCACTGCCTGAAGGAAAGACAATCAGAACAGAAAGAGAAGCAGAAAGTAGAAACAATATCAGAAATATTTTCCTCCGGTTAGGGATTTGTCCTACTTTGTGGCTGTAAAATAAATCCTATGTCAGATGATGCAAGTAAACTAAAAAAGATCCAAACAAGGGCAGTTTTACTGTCACTGAAGTTGTTTCAGCTGTAAATTACATACTGTCTGCTGTTCCATATTATTTGTCCTGCATTTAATGGCATCACAGTCTTCAATGTTTATCTTTGACTAACGATTTCTTGCATAATATTTTATCAAACAATTACAATATTATACTCTTACAATAGTATTTTTCTTTACAGTCCCTGTATATAAGGCTAGGTTAATATGTTGACACCAAAAGTTATGTATAATTTGCCAAATATAAAACTAATGAAGGGTATTTTAAATCAACACATAGAATAGGACTTTCAAAAGAAAAACTATATAAGCTTTCATAAAAGCTACTTGAAAGGAGGCTTCACAATGTAAGCTTATACCTTCTTTGATTATGCACAAAGTCTGGTGCCTCAGCATATGGTGAAGTAGAACACATGTGCAAGATGTCTGAATCAGACCATTTCCGTAGAACAGAAGCCCTATGCACCATGCGTACATTCCTGCACCAACAGCAATAAAAGAGAGAACCTCATTGTAACATATGGAGTAAGGACTTCACACAAACACACACAAGATAAGTAAATGAAAAGCCAAGGAGGCAGCTAAGAATTATAAGTAACAAACTTTTACCAAGAGCAAGGGGCTATGATGAATCTGTCAGTCTCCGTGTCATATGTCTCCAGTAATTTGCCTCTCCAACAAGGGTCTTCAAAGGAGGCAGAGACTCGAATTCTTCTTACCAGTTCATCCGGACATCTCATAGTTTCATCAAATATGGCAGGAATCACCTTCCCTGTCAAAGTTTCTACCTGAAATGGAATGCTAATCACTAAGAACTGAAATTCCAGGTTTTAGTTGCAACATGTCAAACACTGGATTTTACGCCATTTATCATTGATGAGCAGTCATATATCATTTCCATCAAATATAACTGGGGAAAAAATCCCTGTAAACTTTCCATCATCAAGGAAAAAACATACAGTGAAATCAGGAACACAGGAGATCCATGCATGAACTGATTCATCAGGGTATCAAATCCTCAATTAGAAACATTCTTTGTTGAAGATTACATGAGCATCTTCCATCCAGATCAAAAACTCACTTTCCAGGCAAACTCTGAATAATACAACCCAAACAACCAATGTTGGACCTTGATCCACCACTATGCATAACTCAAATCCATGAGTTGATCAATTAGGCAACCAAATCCCCCACTTTGGCTTATTCTTCATGAAAGATATTGCGAATATATCTAGTTCACATATCAAGGATGCACTCTTCCTAATTTGTAGTCCAAGTAATAAAGCTTAAACCAAGGCTTACACCACGATCAACAACCATGCAGTCCATGCCTAATTCTTGTACACAAGACACAGTCCTTAGCAGCATAAAAGATAGTATTGACAACTTGTAGGTTATATCTTGCTTTTGAATACAGATGGGCTTTCTAACCGAAACCTGGAATCTACATCATATAATAACTACAAAATTATACAACAGTAATGCAAATATAACTGCCATTAAATGAGAAAAAGACTCTTCAACTTGATTTTTCTTATTTTTAGCTACCATAATGTTTAGGGTATTTGGATGCTAATATACTTAACTTTTGGAATATTGGACAATAATGCACTGAACTTTGACCTTGGACAATAATACACTGTATTTTGGGGGGTGTTGAACAATAATGTACTCAACAATTTTGGCAATAACTGACTTGGTGGCAATCCTACGTAGCACGTAGAGGAGATGAATTAATCCAAAAATATTTAAATTTATGACATGTCATCTAATCCACACATATGCAAAGAGAATCAACTTTGAAAATAGTAAAAAAAAACCATAAAATCACATTTGTTTAAACGTGTTTCCGCAAGAGATTGTTGTTATAGTTGTATAAAATCACCTTTTCTTGTGTAAATTAGTTGACATGTCATAAATTTAGATATTATTTTGCCTATTCATCTTCTCGGTCTGTCATGTAAGATCGTCACCAAGTCAGCCACCGTTGAAATTGTTTCAGGTGTATTATTGTCCAACACCCGTTTAAGTTCAGTGCATTATTGTCCAAGGTCAAAGTTCAGTGCATTATTGTCCAATATCGTAAAAGTTCAGTATATTAGCGTCCAAAAATCCTAATGTTTAATTTCGACATCATGGACACTATAGGAGACCCCAAACTCGAACAAATACTTTACCGGCTTGAATCTTATCCTTAGTACCCAAGAATCCTGGCCAGCCAAAGAAATGCCCTCAAAAAAAAAAAAAAAAAAAAAGTAGCAAAACTCTACAACCACCTTACTCCTAAAGGTTGAACCCTAAAGAGTGTCAATAGAAGTACAAGGAGCAATAGCAGCCCCTCCAAAAATGTATTCTGAATCCTTGAAGACTAATTGATGAGAACAGTCTAAAACAATTAACTTGCCACAGAAGCTTGATGAAAAAGATAATAATGAGCGCTAGAGCAGAAGAAAACATTGGGCTTACCAATAGGTGAAAGAAGAGGATTCCAGGAAGTTCTTTTCTTTCATGACACCATCACACCAGAACCATGATTAACTTTCAAGTGTAGATCACAAGAAAAACAAACAGGAAACTCCCTTCTCCAATGTTTCACTCGCTTTAATTAAAAGAAATCCTACATGGTATATCATCTTCCTTTTATGGTTTTACCACACAACCAACTGCCAATTCTGCGACAACTTTCCTCCCCGAATAACCTTGAAACCTCACTCCCCCTTTCATCTCCAAGTCTATGGGCACCTCCACCTCTCTTACTATCAATGCCATCTTGCCCTCCCTCTTCTCACAAACAGCTGTCACTATGGCAGTCACATTGGTCCTGCACTGAACTACAGATCTGAAACACAATCTTTACCAACTAAGATAGCTACCTGTTCTCCACTATACTGTATCTCCTCCCTCTAAGCTATCACAGTAGCTGTCACCACACCATCCTAGAAAAATTATATCCCAATGTTCCTCATAGAGCATAATCTCAAGTCCATGATCAAAATTGAGAATGGACATCAGAGACAAGGAATTTACTACTCTAATTCCAACAGGGGCAAAGGGAATCGAAAACAAGTACCCACTCCCCAACCCTGATTAAGAAAATGATAAATAAATAAATAAATAAATAAATAAATAAATAAATAAATAATAAATAAATAAATAAATAAATAAATAAAGAGAAGGGAGAATCAAAGGAATTGAATCCAGATTTAGAACCAATTTTCTTGAACCAACCAGAGGCTTTGGACTTGTTAGTTGGACTTATTTACTGAGGACTCTTAATAATTTCTCCAGAATTCAAATTCCACCACATTCCTGCAGAAGTACAAATATTTCTCATTTCATTTTCTACAAATTTTAAATGCTTCCCTTATGGTTACACATTTCTATAAGATTCTCAAATATTCCTGCTACTTCCTGCAGACTCTAGAGATTTCAAATTCATTATCTTATTTCTACCAACTTCTAACAAAACAAAGTGGAACGAAACAAATTTTTCAGTCAAATGATATAGGTCATTAGTACAAGGAAGTGTGGACAACATACTCCACAAATTTCACCATCCATGTTTCTTCACCTTTCATTCAGCTGTTAGGTGACTAATAATAGAACACTGGAGAAGACGAAAACATGTTAATCTCAGCTAACACTACGACAGTGAATATCTCGGACGAACCTATAAAGATCCTACTACTGGAATGCATATTATTATCCATGTTAATGTTGTGACTTTGTAGTTAAGAAAAGTCCTAATTAATCTAACCCACTTGATAATGAATCTATCGTAAATTTATTGAAATTAACTCATATAATATATGGACAAAGTTATAAGTTAAAGAGATAGAATTTAAGGATAAAGCTGATACTAGTAAAGACATCAACGTAGTAGAATAATATCCCTAAATAGTGTTTGAGGCAGTGGACAGGAAAAACGAGACTCACCATGAGGCCAGTAAATATTGGGAGCACATTCCCTTCAGGATCTCTTCTGGAATTGTGGCTAAGAATAAACAAAGTTTGAATGTGAAACTTGGCAGGACTCTTTCCCAAAGCATCAATAATTTTAGCACATAGGGGAAAAGAATGTCCATCTGTCTCCGAATAGCTTTCAGATCCAGTACTGTCATCAGTACCCTGCACAAACAATTAACTCATCATTCTGCATCCCAAATCAAAATTCAAAGAGGCAGAGACATACAAAGAAATACAGAGCATAGAGGTTACTCAATCACACATTAGATGGGACATCTTCAAAACCACCAACCAAATGCACCTGCAGATCACATTTTCAAAAGAGTAATTATCATAAAGATAGATAAACTAGAAAATGTATAGCCTTTAAATCTCTGGAAAGTTACATCCAGGTCAGCTTCGAGCTTATGGTCAACTAATTTTGAGAGCATTTGGGAGAGGCCAATGTCAACAATCGTTGGAGAATCCATGTGAGCCAGAGATGTCCTGAAGTGAGAGAAAACAAACGTAAGAAATATAGAACCTAGCAAGACTAAGAGTTTCACGTAACGTGAACCTCAGTCTAGTTTATCTTACATTCCATTCTCCCGGTTTCTGATTACAATTCCCACACAAGTAGTCGCTTCGTCTGTGCCAATTAACTGTCATTGAAGATAATACACAACAAAATAGACATGCACAAAGTTAGGCAGGAAATGAAAAGGATATAAAGCACATAATTATGTTGAAAAAGTACAAAACTGAGAGTTTCATAGAAAAAAGAGTCATCTTCTACTTTCTGGCTTGCTTCCTCGTGTTGAGTATAAAATTAGTTAGATGGTGGCTACACAAATCTTGGGCCAAAAATCCTGCTGTAACGGCTTCATTTTCGCTTAAGAACCATATACATGTGGCAAAACTACACAAATCTTGGACACTGTTGCCATTATACACTGGTGGAAACCGAGAAGTGTCTTACACAAAAGCTGCTGAATTGGCCTTAAAATAACATGTAGGAATATAGGATCCCTTCATAGTTCTGATACCAGTAATCCCAAAACTACAAACGAAAGTATGATGTGAGATATTAGAATTGCTAACATATTCCTATAACAGATAGAACCACACCTAATAATAACAGAACATCAAATCTCTGAAACATGCTTCAAATATAAGCACCTATGGTAGGGCAGTATTGAACTAGATCGAAAAATAAGCTATGCCTTCATATAAAGTAGAAATAAAAACTACATAAGCCAGGCAAACAATTTGAATGATATCCATGATGATTGATGAACTAAGAATGGAGACTCACATCCACAAGTGCAGGATCAACAGTAGCATATTCTCTTTGGAAGAGGTAAACAAGTTTGCCCTTTGTTTGTCCATCTGAAGATGCTTCAGAAGCGGAGAACTTCGTCTCAGGAATTGCTTTAAAAGAGAGGGAAGCAGAAATCAATGCTGGGTGCTCTAACAGAGCTGTGAGGTCACAAGTCTCCTAACCAAAATAGATCAGATTTGTTTGTTATCCAGAACAGACAGAAAGTAGGGCATAGAGGCACTGAGAAGAAAATTATCAAGCAGTCCAAATTAAGACATACAAAGAGTATTATCTACAAAAAGAGGCAACAAACACAGGAGGATGAGACATTCTCACATCGAAGAATGAAGATATAAAGCAGAACTTGAATAATATGTCCTCATAACATCAAGCAATTGACAAATGAGCCGCAAAGAAGAGACAGTCACTACCCCATAATGAAACTAGCTTAACAGTTTTGCTCCCAAACCAACTTGCGGAGCAGCTTGAAATTTGAATTATGCACAATACAACAACAGATTTCAACCAACCAGACATAATACCAGAGAACAGCATCTGGTTCCACAGAATGATCTCTCCATGTTATGACAAAGAACTGCATGACCTTTACTTGTTTTAATCTCTGCAACCAACAAACATGTGGATGCGCAAAGCATATACAAGAAACAGTTCAAAGTGATATGCAAACCAGAGAGTGCAGAGACAAATCAAAGTAAAAACTAAAGAAAAAAATATATCTTCCTACCAGGTAGTTTAGAGCTGGGAATAGCTAACCCAATACAATCGAATAAGCTTTGATGTGTGTATTTTGTCTTTCGGAATTGGATATCCAGCATAACATAAGTGTGGCAAGAGGTAAATGGACTACGCGAACTTAACCCATTTTACTCCTTTAGTTAACTGGGTTAGTCTTAGGTCAACGTCAACCCATTAATTTAATAAACAATTCAGGTCAAGAATTCTCAACCTCTTTATTGAATGGATGTGTTGGGTCAAATGTTCTTTAACTTGTTTAACTATGACATGAACAGAAACCCAAAATGACAAGACATATTACCTAGCTCTAATGTAGTTCTTTAACTTGAATGCTCACAATAGAATATAAAGATTATAACTCCATAAAGTAATTCATTTGAATTGAAGGTACCTGATTGGTTGAGCTTCTGTCAAATGGTACCCCGCCTACGTAAATCATGACCACTGGAATGGTGATCAGTCACTTTTTCTTCAGAATAAAGGTGGTGTCTTCGATGTCAAAGGCAAGTCTTTTAGGAAATTATTCGCCAAAGAAACTCAACGCGCACTCAACTGCTAGTAGACTCCTGCAATCAGTACTTGGTCAACAATTCAAGTACGGGATGGAAATATGAATGGAGCAGAACGATCTAGATTATCAGTTTGGCTATCCAAAAGCAATTGTTCAGCATTGCCCTTCAAGCCATCTGTCAGTCATGGTCCATTGAAGGAAGGACTAGAATTATCTAAATTTCACAAAAATGATAACTTTATAATAATCAAGAATACAATCCATGTTCATCAAAAATCATTGAGTAAAGTAACTTATCAGTAAGCATCATTAGGCATGTCACCACATCAGTCTGAATTCACCAAACAAACTTCCTAAACCTAATCTATTCACAAAACAGTGAAATTATACATATGAGCTTGACCAAATCCTTTGAAGTTCATATGATTTTAGACATAAATCACCTCGGCCTTAGGGGCTCATTCAAGATTAACATGATAGCGTTTTTTCATGTTGGATGATCCTCCGCTCTAGACAATCATGACATGAACAAAAATTTCAAAATAACAATGCAACATTCATACCAACACTCAGTACTCACCACATTTTCATAGTTTCTGTCCAGAAACCAAAGTCCAGTACCCAAATATTAGTAGTCTAGTACTCATCCAAGCTGACAAAGTGACCACCCCACAATAATAGCTCACTGATGCTAATATCTATAAAGTTTACAAAGGCACATCTGTGTACATCTCCCATCATTCCATCTTCATCTTGTATTCTCTCTCTGTTTTCATGCTACATACTTGAAAATTACATAGACGCCAAGTATCAGAAAGGACACCATCTCCCTTTCCTTCAATTTAACTAGCCAAACCCACATGGACAATTGCCCAAGTTTTCTTTATAAGCTAGGAGTTGTTGCAGAACTTAAAAGATGGTTAAGCCCTCTTGAACACGTAAAAACCACCAGCAATTTGAATATAGTTAGGGTTACAGCCTTAATCATGAAGAAAATTGGGATCATGCATAAGAGAGTGTGACTTGCTACTTATTAAAGAAATTAAGCATAAGTTAGCTCCTGGCTTAAGAGTGGAGTGTGCGGTAACACTTTCAATCTCATCTTAGCATAAACTTTTCTTCTAGTTGATTGAGACCAATAAGAATCAAAATCCAAACATACACCCTTGAATCCCACTTAGGCAGCAGCGGTTTCAGACACAAAGATATAGTCATCCTACCCATGTAATAACAATAAAGATCATTGCACTGACCCATAAAAAAACCTTTTGACAGCCAAAAATACAAACTTTATGCAACATTTTGCTATTATTCCCTACTATCTAATGTGAAATACCAGTAATCTAGAAAGTGCACAATTTACAAATACTTAAAACAAGAAAGATCATGCTCCTGCCACTTTTAATCTCAAGGTGGAGATGTGGCAGGAATTGAGCATTTTGTTAACTCAAGCTCAGAAATGACATTGAGCTACAGTAAATCTTATTTTCCCATTTCTAATATTCTCTGCAACACTAAATTAGTAAACACGGGATATATAAGCTTCATCAGTTTGTGTTTTCCGTTTCGTTATACACAAAGATCCAGTACCACAGGAGGCAGGGACAAGTTTCCCACTTTCCACTCCTATCCATCCACTACAACATTTTCTGCCAATGGAGCGCCATTATGTCAACACACTGGGCACCAAACATCCCCCACCTAGCAAAACACTATCAAACATTCGACCTAAACAGTAAGCAGTAAGCAGTCTAGACTTCAGTAATACACTTGTCTGACAACAGACTAAACGGCAAGTTGTCATCATATCCAGGTTGAATTCAACAAGCCATTAATTTCACTCAATCACATGCAAGTATGCAATATACATACTGCAAGCCAATATTGAATGAACCAGAAAACAGTTTTACTCAAAACTTACACAGATTCATTGGCAAGCAATCAAGACGAACCAAATTCCAAACTCAATAGCAAAAGCTCCAATTAGGGCAAACAATTAAGAGAGATAAATTCGATAAACAGGAGAGAGAATTCCGAATAATAGTAGGTAGATTCTTACAGAAACGTAGATCGCTGGCGCTCGACTTTGGCGATCGTCAATGATTTCTTCCGCAGTAGGTCCGGCAATAACTTCCCGCTGAAAAAAGACAGATTTTTGAATACAATGATTGTGAATTGTGATTATGAACAAGAAGCAGGGCAATCTCCAATGACGTTGACCGGAGAAGACCAAATCACTTCAATTAAACTACCAAGTATACCCATTTACCCAACAACCTCGGCTAGCCAATCACGTGTCAGAGTCGTTACTCGTTACGTTAGGCCGTCGACACCCTCCAAGTTCGCATCGTTTACTTTACAAAAAATATTTAAGTTGATTTAGGACACATTCTAATTATCGTTTTTGTTTGGTATGTAATAGGAATGGAAATGAGAATATATAATGGGAATAAAAATGAGAATGTGTTTATGAATTTCTAAATTTTTTGTTTCTTATATGATATTGTTAAATTTCACCCTAATTTGGTGAAACTAAAAGAGAAAAAGAAGTGAGATTTGAGAAATGATATATATTATTGATGAAATATACAATCTCAACTCAAGAGATAAAAGAGGGAGAGGAAAGCTATATATATAACATACCTTCCTTGAATAACAAAACAATAAACAAGATAAAGAAACAAAGAAACAAGAATGTCAACAAATTGGAAACTAATACAAGACTTCAATATTCCTAACACCCCCCTCAAATTGGAGGGTGACAAAACTCTAATTTGCCAACAATTTCTAGCAAAAGCTGAATGACAAAAGGCTACTATCACCGCCAATGGAATCAATGAAGGGCAGTGCAACCTTGAAATCTTGAACTCGAACTCCAACAACTTCCTCGCCATCACCACAACTCCTAATAGTGGGCGAATTGGACATAGACACGGAAGAACTCAGTGGAGCCGAATGAGAAAGAAAGAAAGATTGATTGTTGCCGAACTTTTTCAGGTATCATAGTCCTCTCCGGCGAATACAATGGCCTAATAGAGACTTTCCTGGTTGATCGGACGAGTGAACGAAGAGAGGATCACACGGATCAATCATAATCTTCTTATCAGACATGGAGAATGAAAGGGAAATCTTCGCTCTCAGTTATGCATTCATTGGTTCCTACAACATCCCCACCTTGATAGTGAGCATCAGCTTGGAACCCTATCCCAGATTCTGCTCTACTTGAGTGATCACATCCAACATGACAAACGCTACAATGCATCTTTCCAGAAAATCAGAGATGCCCCGATGAAAATACTGTATAAATATGACCGGCTCTTTGAATCCGTGAATAGAGAAACAAAGATGGAAGAGGTCATGTTTGAGGAAGCAGTATAAGGGATGGAGACAACAAAGTGATGATGAATTGGGTTCCAAAAGGCCCTTTTCAGAGACAAATAAAAGCAAGCCAAGAAAGTAAAGTAAAGCAAAGAATCAATTCTTTCTCCTGTTTCTCCTTCCTCTGCTTTCTTCTGCTCAAGTAACCCCCAAGAATTGGAAAACCAATATATGATCCATTCTTCTCATAGTCCTGAATAAAGTGCATGATGATAGGGGTAGGTACAACATAACCAATGTTCTCCGCGTCGTCGTGTTTAAGTGACTGAAATGCAATACCCACACAATTGCCTTTGTCGTTGAAAAGTTGGACCGCCAATAATAAACCCACTGCTTGACGAACTATACTGCCCCTTCCTCTGCCATGGCAGCGAGAAATTGGGCTCCGTATGAGTGTAGAACATCTTCACCACCGCGTCCATCGATGGCACCACAAGCGCCGCCACTGAATCCCACAAGCGCCGAGGAGAGTGGACGAGGTTAGGGCTGGCCACGTCGGAGTGGTTGATAGGATTGGGGTTCGGAGATTTCCGAGGGCAGCCGCGACGTCGAGGCGGCGAAAACGGAGCTTCGTGGCGGTGGAGAAATCGACGAGGCCGTCGCCGATGACGATGGCGGGAGGAGACGGATTCTTCAGCGGCAACAGTCGGATTGATGAAGAGTCGAAAACAAACAAGTGCAAAGCTCACAAAAAAAATCCGAATGTGATGAGGTTCGAACAGTGGAGAAATCCGCAGAGGAATAGTATAATCAGGGACGAAAGAGCAAAGAGACAGATAGAGAGAGAAAGAGAGAGAGAGAAAGAAGAAGAAGATGGAAGATAATCAGATCAGTAGCCACCCGGGCTCTGATACCATGTTAAATTTCACCCTAATTTGATGAAACTAAAAGACAAGAAAGAGTGAGATTTAAGAAATGATATGTATTATTGATGAGAATATACAATCTCAACTCAAGAGATAAAAGAGGGAGAGGAAGGCTATATATAACCTACGTTCCTTGACTAACAAAACAAGAAACAAGATAAAGAAACAAAGAAACAAGAATGTCAACAAATTGGAAACTAATACAAGACTTCAATATTCCTAACAGATACTTCAAATTGAGAGTAATATTAGGAATAAATAAACATTTACTCACGGGCGGAGCCAGAATATTTTATTAGGATGAGCCGTAGGGCAATTTTCCCAGTGAACTGACTGTAAAACCGATTGTAGCGGCCAATATTTGTGTAATGACAATTTTTATATTTGACAATGTCATTTTAGATACGTAAAATACATAAGGGAAATAATAACTTATCGATGAGGCAACAAAAAAATTCATCTTATTTGTAAATTGTAATCATTATGAGGCCAGTTCATATGATTGACATTATTTGTAAAAGAAAATTATTCATTTGTTGATAGATAAGAGAATGTTTGTAATTAAATTGCATTGATTCATCACAAAATATGTAGAAAAATAGAATTTTATTCAAAAGAATAATAATTAAAGCCTGAAAAATAAGATGTGATGTTCAATATTTATAAAAGAATAGTAAATAAATAACATGAGAAAATAGAAGTAAAAAATAGCAACAAAAAAATAGTTTTATAAATTAAAGAAAAAAAAACTAGAAACAAACAATAAAAAAATGCATAGTATGCATATAAAGCATGGCTTCCTTCAAAACAAAAAAATTAATCGTAGGTACCCAAATATTTGGGGAAACTATTTTTCAGTACTCCAACTTTTCAAAATTGATTTTGAGGTACCCTTACTTTTTGGGTTAGTAATTATTTGGTGTTTTTCCGGCCATTAATTTTATTAAGTGACCGAAATACCCTCATTCTTATTCTTCAAGGATATTTCTTCAAGAAGGGAAGAACAAGGGTATTTTGGCCACTTAATAAAATTAATGGCTGGAAAAGCACAAAATAATTACTAACCCAAAAAGTAAGAGTACCTCAAAATTAGTTTTGAAAAGTTGGGGTACCAGAAAAATATTTCACCAAAAGTTAGGGTACCTTAGAGTAATTTTTTGCTTCAAAAACATAACATGAACTATCCCAAGGTGGGTTCGAACACACATCTCCAAGGAGGCAAATAAGCTCGGCGCCATTGAGCTCCAAACATTTCAACATATGCTTGTACAAGATTTAATATAAAATCTAGTAATAGACTGGGCCATGGCCCCCCTGGCCCCCTGGATCCGCCCATACATTACTAGAATATCGTTCATTAATTTAAATAGAATGAGATAGTATTGTAATATTAATTAATTATAAGGATAATATTGATATTTAATATGAATTATTAATTTTCAGTATGAATTATTACCCCTCTCCTTGATAATAGATTGGTGGGAATTTGATTCTTCTATTCTCATCCTATTCCCCTCCTTTTTTAATTACCATAAAACAAACATCGGAATCGTTGGGAACTCGTTTGCCTCAATCCATTCTCTTGATGGGAATTGTCGGTGCTCTTGAGAGGCTCGTTGTGCCTCAATCCTTCCAGGTGACCCCTCCCCAACCCGCCCCGCCCCGCCCGTTGTCATCCCTAGCAGTCACCTGGCAGGGAAAAGATTCTAGAATGAATTGAGACACAATGAGGACGTTATGAGCTCAAGAGGGGGTGATTGTAACACCCTGGATAAATGGTTAAGTGTGGTTTCGGAGGATTGACATGACTACTTATATCACCAAGATGTATCTTCTTTTAAGGTAGCTCATCCGTTGGGAACTCGTCAGTTACGCATACTTAGCTGGAAGTAGTCTCAGGATGGGTGATTTCCTGGGAGGTTTTCTCAGGCAGCGTGTGAGCGATGACGAAACACGCTGGAAAGAGTTGGATAATTTGTGAGGTCAGTCAATGATCCTTAAAACAGTTATCAATAATGTCTGCGGCCGAGAAGGGTCGGGGCGTTACAGAGGGAATATTAATGGCTCAAAAGAATAAAAGAAAAAGAATGTGAATAGCCGAAAACACTTTCAATAGAATATGAAAGGGTTTAACAGTAATTTCATTGGATTGATTTATTTTATTTCACTTTTAAATTTTCAAAATATGCGAACTTCATGATTCTATTAAAAAAATATAAAATATAAAATTTATACTAAGAGTAAACGTATCAGTTACATTACATTTCTTTAAAAAAAAAAGGTTACATTAATTTGTATTCCCTTGTTGTCAAAATCAATGTTTTCCCTTCACATTTATGAAAACAATAAGTTTATTATTTTTTATTGATAAGGGGCAAGAAAAAAATGCTAGGTTTCGAAAAAAAAAAATTAAAAAAAATGCTAAATAACCTGTCTTAAATTTGACATTCATTTTAATTCATTTTCTATTAAAATCTTATCTTTTTTTTTCATTACTTTTCATAATGTCACTATTGTGTAGACACCCAAAAGTTACCATCTCTCCTTTCTTTTCTTTTGTTATCTTCTACATATTAAAAATAGGGTTAATTAGGCTCTGGTATTGGACTTGAGAAATTGTTACTTTGAGATGTTTTTTTAATTCTTAGGTGTTGCTATCAATCAAACCTTAGTTGACCAAAAATTTATTTATAGTTGGGTACTTCTTATAGGGCCCAAAGCTATTGTGTACGTGCAATGATTAGAAATAAATATTTAATGTGTACTTGCACTTCTATTGTTGGTGAATGTTAACCGGCGAACATATTATAGTTATCCCAACAAAGTGTGGTTAACATGAACATCTTCCAGGTTCATCATAAATGAAATTGCACAACATTTCATTTTCTGATCTTGCAAACAAAGGGGGTTCATTCAAACACTAAACCCTAACCCCAAAATAATATGAAATACGTTTAATGCACATTGGTTTCATAACATTAACGTATGCAACGAAAATTTTCAAATAAAACACATGTTAACCCCCGAACATACTATAAGTAACCTCAAAACGCATCGTTTATACTATTTTTCACAATAAAAAAATTCTTTAATAATCACGTCACATCGCACTGATGACACTGCAGGCCTATACTACTTTTACCAAATTTAAATAAAAAATAAAAGTTTGGTCAAAGAGGTTTGATTGATGACAACACCTAAGAATTAAAAAAAAACATCTTATTGTAGACAACTTCTTAAGCCTAACACCAAAGTCTAATTAACCCTTAAAAATATCCATACCTACAAAGTTCAAATCAAAAACAATATTTTCCCCTTTCATAAATGTCAAACCTAGGAGAAGAATTTTAGAGAGGTTTGATAATTCCAAACCAAACTCCAAACCTATGAATAATTTTTTCAACAAAAATATGAAATATTCCACTTCCGCCAAGATTTGAACCTTAGTAGAAAACCATGAAGGTTGAAAGTAGTTACCACTTGGCTACCACTTCTTTAATATAATAATTGTCAACATAAAATGAAAAACTCAAAATCATACATATAGGTTACAAATATAAATATACAATTAAAACGATATTCATTATTTTTTTGATAAATAATATTCATTTGTTAGTCTTTCTCCTCCAAATTTACGAATCAAATATATCAATACTGCCAATATAAAAAATATATATAAATCAAAGTAAAATATAAGAGATATTAAAGAATAATAATCTCATAAGAAACCTATATTACTATTCTATTAGTCCTAAACCCGTGTGATGCACGGAGTGTAATAAAAGAACTGTTTTAAAGGGAGGAAATTCACGAATAACTAATCGTCGATATAGAGTAAACAGTACAAAATATTAATGAAATTGTTTAATGGAAAACATCATAATAAATTGTTCAAACATGTATTGGTGTCTAGTGAAATAGAAAATTTCCTAAAATGCTAACTAACGTTGACCACGATGAATTTCATGATGCACCTAAACTCGTTATCTGCTCAATATTTTAAAATTCAAATATTTAGCTTTAGTATATTAATAGATATAGATTATTATTATTATTATTATTATTATGCCAAAATAATTACTGATAGTTGCACCAAAATAATTTAATTCAGCATTTATCTATTTTTTGATTGGTCGTAATCCTTACAATTAATTTCCTTTCTCTATTCAGCGGGACCCACAAATTTTACTATTAATATTACGTAGATTATTATTATTATTATTATTATTATCATTATTATTATTATTATTATTATTATTATTATTATTATTAGTCCTAAACCCGTGCAATGCACGAAGTATAATAAAATAGTTGTTTTAATGGGGGGAAATCATGAATAACTAATCGTCGATACATAGTAAACGGTATGAAACATTGATGAAATTATTAAATGGAAAACATCATAATAAATTGTTCAAACAAAACATGTATTATTATTATTATTATTATTATTATTATTATGCTAAAATAATTACTGATAGTTGCACCAAAATAATTTAGTTCAGCATTTATCTATTTTTTTATTGGTCGTAATCCCTACAATTAATCTTCTTTCTCCATTCAGCGGGACCCACAAACTTTACTATTAATGTTATATAGATACTAATGTTTGAGACTTCGTAGGATTCGTTTATGGATATATTTTTTAATTTCTTGAATTGTAAATAAAATATGGAAAGAAATAAAAAAATAAAATACAATTTAAATTAAAATTGAACACTACTGTTTGAGACTTAGGACTCGTTTTGAATGTAACTGCTGCCAAGCAGACATGGATTAAGGATATATTTTTTAATTTCTTTAATTGTAAATAAAATCTGGAAAGAAATAGAAAATAAATTACAATTTCGCTGTGATTGGTCTAGACTTCTTGAAACGTTTCCGTGGCTTTATTTCGTGGGGTCCACAATTATTTTTATTATAATATATAGATGGAACATAATACTAGATAAATAAATATTAAACTTTAATATATTTTTATTTTGGAATATAGTTTTAAACTTGGTTCTTAATTTACATAATAATTTTTAAATTTTTTTTCCTTATATTTGTCATTATAAAATAAGAATGTCACAAGCTTTATATGTAGATTTTTATCTTAACAAACCACACAGTTCAAAAAAATTAGTATTAAAGAAATATTTACTGCAGCAAGAAAGTATATCGTATTATGATAGTATATTTTTTTCCTAAGATATTAATTTAAAGTTATAATTTACTCCTAAAAATGAATTAGCTAAATTAATAAAAAAAATTTACCGTGCATCGCACACGAAATCAAAAACTAGTTTTAAATCAAAGAGGTAGTAGCTAAATTATCAACTACCTCCATCCTTTTAAGGCCCTGTTCTTTTACGTGTAGTGTGGTGCGGTACTACAACTCACCATACGACGCAATATTTTTCAACATTTTATCATATCATACCACACTTTACCATAATTATTGCCAATATATCTCCTCACTTTTCTTTGTCCTCACTTTTCTCCTCTATTTTTCACATTCTCTCGCCTTATCTACCACATGAATAACACTTTCCACAAATCTCACCATATTATTTCACACCTAATGGTACTTTCCACAGTTTCACAACACCGCACAATTTCCGTATCTTACCAACCGCACAAAAGAAAATGGCCTAACTTCTCCACCATGTTCAATTTTTGGTGGAAGTAAAAACATTTTCCAACTGGTGAAAATGGTAGGTTTTATAGGTCATGCTTGTCATGAGCTCTTTGATACCTACCATGTGCCCCTTGACCTATAAAACCTACTAGTGATTATTTCCAAAACAGAGGTTGTGTGCGAGGGTCAACTTTACTTTTTTTTTAAAGGAAAAAAATATTCTTTCCCTATAAATTCTTTAAACTCAAAAATAAGATATAATTTTTTATTCATTTACAGTTTCAAGTGATAGTTTGGAGTCGTGAAAATCGAAACAAACGATGATTACATTGAAAACTTTGACGAAGTAAGCCATTTATCAAAAATATTTTTAATTATCCCTCTTATAAGAAAAGAATATTAAACTGAACATATAAATACATGGGTAAATAACATTAATTTTGAATATAAAAAGAACAATAATCCAAATCATGCCAATTAATTAATCATAGCAGTATTCCTTGACACAAGCTTCTCTGGTTGCAGGAGACTTTACACCAAAGTGCAACGCTTAGATGGTGATCCCGGGCTCAGGAAGCATGATGCTCCCGGCCCATATCTGCATCTGCGGCCTAGCAACCCAAGAAGCCCGTATAACCCTAGAACACAAATTCGCGGCCCAAGAAAAGGAAAGAAATGAAAGAAGCTGAATTTTTACTCAAATCAAATCAGGCCCAAACCCTAGAACACAAATCCAATCAGGCAGAAAAAAGTTACATTATAAATCAATAGAAATTGGAAACAAACAAAATTTTTAACCAAATCAAATCATTCAAACGAAATTCCCAAAAACACAAATTTTAACAAATCTAGCTCATGAATTTAAGCGAAATTCCCAGAACCATAATGCCCATTATCTAAACACCTATGCTCATAACCTATACAATGCTCATTATATAAAACCATAATGGTCATGAATTTAAACACCTATGCTCATAAGCTATAACGACAATGCTCATTATATAACCACAATGCTCATGAATCTAAACATCAATGCTCATAATCTACAACAACAATGTTCATTACATAGAACCATAATTCTCATGAATCTAAACACATATGCTCATAAGCTATAACGACAATGCTCATTACATAAAACCACAATGCTCATGAATCTAACTACCAATGCTCATAATCTACAACAAAAATGCTCATTACATAGAACCATAATGCTCATTAATCTAAACACGTATGCTCATAACCTATAAAGACAATGCTCATTACATAAAACCATAATGCTCATGAATTTAACACCTATGCTCATAAGCTATAACGACAATGCTCATTAAATAAAACCACAATGCTCATGAATCTAAATACCAATGCTCATAATCTACGACAATAATGCTCATTACATATAACCATAATGTCCACTAATCTAAACACCTATGCTCATAACTTACAAGGCCAATGCTCATGACCTACAACTTTAATGCTCATAACCTACAAGATCATAACTTATAACTATTATACTCATAAGCCTCTACATCAATGCTCATGACCTACAATTTTAATGCTCATAACTTACCAGACCAATGCTCATAAAGCTTAACTACTAACTATTATGCTCATAACCTACAAAGTCAATGCTTATGACCTACAACTTTAATGCTCATAAGTCATAACCTACAAGACCAATGATCATAAGCCTTAACTACTAACTATTATACTCATAACTTATAACTATTATGCTCATAACCTACAAGGTCAATGCTCATAAGCCTCTACACCAATACTCATACTGTACAACTACTATGCTCATAACTTATAACTATTATGCTCATAAGCTTCATAAATCTATCTCCAAACCCGCTTTTTCTGGGTCAAAAATTTTGCCAGCTCTAATAAACTTTAACCATAATACTCATAAAACTTCAGCCAGAATACTAAATATTAAACATTAAAATAAAATGCAAAGTTTTTTAAAAATATGAAAAAGAAAAAGAAAAAATTTAAAAAACAAAAAGAAAAAAAACGCCACTATAGATGGATGGGCACGTGCACATGGCTCTATTTAATGTGCTTGGAGTTGACGGGCTATTGAGGAGATGAAAAAAAAAAGTTATTGGACAACTTGGTTTCACATGCTTGAACACACAGGCTTTTTATTTTGGGCCGGGCGCATGGGAACTGCATGATCCCGGGCTCATGTTCGAATTTTTACACCAAAGTGTCACAACAATTTAAACATAGAAGTTACTCCATCCATTCCAAATTAATTGACGGAATTGGAATTTTTACACATACCAATATGTAACTATAATAACTACCAAACCTCAATTATATTTGACTTTTCTCTCTCTAATAAATAATATAAAATAATTGAATTTGGTGTTGGAAATATGAAAATGATAATTATTTTGGGACAAAATAAATTAGTTAAAGTGTAAATTAATATGGGATGGAGGTAGTATATCTTTCAAGATTTAAATCATGCCAATAAATCATAGTTGCTTCAGATGGGAGAATAACGTATTAAAATGTGAAACATTAATAAACCAGCTATTAATATTGAAATTAAATAGCTAGGTTAGTAATGCATGACCACCACTGAAAGAAAGTTGATGGCTACCTCTTTCATTGAACAATAAAGCAGGACAATGACGAATGATTACCTACATTTTGATAAGTTTGGCCTAAATTTAATTTCCTTTTGGTATTAAATATTTTTCACTTTAAATAGTTTTTATGTTTTATTGTGTTAGAATTGACTAAGCAAGGATACATATGAGCTATCTCCGACATTTAGACCCTGTTTTTTTATGTGATTGGCTGACTGCGGTGTCATACCGCACCACAACTTGTCACATTCTACTATAACTCACCACAATTTACCACAGTTTATCACAACCCACCATAATCTACTTTTTCTAATTATTTTATCTCACTTTTTCCAATTACAATTTCACATTTTTCAACACATTTACAATTATTAAAACCAAAACCTACCACAACTTTCCACAACCCACCACAATCCACCACAACTTTATCAAACCCACTACAATTCACCACAATTTCACTACACCGCACCGCACTGCATCACACTGCATCGCACCACATCGCAGCTAGCCGTATAAAAGAACGGAGTTGGTGTTTTGCTTGGTATTTAGCCATTTCCACTGCATGGTTTGTAACTCTTACTTGTAATATTGGTCGAACATTTTCATTTTAGTGAATAAAATATGCTGAAACCTGCTAATTAAAAAAAAAAAAAGCAAAGGGGACAAGAAAGTGTAAATAACATCACTTAAGGCCCTGTTCTTTTATGCGGTATTTTGCGGTATGGTGTGGTGAAATTGTGACGGGTTGTGGTGTAATTGTGGCGGGTTATTGGTATGTTGTGGTGAGTTTTTTTGTATCTATATAAATATTGTATTGGTAATTGTGAAAAAGTAATTGAAAAAAGTGAGTTGAAATATTGTATTGTTTTTGAATGATTAAAAAAATGGTTGAAATATTATTGTATTGGACAAAGTGAGTTGAAAAAGTATTGATTGAAAATTTATATTTGAAAAAGTAATTTGTGGTGGATTGTGGTGAATTGTGATAGAATAGTATTTTGTGGTGGGTTGTGGCAAACTGCGGTAGGTTGTGGCACCGCAGTTTACCAACCGCAAAAAAGAACAATGCCTAAGTTGTCAATATTATGACCCTCTAAAATCTGTCTTTGGGAACAATTTAGATATGCAATCATAATAAAAAAATAAAGAAAAATAGAATATGAATAAAACTTCCAAATTACAAAGGAAACAGCACATTTTATGTAAAAAAAACCAATATCTTGCCTAAAAGGAGCTAGGAAGGACTACAACAAACCTCTTGTGGGATTATCACTAAAACTTCACTAAGGCCCTGTTCTTTTCTGCGGTTGGCAAACTGTGGTGCCACAGCCTACCGTAATTTGACACAACCCACCACATTTTACCGCAAATCATTACTTTTCTCTCTCCTCACTTTTCTCTCTCCTCACTTTTCTCATCTACTTTTTACATTATCTCTCCTCACCTACCCCACACCATACCCCACCACAATTCCACTACACCTCACCACACCATTCCGCAAAACACCGCATAAAAGAACAGAGCCTAATTAGCAAACCTAGCAACTACCTTTCCGTGACAATTGACAAATTAAATTTTAGACGGACCTTTCTTGAGTTAATTGATGAATTTGGAAACCTAAGAAGCTAGGACCACACAAATGTATCTTTTAACTTAATCTATCAATTGATTTGTGATGTTTTCAAAAAAAAATAAAATCAATTGATTTGTGATAGCTCAAGGCCATTGAGACAAATTAATTAGCCCATTGACTTGAAAATTGAAAAATAAAAGTTGGGTTCCCTCCAAATGTATAAACATGTGCAAACCATCTTGCTAATTTAGTAATTCTTCCTTTCCTTATTATTTGTCATTTTATCTGTTACAGTTTTCAGTGTTACTGTTTAATTGATAATTTCTAATATATGTCTTATTAACAATTACAATATTATACTTTTACTATAGTATTTTTCGTTACAAATCTAATAGTAATAATTTTACTGAAAAAATCATTGTATATATTGAGAAATTTATGGTCAAAATTTTCTTAATTTGAATACATAATTTTTAAAGAGGACAAATAACACTCTCCATAGTTAACCATTCTCCATTGCTATAAAACCTACACTAACTCCCAAAGGCCACAACCTTTCCTAAATCCCATGAGAAATAAACGTAAGTCCAATATGGCAAAATTATTAGATCACACACATTCATCTTCTTTGTCGTCACAAAGTCCATCCAAAAGGCAAGCCATAGATATTCATTTCTACAACATTGTCTTTTTAGCCATAGGGCTCTCCATTGGCCTCACCCTTGGCTTGTTTGATCTCCAACTCAAAATCCCTCTCTACCTCATTTCATCATCATCATCATCTATGCCCACATTGTCATGTCCTTCTGAGAGCAGTTTGATGCATAACATGAGTGACAAAGAATTGTTGTGGAGAGCATCAATGGTCCCTGAAGCAGAGGATTGTCCCTTTGAATATGTGCCCAAGGTAGCCTTCATGTTCTTGACAAAGGGACCATTGCCTTTGGCTCCACTATGGGAGATGTTCTTCAAAGGTCATAAGGGTTTTTACTCTGTCTATGTTCACACACATCCTTCTTATAATTACAATTGGCCTCCTGATTCTGTCTTCTATGGAAGACGTATACCAAGCCAGGTATGTCCTTTTTACCATGTCAACTTAATTGAATAAAGGTTGTCAAATGTCAAATGATCATATACTCCCTAAGGACAATAATACACATCTTGACTTTAATAACCATTTTGAATTGTTTATATTTCATAATTTTGTAACTTTTAATAATATTTTCTCTAATAATTATATATATATATATATATATATATATATATATATATATATATTTATCAACTACAAGAGAATAATGCTTATTAACAAGGTAGAAAAATATAAATAATAGTATAATTTTATCAATCATAGTAGAAAATGCATATTTTATGTATAATTTTATATTTATAAAAAAATATAAAAAAATATTTTATATTATTTATAAGTTGTAACAACCATCAAAGTAATTAAACATACCTTTATAATGATTTAAATATACTCACATTTAACTTTATAATTGATTTAGATGAAATATAAAATCATTATTATCCATCTTGCATAAAGATATTTATCATTTTTGACTCCCTAAATACTGTTAACCAAAATAATATGTTATTTTCTTTGAGGCTACGTACATATCATTATTATTTATCTACCTTTAATTAATTATAAAAACACTTATATTAAATAGTGCATAAAGTTACTATGATAATGTCGAACCGTTTCGTAAAAAAGAATTAATATTGGAGATTGACTCTCCTAGAAAACTATTCCTAAAATCATAAATTAGTTGAGAACTACTCCCTCCGTTCCATATTAATTGACACTTAAACTAATTTTTTTGTTCCAAAATAATTGTCACTTTCCATTTCCCAATACCTAATTTAATTATTTTCACTTTAATAATTATGTTAACTTTCTACTTTTTCAATCAATAATAACTACTCTTACTCACATTCTCTCACTAACTACATCTTGATATTAGAAAAAACACCTTAAAAAATAGTGTTGTTTAATTATGTGAGTAGTTATTTTAGTTAAATCTTGATATGTGAAAATTTTTAAAATATATCAATTAATATGGAACGGAGGGAGTATCGAAACGAAATTTTGACTTAAGAAAGAAATTGAGGGAATATCCAACAATGATCATTAACCACAACACAACAAGGAGTTGTACCAATGATTTGCTTATTACAATAAAAAGCAATATCCAGACACACCTAAGACCTCTTAATTAATATAGCAGGCCTCGAGGTCATCCACCAATTAAATTACATTGAGAGAAGGCTTCAAAGGCCTACTACTATCCAACCATCCATCAATTAAATTACATAACTCGCACATGTACATTATATAGCGAGCCTCTAATTAATATTCGGGGTTCGTGTTTCCCAATTTGCTTTCGAAATAGAAGTATTACTCCCTCCGTTCCATATTAATTGTCATAATTTCGACTTTTAGGTTTTCAATGTCACTCTTTGATTGATAATTTCTTACATAACATGTTATTAACAATTGAAATATTATATTTTCATGATAGTATTTTTCGTTATGAATATAATGGTATTAATTTTATATTGTAACTCATTGTATATATTGAGAAATCTATAGTCAAAATTTTTGAAAGTTGATTGCACAATTTCCAAAGACGACAATTAATATGGAACGGAGGGAGTACTAACTAGTGTAAAAATTTAATCGCTATATATCTAAGGTTGCTTCATGCAGGAGGTGACTTGGGGGAGCATATCACTGATTGATGCAGAGAGAAGGCTTTTAGCCAATGCCCTATTGGATTTCTCCAATCAGAGATTTGTGTTGCTGTCCGAGTCATGCATTCCTGTTTTCAATTTCGCCACAATCTACACATACTTGATCAACTCCGAGGTTAGCTTCCTAGGGTCGGTTGATGACCCTAAAAGAACTGGTCGAGGGCGTTACAACCAAAGCATGGCCCCTGACATAACCGTCGATGACTGGCGAAAAGGATACCAATGGTTTGAATTTCGTCGAGATTTGGCCGTACATATGATATCTGACAAGAAATATTATTTGATTTTTAAACAACATTGCTTTCCACCATGCATTAGTGATGAGCATTACTTTCCAACCATAGCACACAAGCTCTACCCTACATTGATTGCCAATAGAAGCATTACTTGGGTGGATTGGTCAATTGATGGCCCTCATCCAGGTCAATATAACAAGCGCGACATAAGTGAAAAGTTACTCAATCGTATTAGATTTGGATCAAAATGTATGTATAATGATAATGTAACGTCTACATGCTTTCTTTTTGCTAGAAAATTTCTTGGCAACACACTAACACCTCTACTCCAAATTGCTCCAAAATTGCTTGGATTTGACCCTTAATCAAAGTTAGAACTTGTACATGTATATTGTTTTTGGAGGACAACATATTATAACAACATCTCTTTTTTGCTTTATTAGATTAAGGTAAAACATTTTACTTGGATCCAAGTCATATCTATCTTGAATGATTCAATGTTAAATTCAAATAATTGAAATTTGAGAATGGTAACAACTGTTATTGAAATAGGGAGTAATTGGAATGGAAATCAATCTACTACAAATTTGTGTTTTTCTCATTACCTATAATTCGAGGAAAACCCATCTATATAGAGACTAAACTGGTTGGACTTGATAGGGAAATGGGCCCCTACACAATGCGTTTGCGTCCTTTTATCAATCACTAATGAGCTAACTATATATATCATATATGCTCTCTTGATTTGTATATCAATGGAACTTGCTCCATATAAAATGCATGCTTCATAATTAGCTAAATTTTGGCAATATTTTGTAATGTGTTACAAAACTATGCACATAACAATAATAGAAACAAGCAAAATTAGATAGCTCAGCTGGTAGAGCAGAGGACTGAAAATCCTCGTGTCACCAGTTCAAATCTGGTTCCTGGCACATTATTAATTTTTGGACGAGTATCCATTCTAGAAATTAATTGGTAGCTAGAATCGGAATCATAGAATCAGATCGAGCATTGTAAGATTCTAATACATTAGGCAAACAACAATAAAGCTCTACAATAGTTGTGAAAATCTTAACAAATATTCACAAAATGAAGCAATTTATTAAATTGTATGTAGGACCGTAGAATCGTATTACTATTCTAACACATAATATTCAGACTAAACCATAACGTAAGATCCTAACTACTTTAAGATTTTAATAAGAGTTCGATTGATGGAGGGTTTGTGGATCGTAAAATCGTAGGATCGTAGATCCAAATCGAGATTTTAATGAAGTCATTATAGACCACAAAAAATTCTCGTTCAAGAAATCGTTTCGTAACGCTTCTTGAGTTGGGAATTGAATGAGGTGACTCAATGCTTAAATAAGGACAGTAATTAAAAAACTAACAATTTTTAAGAATTATAAATTTGTAAATTTAATCTAAACCATTCATAAATTCAATTTAGTGATCAAAGTTAACAATAAGGGAATCAATACGAAAGACAAATGGACTGAATCAAAATGGACAATTGGTCTAACTTAGAAGGTCGATTGGCTTCACTGGGTCAGACCAATGGTCTCACTGGTCGACAGTCCACAAAGAGAGCCGAAACAGTAGCAAGGCAGGCGACCTTGGCTACTTTCATGGCTCAATCTATCTTTTTGTGTCCCGTATTAACACTTAAATTACAAAATTAATCACAAACACAAATTAATGAAAAGAAACCTGGAGTAAATTAGGAAAATTATAATGAAAAGAGTCACCAACCAGTTTAAGAAAATTTAAAAACTTTAAATGAAAGACTGTGGTCTACGAATTCGAGATTCACATTTGGGGGTAAGGTTGCAAGTCTGAGAATTAGAAAACTCTCTAACTTGCCTATTTTAATAAAAACATGCTCCATTAAAATCAATTTGATAGATTTCACATTAAAACTACTATGTCATGTGAATGTAACAAAGCAATTCACAAATTATACAAAGCATAAAATATCAAATTTACATGATTTTACAAATTAAAGGTGATAACGGAAATAAAGAATTAATACAACCTTTTTAATCACTTAGCATGCAAAAGAATTAAGGTGCCCGCCTCATTGTGAACGCCTAGCGACCGACTTATGATGAATAAATGTGTCTGCCTTAATGTGAATGCTTGGTGACCTACATGTGCTGATAAATGTGTCTACCTCGTTGTGAACGGCTAGCAATCGACGTATGCTGAATAAATATGTCCACCTCATGCAAAAGAATTAAGGTGTCCGCCTCATTGTGAACGCCTAGCGACCGACTTATGGTGAACAAATGTGTCTGCCTCGTTGTGAACGCTTGGCGACTTATATGTGCTGATAAATGTGTCTGCCTCGCTGTGAACGGCTAGCAACTGACGTATGCTGAATAAATGTGTCCACCTCGTTGTAAAAGCCTGGTGACCGATATATGTTGATAAATGTTTCTGCCTCGTTGCGAACGTTGACGACTGACGTATGCTGAATAAATGTGTCCTCATTGTGAATATCTGGCGACCGACACATGATGATAAATGTGTCTCCCTCGTTGTGAACATTTGACGACGACGTATGCTGAAAAAATGTGTGCACCTTGTGGTGAACGTGTGGCGACCGATGTATGTTGAATAAGTGTGTCTGTCTCGTTGTGAATGTTTGGCGATCCGACTGACGTGTCAAAAGTGTTGTTCGACGTGCATAAGGACAGCCGAAGTATCAATTTTCAGAAGTGTAATTTGAGATTATATGATTACTTGTTTGGAAATAGGAGAAGTTTGATCTGTATGAAAGTTTCATGGGTTGAACCGTCCAGCCGATTTGGACCGAGTTCAAGCAGGGTATGAACCGGTCTATGCGAGTAGACTTGGGTTGAAGAGCATAAGGGGATAACATTTGGATTTCGCTGGATTTTGGAAGAATTATAAGATTCGCCTCGTGGCCAAGATTATATTATAAATCCAAAATTTTCAATTGAAAATTATTATTTTACAATAATATATAAATTCATAAAAATATTAATATATAACTTTTTAAATATGTATGTATGTATGTATGTATGTATGTATGCATGTATGTGTGTGTATGTATGTATGTACGTATGTATGTAAAAGCAAGTAAAACTAGTTACATCGTAGGATGCCCTTCTCTTCGCTGTTCGTAAACCCTAGAATTCCAACTATCTCCCTTTCTGCTCACGAACCAACATTTGCCTCACCATCCCTGGTCGTCAAAGGTCTTATCGTACTTCTGGGACGTTGGTGCTCCGGTTTTATGGTCATGCGTTGCCCCACTGGTAGTCATCATTTTCTTCTTTGTCCGATTCAGTTCCAATTGTTTGTTGTTGTTCTCCACTCCCGCGTTTGTCCTTAGTTCCTCGATTTTCTACTAAGTGGAGTCAACCACTCACATTCCAACCATTTGCTGGTGTGATTCTTATTTGATTTTTTTTTTTTTTTTTTTTTTTGCGGTGGATTGCAGCGTTTGTTATCGACAAGGTTTACTTTAGGGCAAGATTCAAGGTGTGGGTACAATATTTATAGGTATAATGCTTCCTTTTATTATTTCCACATGTCACTATAAGAACAACTCACTTGCAACTAAAAGTTACATACATATGAACTCACTAAACAAAACACAGTTGTTTTTCCTCAAAATAGATGTCTCAGCAACTCTGTCATAAGTGCGACACGTGTCGTCACAGGTGCGACCTCCTTTTGGGCGATTCTCAAAAACTCTTCGGAGACCAGTCACGGGCGTGACTGATCTAGGTAGCTTCAACCTTCACGGCCGCAACAAAGGCGCTCCTAGGCGTGACTCTTGAAGATTCAAGTGTCATAAGCGGGACTCAATTGTCATACCTGTGACGCTGCGCTCTTCCAAAGTTTCTCTCCTCGGGTGTCATGGGCGTGACACTGGTTGGCGCACCCCTGTCGCTGCTGTAGGTGGGAATCCCTTGTTTAGGGGTCACGGGCGTGACTTCCGTATGTCTAAATGGCCTTGATTTTCATTAAGAGAGTCGCGGTCATGACCAACAGTGTCACGCCCATGACTCCTTTAATCTCTTTAATTTGGACTTCTCCTTGGCCTTGGGGTTGGATTCCACCTCCGTCTTTGCTCAGGGAGCCTCGGTTTCCTCCCAGGTTCTGGTCCTAGCCCTAGCCCAGGCTTGGTTCATTAAACTTCGAGACTCAGCTCTTTTTGTCTTGTTTTGATCACTTTGCGCCACATGCTTATTTTCACCATTCAAACCTAAAAGGGAACAAAAAGTAGCATAAGATTTATACTTTATTGCGGAAACAATCAAGAGCATTAAGTGAAAAGGTGATATTTAGGTTAAAAAACGAGCCTAAATAGTCAACTTGATCAAGTTCGCAGTCAAAATTCACTAATGTTAATTGTCAATTGGGTAACAACACTCAATAAACAACGTCACCACAAGTCAGTTCCTCATGGATTCTGCTTCTTCAGTCAATGGTCAAGTAAAGGAACAAGTAAACCGTCAAAAATCAACCAAAACTGCAAATAACGTAAGAGGTGCCTCAGAGATTTTTGGGTGGCCATGCACTTGAAACAACCTCCCTCGTGCATGTATAAAAGGGATACCAATCTTCATTTTGGGGGGCGAATTTACCTATGTCTAGTTTAATATTCTACATTCACAAAAGAGTTTGAAAATACACTGCACCCATCTTCTGGTTCCTCACAAATTTTGCTGACTTTGAAATCTCACGGATTTCTGCTACCTTGGGTTTCTCACGGACTTCTAAAAGCTCGTGTGCCTCCTGGATTTTGCTAACTCGAGTACCTCGCGATTTCTTGAAGTGGGTTCACTATAACTACGAGTTCGATCCTACATAAGGTTGGTAAAACTGCATTTATTACTCCATTGCATTCTAATCCTAGTAAGTAAAAATGTAGTATAAACACCCTACCCGCTTCAAAAGCGTACTTTGTTTTGCAAAACTTGGTTTATACATTTCCATGCTTCGGTAATAAAAAATGAGACAATTTTAGTTATTATTTTTTTGAACTTTAACCGCGATTTATTAGAGGTCGTTTTGGTGAGCGGTGTAAGGGCAACCCCCTTACATTTTTACCTCTACCCCTAAGTCCGATTTTGGTTCGGAGATCGTTGATTTAATTAACTTCTTTTTATTTTTTTAATTTTTTGTGAATAATTAACTAGCGGCTCTGGAATTGTATTATTTTCGTGATGTTTTTCTTAACGAGGCCATTTTTAGTTTCTAAAAGCATCATGTCCACGGACCAGTGTGGAATGCCACCTAAGTTCACAAGTTATGAATCCTCGCAGATTCCTGATTCCTGACTAGTGGACCAGGATTTGGCCACGACAAGGGTCCTCTAAGGGAAGATGTTTGGTTTTTTGGGCAGTAGGTCAACCCTACTCCGCTGGCCTAAAATCCTTGTGAATTTTGGTATAGTGGGTTTGGGTTAAACCCTGCTTTAGTCCCTGGTGACTCCTATCTTAGTCTAGGGATGAGTCTAAGCTCCTCACCGACTCATAAATATGCTAGGATTTTTGCTAGGATTTAGACAATTCTTAATTTAAGACTATCTTATCGTGGTTATCCATTCTTTGAGTTCCTAAATTTGGTTAGATTAGAGATTTCAACTACTCGAAGTAATTTTGAATAAATAAATAAATATTTGGCATGTGTAACGATTTAAAACGCGCCGCAAAAATATAAGCAACCTTACATTGACTCAACACTCCATGGGGACCATAGCCTTGTTTGGTAACTAGTTTATTGGTATAACTTATAGATTTTTGAACATTATTAATTTTTTTACCAAAGTCAAAGAAACTATATGAGGGTGTTTGGTAAACAACTTTTCAAATTAGCTTTTTGGATCCGACAACTTAGTTTTCAAAAGGGGGTTTTTGATAATTAGACCATTAACTTATTGAAAAAAAGTTGGCTTATTGGGGAGTTTGATCATGTCAAATAGGTTGAAGTTGTATTTGGTAAAGAGGTCATTTGATTGGTTGTTTTGCACCAATCAACTTATTTCCAATAGACTCATTATAACATCTTATTTGAAATGACTTATTATACAAAAGTAATTTTAGGCCAAAAATTGTCTAAAAGTTAAAAAGATGTCATCCTACATATTTGGTACATGTTTGTGTTATAATAGTGACAGAGGGTATCAATCAAAAAAAAAAAATTATATACCAAACACCCCTATGCGAATGCCTCTACGCCGCGGCCCTACAAGTGTTACCCGGTCAAAGTCCTTCAATATTGCCGGCTTCAAAATGACAAATATTCAAAACCTTTGTTGTTCTTCAGCCTGAAACTATCGCCGATCCTCCCGAGGAAGCAATCCGAAGCAATCGTTGACGACCCCCCAAGTCAAGCTCCGGCGATCTCTTTGTCTGTAAGAATCTATCTACTATTACTCCGAATGTTCTCTATCAATCTTGTCTTTAGAATATGATTCGTCTTATATTGACTTCCAGATACAGACATTGCCAATACTTTACCTGTATGAATCTTATCTACTATTATAGATTGAGGGTAGGGTGGGCTTGAAAAATGCCGTTTACTGGTACTCATTATTCAGAGGATACTTTGCCCAGTGGGGGAGGCTAAGTACCCACCCGTGGTGGTAGAATCTATTTTTTGATTATAAATGAAATGGAAACACAAACTGATTGAAGATTTTGTTATTTAGTTTGGAATATGATTCTTCTTATATTGCTTTGCTTGCCATTGAATCAGTTCAAGTTTTCAGTAAATTTGTGTTCTGGTTCATTCAAAGGCTTTTAGTATGTGTATTGCATTTGCATATTTGCATGTGATTGAGTTTGAAATTTAGAGGCTTGTTGCATTCGAGGGAGTTATGATGACAATTTTCGTATAGTCAGTATATTGTTGAAGTATCGACTGCTTAGGAATCGAGATTTTAGCCTATCATAGGCCAGGGGCCTTAATGTTTGTTATTTGCAGAAATGAACTATGGAAATTTGGAGATAGATTGGGAGTGGGGGTGGGGTGGGATTGCATTAGGAACAACAAGGGGGCTGCTGTACTTGTAAGGGCAATGTGACCCTGAAATTATACACCAAGATGTCAACGCAGCTAACATTTTGGGCTAGCATAGCTCTTGGGATCACCGCGATTCCCATGTCACTGCTGTAGTCGGTGGCATGGTAGGACACATTGCTCCTTGAGCTTATCACCGGTCAGAAGGCCTTGGATTTTGGATGAGCATCTAACCAAAAAGGTGCCGTGCTTGACTGGGTATTGACTCTGCCCCTTTTGTTTGCTTTTAGCCATGACATGATCTATTTACATTAGGGTGCTGATCGCTGAATGTTAATATGTGTGAGTTGGTTGATCTTCGTCCAATCTTTTGGAAACAATCTCTCAGCATACACTAATGTGTGCCGAGGGAACTCAATCCAGTAAGGTTGCCTTCTTCTCCAGACTACATGTAAGCGGTAATCACACTGGAAGTTGTTGTTGGGTTGGTCTTCTCCAATCAAGGTCAACTGGCTTGACCAACTTATTGACCTAAGATCAAATGCCGTCTTAGATGGGATGGGTCGAGTATAACTGGGCCTGAAAGAAATCAGTCTGGTCAATGGGATAAGAACTAAGCTAGGCATTTTATTTGGTTCCCTTTAGGAGCTACTGAAAAGTAGGCTTAGGGATTGGTCAAGTCTCTCAGGTATTTTGTTGAATCATTCCAAGGGGACAGGCAGGTTCATGGGTTAAGCAGCCATACTAACCGGCGTCTCATGGCTCAGTTTGGTGGGTCAAGTGGGTATTAAAAAGTTCACTCTTTTAACACATTGCAGGTAAAGAAATTGCACACTGAGGGAAATTCGGAAATAGATTGGGGTGATAATTGTTGTTCACTGGCCCTCATTATAAGAGGTGGTTAGCTAGGTAGGAGAGAGCCAGGAGGCTAAGTACCCAGTAAAGTATTTGCATGAATGGATAGTCATAAGGGAAGGGGAAACTTGTCTATGCCTCCTGTGGTCTTAGAACCCAGTTTTGGATACATTGAAATGTAAAACACAAGCTGATGAAGTTTATATATGTCAGAATTTACTAATATAAAATTTCGAAAAGTGATACAAATAGGAAACAAGCATTTTGCGTAGCTCATTCTCTTTTGCCTGAGTTCAGAAACTGCTTAATGTCTGCCACACATATGAAGTTGTTGATGGAAGATCTTTCTTGTTTAAGTTACTGTAAATTGTGGACTTTCTGGATGGATTGCATTTCACAGTAGATTGTAGCGAACAATAGTTAACATGTTGCGTGAAACTCTATTTGGCTAGCGAAAGATTTTTCATTCACTGAACTTCTGTTATCATTACATGTCTACCATAATGGTTGACTTGCCATTGGGGGTGCTCTAACAATTTCACATCTTATTCTCATACAGAATCCAAAGCTCCTGCAATGGCAACGAATAATGTGATAACATACTGCTGCAAGGAGTGCCGGTCAGACCTCAATCTGAGCAGCGAGCGTATGTACCCACCGGGCACCTACTTTGAGGCTGGCAACAAGAAGACCCTCTCCTTCTTCTGGATCGACTGCGACAGATTCAAGTTGGACAAGGAGGATAAGATCCGCCCTTTCTTCGAGACCCTTGATTACTGGGGCTTTCATCGCAATCGCACCAAGATTTCATGCAAGAATTGCGGCTTCCTTCTTGGGCATATCTACGATGATGGCCCTCCTGTTACTGATGGACGCTTCCCTTTTGGGCCTAGCCAGGTCATCCCCCGGAATCCTAGGTTTTGCTTCTTCACCAAGGCTCTCCTTCCTTCCTCATCTCCTCCATAGAATAAAAATACTAATACAAATGCCCACTTGTTTCTGTATTGTAATTCATAGTTAAGTGACCTTACAGTTACGGAGTTACCCTTCAAGGCCATACATACATGTATATAATACACACATTTTTCCATCTTTGACGAAATAAAATACCGAGTGCTTGCGTTGGAGCCCTTCATTTGTTGTATCATGCTTCAATTATCTTATCCCTCGCAAAAGTCTGTCTTTGCTTCCCTCTTTCTATGCAAATTATACCATACGTAAATTAAAATGGGTCAATTTTTTATGTGATAAATCTGTGTAAAAAATTGATAAATTTTTAAACTATCGATGAATTTGGCCATGATATTGATAAGCTTATGATGAATTTATAATGAACATTAATGTTTTTAAAGATTTACCACCTTAGTGGTGGTAGACCTGGGTAGATATTTCAATATCTACTATATAACAATTGCTCTTTCTATCATTCTATGGATTGTTGGCTATGCTGCTGGTTTCATTTTGAAAGTTACAGTGGGACACTCCCAATGAGGTCAATTTATCTTTTGTGTGATGAGTGGTTACAGACATGATTATGCTAATTTATGATTGTTTACATGAACCTCCATCTTTATTGCATATTTTCCTACTGAAATCCAATCTTGTCATTCTTATGTAAGCTCCATCTATCCATTTGATATTTGCATCAAGATTGTAAATTTATGTCAGGAAAATAGGATGGAATCTCATTCTGTCAACAGAAATTTCTCAGTTCCTTTCGCTTGAAATAATTTCTAACTTTTCATCCTGAAGGCTTAGAGAAAGCTACAATTTTCAAAAGGCTTATGAACCACACACTGGCACACACAAACTTAAAATTATCCAACTCACCTAAATTTACCTATATCTAGTTTTATTAAGATTTACCACTACCCAAACTTATCATAAGATACCAAAATGACCCAAAATTTAATTTTTCACTTAACTTACCGTACACAGCAAAGTTGACAGGCTCGAAGATGGATACAAGGATAGCAACTACAACTCAATTGAAAGAAGTGGGGGGACCAAAAGCCTTCATCTAGACAAAAGAGAAATCAAAACTTAATGTGGAAATCCAAATGATGTATAGTCAAGCAGCAATTTGTAAGATCACTTTTCCGAGGAGTTCGAGTCACAATGAAGAGCAGAAAAATGTATTAAAAATCGCATGTCCTACAGCGAATGGAGCGTGTGGGAGTTGGAGATCCAAAAACACAAGCTCGAGACAAGAACATTATATTGATCCAGCACAATTCGAATGCAAGTAATTAAGCCAAACACCAAGGATACTACTAAAGATTATGGGCAAAGCCGTCATCTAAATCTGAAGGATCCTCCGAAAGTGTATCAAGGCTTAGCCACCAAAAATCTGATTAAAAAAACTTAAGGTTTTGAGAGAGAAAATTAACAGCTTGTTTCATTCAATATTCCAAAGTTATGTTCAATAATACAAATTAAACCAATATAAGGTTGAATCACAAAACAATTCCATCCCACTTGCCACATAGACTCATCCAAAACAAGAAAAGAAACAAAGAATTATTATGAGTACAATAGTTATCCGACTAAATCAAGTAACATTGACCCCTAATTTGACACCACAGTTGGAAGGATGAACAAGCAGCCTCAAAGCTAAATTTTGAAGCTTTGAAAAGCTTGATTAGACTTGGACTTTTGATTTAGTATTCCTTAGACAACATAGGATACATAGGATTGCCCATAAAGATTGAAAGTAGGAGGTGACCTTGATATTGATAGTACAATTTCTCTAGCTTTCACCTCACAAATCTTCCAAAGTTCGGTTGGTAAAGGGGGGCATTTAATGGAATCTCGAACCCAAATTTTTCCAACATGTAAATTAATCTTTTTGAAACAAATTAGGCTCAAGAATCATCAAAAGACATTGTATAGCTCAAGATATTGCTTTCCCAAGTCAGGTGTACTCTGACTTAATCCTAGCCTACACAGTTGAAGTGTTTAAGGGCCTTGACACCCTAAATGACTTCCAAATTGTGCCTAACTTGTTCCATATGAAAGAAAAAAGTCCAAAGAACTACTCCAACATGCAACAAGGCTTCAACATTAACTTAATCAAACCCAAAGTGTGGTCCAAAGTTGATGCCAGATTCGGCTTCCCTGAACCTCGACTAGATTTTGCCTTATTCCTTGACGCTCTTAAGGAGCTTGACATAAAATGAGTTTAGGACCCCTTAGAAGACCTCCAAGCCAATACAATGGATGATCGTTGCTCCCGATAAGGCTTCTGATCCACATTGAATTGAAGCTCTAATTTGGGCATGCATTCTTCTTGGAGTTGATCTCTTGAATGACAAGGAGTGATTGAATATGGCTAACATTCGTTTAAATGAAGATAGATTAACGATCAATAGGGACAATCTAGAGGAATCTGTTGAAAGTTCTCTCGATAGATTGGATGAAGAGGTTCATCGAGCGACAAAGATTCGATGAAGAGATTGTGTCAGAGATTTTGAAGGGCAAATGGCTGGGAGAAAGGAAGGCAAAACAGACAAACACTTTTTGAACACTTTGTTTTGCTTGGTGCACTTGTGCTTTGATCATCTTTTTATGGATGGAAAATTGGATTATAGTAAATCAAACTATATCGGTTGAGATAATAGTAAACTTAACTTTAGAATTGTGTCACAGTAAGGTGTGAACTATTGCACCATTTAATTTTAGTGCACTGCCACCAAATTTACAATCTAATATATGATTGTTTGGATTACTATAATTTAATTTTTGACAACACAGAATATTATAAGTCAATATATGATAGGTTTGACTATTACAATTCAATATATTAAAATTTAGAATTACTATAATACAAGTGGCACGCAAACACAATAAATCAAAGATTGAATTGCTCAGTTTTCTATGATACAATTCTAAAGTTTTAGTATTATCCCAACCCCTATAATTCAACATTTCAGCTTATAAGAGCGTTTGGTTGGTCAAAATCACTTGGAAAACTGTCAAATTGGTCAATTTCTGCAAGTTAACCAAAATTTCTCATGTTTGATTGTATTGACTTTGGAAATTTTTTTTTTACAGAAACCCACAATTTAACGCCTTCACTTAGGGAAAAATTGTCTTAGCAGAGGACATAAGAGATTTTACCAGCGAGATCTTTTCCATGCAACACTTATCATGGACCCATGGAAAATTTTTCCTGTACCAAATACGCTCTTAGGCCATTACCAATGGTGAGTAATATTTGACCCACTCATTCAATAAAATATTATAAAGTTGAGTCACCACTCACTTGGAAATGGAAGGATGTTACAATGGTGAGTCACCTATCCATTAAACTACATCTAATTAAAAGCATAAACATATATCTTTTAGTCCATTTATGCCCAAAACAATAAACTACAATATAAATTGGAAAAAGAAATAGTATTAATTAACTAAAGAAGACCCATAATTTTCTCAGGTCATCACAATTTCTCACCCGCCTTGAGTTAGGTGAGAAATGAAAATCTTACATGTAAAGCTGGGACAATTGTGACTCACCAGTATGCTATTACTCACTCTCACTTAGGTTTGGGTGACAACTCAAGAAAATCTCACTATTTGTAGTGGCATGTATTTACTCGATAAGTTGTTATTTGTGCAAATTTTGTCGGCCGACCCAGCGCACCAGCTTGTAAAACTGTATTGCATTGACACGCGCGTACGGTTTTCTTGCTTGCTACTAGCGTTCCACGCCCTTCCTCATTCTGTACCATTTTCATTCGCAATTGCAGCAAACATGGAAGGTGGAGAAAATCAGCAAGAATCATCAGCGCTGGCGGAAGTACCCATTGAAGACCCAAAACCCTTCAACCAGGCCGAGCTTCTCAAAGCCCTTGAGGTTGTAGAAAGAGACTCCCTCGCCATTGCCCAAAGCTACACTTCTCTTTTCGGTTCTCTACGATTAGCCCTCTCCGAGGTACATAATTTTTAACCTCCTTTGCCTCTTGTTCATTTTTGGATTCCCCAGTTTATGATCGGGGTTGAATGATTTTGTTTCTGGGTTCGCATTTGTCCATTGGGTAGGTTACTAGCACTTCCATTGATCATATTCAATGCTTCAACGATGCTGCCGGCAAACTTCAAGAAGCGGGTAACTCTTCCATTTTAACCCTCTTACTTTGATTTTGAGTTACCCATTTAAAATGAATTTTTTCCGGGCTTTTGTTGATTCTCTGCACTGTCTTATTATCAAATTAATTTGTTTGAAAGAAAAAAAAATTTGCGCTGAATCGATTGAATTTTTGTGAATTTGACTAACATCTCACATCTACTGTGGCTCTCTGATTAGTTATTGGACTTGAGTTTTGAGTGGCTGATGTGCGCTTATATGCTTAACTGATCAATTTTCTGTTCGCCTAATAATGGTCTAATCATGTTATTCATCCTCTAAACTTTGCTTCCTAAGGCTGAGAGAATGTCAAAAGTCAGAAAGACCGCAGTTTGAGATGCATTTTTGAACTATAGGCTCTATAGCAATAATAGTGTCCTACAATGGTCAGGTTGCAGCAAGTCTAGACTCCTGAGAGTTAGCCACTCAATCGTGAACTAGTTATATCCAATAGACCATAGTTACCAAGAACGCTTCCCGGGGCGTTCGTTCTGGAACGTGTATCGCTAATTTTTGGACAAATTTAGTCTAGTTTTGACTCCGGAATGCTTGTTCCCAGAACGGGGATCGCCGGTAACTATGCAATAGATTGGTCTAGAAAGAAATTGGGGTTGGGCCATGTTTGCTCGAGCCACTCTGGGATCGTCTTGTAAACTGAGCCAATGAGATGATCTTTGAACCGAAATCAATATATACAGAGAAATCTGGGAGCTGGGCTGTCCTGCCTGCTCCTTCATCCAGGTCATATTTGGTTTAGGTGACCTGGCCTGTTCCAGGATAGAAAATTAGATTCAACACCTGGTACATTATTGTCCAACACTTTCAAAATACAACATATTGAAGTCCAAAATCCCTTTTATTTGTATCTTTTTTTGTTTTTGGATCTGGAATTATGCTTCTGGGCAAGGGTAATCAGGTTTGTTTAGCTTCTCCTGATTATAGTTATAATTATGCAGCTATTGATGCGACAACAAGAGGGAATCGTTTCATACACTCATGTATTAGGTACGTATCAACGTTTATTTTGCATGTTGCTGTATAAGCTGTGATCAGTTAATCACCATTTTGAAGTAGCTTGCTGCATAGTGTTCTATTTCTGCAAATGACGGTCAAATAGTCAGCTTTTAAAGCTGAGTGAAGCTTTTGTGGGGCTTAAGAAACAATATCAATCCACCAGCTTACTGCCTCTTATGTTGTTTTGCCTCTTGGCCGACTCTCCTCTGCAATAACCAAAACTAGAGCTTGTATTGAAATTGAATTTTTGAATCAGTGAAATCAGCTATTCTGGGGCCGTTCTTCGAGGGTGTTTCTGTTGGGTCAGCTCTTTCCCTGAGACAAATGAGAAAAGTAGTTGTGCTATGTAAGTGCCTTGTCAAAGTTGCTTTGCAATGCTTGCTGAAAGGACTTTTTGAACTGATACGATATAAACGTCATACGCTGTTGAGATAAGTGTCCCCGTTTAGCGATAATCTTTTCATGGTCTTTCAATCCCGTCCGATCCCATTTGTTGTTTGTTGGATAAGTTAGTGAAGCCCTGAGGTAAACATATAGTAGATTGGACCTTGACTTCTGTTTCTAAAGAGAAGCATGTTCAGGTCAAAGGCTTTTGTCTAGTATATTCGACCTTTACTTCCATGGTGTCCAGTCTAGTCTTTAACCACACTGCTTTACAGTTGACATCTATTTGTCTTGATGGAGTTTCTATCCTGGCAATCACCTAATTGCCTACAAAGGTAACAGATAATAAAAAAAACTGAGCTTTAGATGCCTGTGTCATCAATACGAAAATTTTGCTTCTGATCGTGAGCGAGTTTTAGATGCCTTTGTCATCAATTATCCTAAATTCTACTGACAAGTGACACCACCAGCAATTGGCATCTTCCTTGTTCTTATGTCTTATTAGGTTTTCACAAAATTTTGCCCTGTATTGCACTGTGGGTCATAGTTAATGACCGACTTTGTTCATCTCATTCTGCTCCTTGTTTTTGGCAGGTTAAATGGGGAGATGAAGGGTGTTGATGCTTTAGCAGCGGAATTGTATCCTTGATTTGACAAACCCTTAGGACCCCCCATTATTGATCATTAGATGCTAGCTCCTTCTGGTTAGATATAGGATTCTTTTCCCCATAATTACCAACCCTACATTTGCCTATCTCCTACTTAAAAATGGAGCCATTCTTCTTCTTTTGCGTCACAATTCCTACCCTTCCCATTTGCTTCTGTTTAGATTGGCATCCTTAACCACATGGTAGAAAGGGTCTTGAGGAGAAATGTCGATGCTTTAGATTCAGCTGTCAACCGGCTTCTCAGAATCACAACATGATGCAATGGTTAGATCCATTTTTGCGTAGGGTCATATTGGTCACTGAACGCTCATCTCAACTAGGCAACAGGCATTCCTGAAACCATCATAAATGAAGTATTGGGTCAGGCATGTGATAATGAAAGGCTTCAACATCTTAACGTAGTTGAGCCTGTCAATCAATTCATTGCTGTTCTCAGCTAGCTAGTTTTGTCAATCGTCAGGTCTTACTCAGGGTCATGCCATTGAACTTACGTTCTATTCTGCATATATCTATAAATAAGTATCAATCCTCATATTGGTAGCTGGAGCAATCTTTGTTCCTTTTTCCATCGATAAATAGTTTTCAGGTTCCCTCGTGTATGTGATGCATCATAGACCTGGTTCAGTTGTTTTAGAGAAAAATCTGCTCAGTAGTTTCACTTCGAGTTTTATTCTCTGCATTTTATGGACTGGCTTCTGGTTCTGCAACTGTTTTTGACTACATTTTATGGACTGTAATTTTGCATTCGTAGTTAAAAAAAAATTGTGGTAGAAAATAAATGAATTCCTATAGCCTGGAGCTTGAAGTGGAACCGGACGTCATGTTCAAAAATTAGTGTCCATTCAAATTTTGATTCACCAAAAGAAAAAATGTTGTAACTCGCTCAAGTTGTACTCATTAATAACATCACGTATCTCACTTGAGTATAACCATCTACCTGCTCAAATCTAGGGTTGGTAATAAGTCAGATGATGCCGGGTTTGTGTTTGTGTCAAATATAAACAAGTTGACAGCCCCTCGATTTAAGCCTAACTCATTTATTAATTAGGTTCGAAGGTAAGTCATTTACTATTTAAAAATTGAATGGATTGACGTTAACCATGGCAATAACATTAAACAATACTATACAACCAGTCGCCTATATCTTAATAAATTACGTACGTGAGAAATAGACAGTGAATCAAGTGTTCTCGATCGTTCCACGAGTAAAAGTTTGGTAGGCCAAAGCATTTTTCAGGATAAGGTACGGTGATGGTATATATGGTCTTCACTCCTTTTTGATATTTCATATTTTAAGATTTGGTGATTTGGGAGATACATTGCTTTTTCTTTTTTCATTTAATACGGAGATACTGGGTAATTGATATGTTGTCGTACTTAAATAGTATCTTTTATGGTTTTATTAGACGTACAAAACATGTTCGTAAACCAAATCACAGTCAACATTCCATCCGAAGGTTCCACATGGTTGCATAAATAGATACTAATACTATCTAACCCTTCTCTTCAGTCGTTTAAGATCAATCTATCTTTTTACACGAATAAAGTTGGCTCTTCATAAACAATTGAAGAAGTCCCTTTCACCTTTAAATTGGAGCCGATTTTCTTTTTCTTCGTCACATTTTTTAGTAAAATTTGACATAAGGTTTAGCATTTTAATCAAATTAAAATACTTCTTCTTCAACTGTCTGTGTTAAACAACTTCATATTTCAATTAGCAGTTCAAATAGCGTTTAGTTTTTCAACTAACGTTTCATAAACATTAATAAAGATAGGGTAGCCAATGAGATAGTAATTCATTTGGCATCTTGGTTGCCTTCCATCTTGTAGATCATGAGATTGGTTCCGATGACTTGTAATTTTCTTTGTGTGGGTACAAGCACAGACATAAACTAAGCCTTCAGACTTAGATTTAGGTATCCCCCTACCATTGGTCACTAAGTTTAAGGTCATATTTGACAATAACTTTTGCAATTTTGAATTAATGTTTAACATTAATTTTGACCAGTCAAAATGTCCTTTTATCAAATGTTAAATGTTTAGTAAAGTACTGTAACATTTTGTAATAGCTTTTGACATTTAATGGTGAGTTCCTTTGACGTTGCTCTAGATAATGTCAAGAACTCATGGACAACGTTTGATTATGACATTTCCTATTATACCCATGATTTTGCACCCATGTTTGAAACCCGATGCCAACTTGCCAAGTGTAACCCATCCCTCACTACAAATCTCACAAAAAATTATCTCATTTATTTTTCATGGTTTTCGATGGAACATTTTAATCATGCACTTTTCATATTTTAACTTAACAAGACTTGTAAAACTATGTTGAATTAAAAATATTTTTCATCACAAATTCAATAGTACGTGATAGTTTATATAGTAGGTCAATATATAATTGAATAAATTAATGATACTACGATGATGATGATGTTAAAAACATAACTAAAACAACAACAATAACAACAACAACAACAACAACAATAATAATAATAATAATAATAATAATAATAACAAGACATGTTGTTTTAGTCATTTTACATTCATAAGCTACTCCAACCTCTGATTTTACTGAACATATTCGTGACAAACAACTACTTTAACATATATCAATTATTCGCTAATCTACATCAGCTATCGGCATGCAACTCAAAGTTTATCTGCTGAACTTACCATTGTGAAATATAAAATATTAACAAAGTTATCACTTGACTTTCAATAATATTACCTTATATTTTCTTTTCAAAAAAATATATTCAAATTTTTTATTTGAAAGTCTATAGTTTTTTTAATGTCAATTCTCCTAACCTAATAGCTAATTTACAAAAGTATTTTCTTAAAGCGTTTGGCTAAATTAGATTAAAAATTATTGTTTGAATTGTTTCTTTTATCGAATTAGAACTTCACCTTCCTGAAAATTGTTCAACTCAATGCACTCCCGTTCTCCACAACTACCACTTACACTTTATAATCAAAAGATCCCGCAGCCTCTTAGTGGCGGATTTGCATGTACTGTAAGGGTGTCTACGGACAACCTTAACCAAAGAAAAATTTGTGATTTTCTAATATTATTCAGAAGAAATTTTTTTAATTGGAGCAAGTGGACACCGTAAAAAAAAATCTAAAAAACATAATAGGGGTGTTCAAGTTTAGCAGCAATTCAAAAACCCTAAAATATTACTCCCTCTGTTCCAAATAAATTACCCAAGTTGACTAATTAGGTCAAAGTTTTTAAATTTTGATCATTAATTTATCAAATGATATATTGATTTATTTATTTAAATTTTATTATTTTATTTCTTGAAAGTACTTATATAATAACAAATATATTGAACACCCGTAAATTAAATGTCCACATGCGCCACCTCTTCACTGCTTTCTCACACCACTTTTAGTTTGTGATTTGATTGTGGCAATTTTTGCAGACCACCAATTAATGGTCGACATTAGTCAAGCCAACCCGAGTAAAGACATGGCCAAATTCGAGCAAACCGCTCTCAGAAGTTATCAGATAGACAGTTGAAAAACATCGCCCAAAATGAGACGACATGGAGATTCAAAACCAAATAAAAAGCTAATTTTTCCAAGTCATTGCCTTTTGGCCTTGAGAATTTAAAACCTTATCTTAATTTAGAGGCTCAAACTTAAAGTTTATCTATTAACTAAATTAAAGAATAAAAATCAGTCTTATCATGATTTGTAAAAATAAAAATTCAAGATTCTCAGGTCCCTACCTCAACTATTATCTTGTTGTTAATCAGGATGAGTTAGGAATTACGATATAACTAGTTTTATATTTTCTCGGTCTCATAAGACTTATCAGTTTAACTATTTTTTTATATATAGTATTTATTACTATTTAATTTTAATGTGATTTTTTTCAACTAACTAATTTTTATATTAGTATCTTTGACACAAAAACAGAAAAACAATAAGAGAGAAAGCTATACGAGCTAGTAACTTAATACTATTGTTTCACAATTTTCTATACAACACAATATATAATTAACTCATTTTCTTAGTTTTTGAAATTCTAGCTAAATGTACAACCATTTTGTGACGAATGGAGTAGCAGTTAAGGGTATGTTCTTTAAGACCTTAGGGAAAGTGCACTTTACAAGTTGGTACATGTTGGTATAATATATATATATATATATATATATATATATATATATATATATATATATATATATATAGGTATGCACAAGTTAGTGCAGCTAACTGCAGATGATATAATGTAAATATAAGATAGTATAATTTAGACAAATTTTGATGACCTTTTTATTAATTATTACTATATTAATATCTTATATAGTTATATATTTCAACAAATACAAGTATTATAATTTTGATAATTATCTATAAACTTAAGAAAGTGCATAACAATGAATATTATAATATACATTTGATTCAAGCTATTTTTTTTCAATATTATGTAATTTGTCAAATTTTCACATAATTCAACATGAAATTGATTCATTGTTCTCTATGACAGGTACCATATATTGTGACGTTCAGAATAATTGGGGTATTATGGTGCATCTAATGAAGTTGAAGAGTGTGAAACTTGCTAAATTTATATGAACTAGGTTTAGGTTAATAAACCCCCTAGGAAGGCAACCAATTAACCCTTGTCGAGCTTAAAACCATGATTTAGGGCACTCCTCACGTGTATGCTAAGTGGATATCTATATTTATTTTATTGTATAATATTTCTTTCCTTTTTGAACTTTAAGTTTCCCCCAAAAAAATTACTTTATTCCGTGTAGAGAAGCCCTTGCAAATCCATGTAAATCGCAATCCAATAAATGTTTATCCAATCGCAATCCAATATTTAATCAGCTCGCACTTGCCCAGATTTAACTGACCAGTTAGATGTTCGGGCCCATATTCATACGTTGATCCACCTTGGCTCTACATGAGCCTTTGTGATATTTGGATATATTTAAATGTTTATCCAATCGTCACTCGTGTCTGAGCCGGAAAGGCTGCATTACCCAATGTGACTCGATTTTGTGTAGGCCCAATAAGGGTCCCCCCCCCCCCCCCCCCCCATGTCTGTATATCATCCCATCCTAGGATCATTTAGTAATATAACATGCAAGCACATTAGGAATCCCATATAAGTCTCATACCCCATGCATGCATCGGGTAGATCAGTGGCGAAGTCAAATCCTAAGTACTTAATTTCCATACAGGCAGGATATGTGATGCTAACCGGGCTCACATCAGAGATCACAATGGGAGTCTTATTTGGAACAAGATCTACATCCCACCACCAGCTCAGTCTAAAGCTCGCTAAAGCCTAAGGAGCACCATGTTTGACGACGCCACACTGAACCTTCCTCAAAACTCTGAATTTCTCAAAACTCTGAATCTGTGACCACCAAACATTTGGACAAACTATTCAACATGATGTAAAAATTGGTCATTTGCTCTACTAAAGAACGGAACAAGAAGCTTGAAAAGAGACGAAAGAAACATTAATGAGTGATGGATGGGATGATCCAAGCCATTGAAAAGCTCAAAGAAAGTGGGATTTACTAACAATGAGGAATAATATGAAGATGAAAGCTCCAAGCACCAAAACATTTCACTAAGGAGCAAAAGCAAAATACAAGGAAAGAATCCTTTGAGAGTAAGGAGATTTTCGAAGATGATACAATGACAAAACTGGAAGCTGAGGGGAATAGACTTCAGAATGACTAGAGGAGTCCCTAGAAGAACAGCGGGGCCCGATACACCACAAGAAAGTGTCGAACTAAAGAGCCTCAATACTCAAATCGAGGGGCTCCAAAAGATCAAAAGCCATATGCCAACATTTATTGATTATTGAGAAGACATTAGGATTCCTGCTAGCACCATAAAAAAGTTGTCATACAAATTTGACATTCCTGACAATGAGTTTTGACCATCAGAGAACCCCACACATCCCATGAAGGTGCAACTGATACCATTAAGAGGAATTGACACCAAGCTCTATATCGATGAAGTCCCTTCTACCCTAAATGATGAGGCAGATGATTGGTATTATACTCTCACGACAGAGATGTAGAATGATTGGACTGCCTTATACAAGGCATTTATCCAACATTATTATCGCACCCAAAGGAAGAATACCTCAATCTCTAACCTGACCTCTATGAAGCAAAGGAAGAAGATCCCTTCCTAAACTACTATGACAAGTGACATGCCAAGCTGGCATAAGTAGCTTATATTATTCCATTAGAGCTCCAACTCTCTACTTTCAAACAAAGTCTTAAGGGCAGCCTCACCCACCACCTAGGTACTATGTCATAAAAGACTTTGATTATCTAAGGGAGTTATGTGTCCAACTCGAGGTAATGAATAATGAGAAAGCATCCACCCAAGGGTAGATGTATTCTAGCTCCACTTGGAGGGCCGCGGGTTCACCCAGCCTTTATCCTCAAAAAGCATAAGCTAATGTAGTGCAATTGAAGTACGGAAGCTAGACTTCACTTGGTACCACGTGCATGTGCCAATGTTTTGGCTTGCCTCTTAAAAGGAAATTTGATCTGTTGTGTCTAAATAATTGATTTTGAAATCAATCCCTTTTTTTTTCTCAGTCTTTAGAAAAGGTTTAAATGTCCATGAAGAAACTCACCATCTTCTCAGAAAGCCTTCAATCGGCATCAAAACCAAGCTACCTCAGGCATTAACGCTGTCACTTCCTTTATTTATTTGAAAAAAAAGGGGGGATCTGTGTCACTATTCAGCTAGTCAGAAAAGTTTTCTCTTCATGCGGCCAAAGAGTTTAGCTTCTGCCTTATTATACGATGATAGTGAGAGTGGCTAGCTTCTTTGGCATCTTCGGGTGCCTACTTCCAGAAGATCTGTGGGGGCATTTTTAAAATCAATCATAGCTACCTTTGTACGAGCCGAAGCCTGAAATAAAAACTAAGCGCTGGAGTGCCAGTAACTATCATAGGTGTAGGAGTTGCAATACGAAAAACTATGGGACCTTGAGGAACAAGATCAAAGATATAATCCAGTCAGGACAGCTGCCTCCACCTCCAGCGACGTAGAACCCAAGCAATGATCAGAATTCGCTTCCGAACCATGCATTATAGGACCTGTCAATCAAAATGAGCAAAAGTTAGTACCATAAAGTTAGCTAAGATCATGGTTATTATATTTTGAATTTGAGACATTTTTTTTACTTCTGGAGTCAGCCGACGATAGTTTCGAATCAGCCATTAATGTGTCTGCCTTTTTAAAATACAATAAGATGGAGTTATTTGGTTAGCACTTGTGCCTTCCTCAATGCCAGGATTGACGCTTGTTTCTAAACTAAAAGAAGAATCTCATGCTTGCACTTCTATTTTGGCTGAAAAACTCACTCACCATTCACCTGCCTAGAAATCCAAGTATAACATATCCATCTTCCCTCATCTTCTATCATATCCATTTGTCACTCTTCATCCTACAACGAATCCAGGGTCAACGAAATAAAGAGAGAGTAATTTTTTTTTGAAAAAGAGAAAAGTCATCCTACACGCTCAACAAATAGGTTGGGTAAAGGATAAACGCATTCAAAGAGGACCAAGATCAAGCAATCTCTTAAAATGAGAATCTGCACATTACAAATTTCATAGCTTAAATAAGAATGCCTAGAGCAGGAGGCTTCCACTATACCTTCCCCTTCAGTACCCTCATATTTGCATCCTACTCTGACTTGCCACCTACACCTATATCACCTTGCATCAACATCCCACCGCCCAAAAAAGCCCCATCCTTCACAAAGTCGGTGACTATTCTTGACCAAAGCCAAAACCAAAAGGTGATTATGATCGACATCATGAAGAGGGAAGGCGATCGAAGAAGAAAGAAATAAAGCAAAGCAAAAAAAAAAAAAACAACAAAAAAAGAAGAAGAAAGGGAAAACAAAAAAACAAGAAGAAAAGGAGAAAGAAAAAATATGAAAGAAGAAAGAAAAACAAAAGAAACAAATGAAGAAAATAAGGGAGAATAGAAGGAGAATCAAATGCAAAACTGCTCGTCATATGCACACTTTCTAGGTTCCTTGAACCTTTACGTACGTCCTCAAAACCTCTAAGCCTTCACCTCATCAGATCCCAAAAGCCTTGCAGCCATAACTTTTGAAACCCTTATGCATCCTTGGGCCATCATTTACAAGCCTTCAGAAACCATCCCTCTATACCCTCGAGCCTTCATCCATATGTATCGAACCCTCAAGCCCACTTTTGTAATAACCCCACGTTAAGTAGACTGTAATCTAGTTTAATCAAGTTAATTAATCAAGTTAAGTAACCAAAATCGCGCATTTCAATTCATCTAACTGTTGTGTTTTGCATGACTTGAACAGTGCACGACCATCAAGTCTCTAATGTAGTAATTTTGGTAGTCACTCCTCTTGTAGTATTCTCGATCTTTCTTAGTAAATAAGAATATTCAGGTCTTTTTTCTGACAATTGTTCGTCAACCCAATTTCTTACTCAGAATTATTATTAGAAATGAGAGTACTCATGAAATTCTTATTATTGAAGTTTTTCATAGTTTAGCCTCGTAAAATTTTATTCGGGAGCCCAAATTAATAGTGTCGGGTTAAGGGAAGAATAATTATAAGGAGTGAAGTCAAATTTATAAATTTAGTAAGTAATTGGGCCTTATATTTAAAAGAGCTCTCCTCCTATCTACAATAAGAATTACTCAACAATTTCTTTTACTTTACTTCTCAATCCCAACTTTAACAGAACGTTCTTTTTTTTTTTATCACTCCTTCCCCTTGCTTCTTCTTCTCTGGAAAGTGACCGGTGACGCCTAGCCACCGACGGCCGGCGAGCCAACCAGCCCCCTCCTTCTTTTGATTCTTCTCTCTTCTCTTCGTTTGAATTTATGGGGTAATTTCTAAACCCTAACTCCACAGTTTTGATACTATATAAATATTATATGGAGCATCAAAGTATGTTCTTAACTTAATTATAAATTATTAAATTATATATAAATTCAAAATATTAAAATTATGGATAATAGCCTACGTAGCCCATATTTATGTTTCATTAAGCAATATTTTATTTTATCTTAGATAACATCTTATGTGGCATTCCATGTGCCACTCATATTAAGTCCACAAACTTTTAACATAATACTTGGGTTTTATATAATCTTTCTTCTAAGTAAAAAAAAAAATTAAAAAATTTAGACTAATACTCTCTCCATTCCATATTGTTTGTCTCTTAGTTGAATGTCACGATGTCTAGTGTTACTCTTTCATTAATGATTTCTCATATAACGTTTTCGATCTTTATAATATTATACTTTTATGATAGTATTTTTATTGTGACTCTAATAATAGTAATTTTGTACAACAAAGCATTGTACATGTTGAGAAATTTAGGCCACATTCTTTTCTGCGCTTGGTTTGTTGCAGAACCACAACGCATCACTTTTCAAATTTCCACCACAATTCACCACAACATACCATTTTTCTTTTTATTAAACCTTAAAAATTTTCCCCACAACCCACCAACCATAATTTGTTTTTTCCAATTTCAAGTTAAAATACCATTTCTCTTTCCTAATTTTTTTAACTTGAAAATACTACCTCCGTTCCCAATTAATTGTCCAATTTGACTAAATTTTAACCGTTACTTACTCACACATTATAATAAGTTACAATATGAAATTACCGTCATTAGAAACATATTTCTCAATAATTATAATGGAAGTAATTTTATATTGTAACTCATTATAATTTGTGAATAATTAACTGTCAAAATTAGACAAAAGGACAATTAATTTAGAACGAGGAGAGTACCAATTTATTTTTTTTCAATTTCAAATTAAAATACATCAACGTACCTACCATAATTTCCACCACAACCTACCACAATCCACCATATTTTTCAAAATTTCACAACACCGCACCGCAACCAGTCGCATAAAAGAACAAAGCCTTACCGTTAAAATTTTTCATCTATTTATTATTTTTCCGACATTACTTCAATAAATTTCGAGACTTATTACAAGAGATTTTCGACAATTTGTCATTTTATTTTTGTAAAAAGAGGTAAGTATAAAGAACGTAGGTAACCCTTCTCTCAAGGGTTCTACTAAGAATATTATCACACAAAATAGAAGACAACAACAACAATAAATTTAACGTCCAGAAAATCGCTATCTAAAGAGAAGCACCAAACTTTATTAGTCAATCAACGGCTCTATTACTTCCTTAAAAATATGAGAACTGAAAGTGAACAACAAATGGGAAGCATCAACCGAGAATCTCATGGTCATAGCATAATTCTACAATGTGAAAAGTATTCAAGTTCTAAATTAAAGTTTAATTTTGGAAGTGCGGATCTTTAAATAAAAAAGAGATTCCAATAAGAAGCGGCCACGCGGACTCATATGCCAAAGGCAAGTGGACGTGTCAAACAAAGATGGCAGCTTAGGATATAGTCATGCTGTAGGGGGGGGGGGGAGGGGCGGGCTCAATCTCATAAATAAATTAGTTTTAAATGGATAAGGTTAGTTGCCATCCCCACTTGGCAGTTAAAGCTTCTTGGGATGTTCATGTTTCTGTTGGCATATTCACCAAAAACAGTTGACTAACCGCCCTTTTATTGTTCCATTCCTCTTTCTCTGTTTTTTTCTGTATCATGCATGTGCTTCTCCCCTCTCCAGTCCACCCCCATTCTTCTTTCCTTCTCCAACTGTTCACATTGTAAGACAAAATATTACTATTCCTTTATACAACCTTATTTTTCCAACTGATAGGCTCAGATACCTTTATAAGGCTTTGATACCATTTGTTAGAGAAAATATATAGCAAGATAACAGCGGAAGTGAAATAAATCAAATTGAGATGATGGAAATTACGACAAAATTCAGGAACAAAATAAGAGAGCGATAAAAGAACACAACCAGAAGATTTACGTGGGAAACCGAAGAACTCGGAGAAAAACCCACTAACGGCGACAGCCAGATAACAATCCATTATGAGAAAGGAGGAATACAACCCGATCACTATTACAGGGTGTGATGCGATTCACAACAGAGGAGATTACTATCACAATCTCTCTCACTCACAACTCACAATCTTTCTCTCTCGGGACAATTGGGATCGAAAATATTGGTGAGACCTTTTTCCCTCTCAATATTTTCTCCCCATCTGACTCTTTATAACTCGATCATTGTTCGCCGTACTCGACGAGCACCGTGCGCCGGGCCGTGAAATAAAGTGGAGAATACTGAATCCTATTTATAGGAAAAACTCCCTATACACCTAACTTGACTCCCACTCCAATTAGATTTACAATCTAATACAATAGGAACCCCAACATAATAAGAAAACCTAAATAATATCCTAATTCAATTAGGAAACAAATAATTGTGAGATCAAGAGATTCGTGATTTTAGGACACTTTCCTAACAAACTCCACCTTGGACTAAAATCAACGAATCATCGGTCCAAATAAACATCTTGACTGTCGCTATCAACACGCCCCTCCACAGGGCATAGCCCTGCAGGGCACTCAAGCGGTAAACATCACATACCGCTGTCTGGATGCCTGTTTTAGACCACTTGTGCTGTTTGAGACTGCCTCTGCAGTTCTCGTCACTGTAGACCCCTGTAGGGTATAGAAGCTGCCCTTCCTGGTTCTCTTCATCCGAACCATGGAACCCCTGCGTGCTTTTGGGACACCATCTTCTGTTTTGTACCTGCAACTGTTAACCTCAACATAGTTTGCTGTACCAGTTTTGGTGCGGTTATCCTAACTACCCTGCTCCTAGTCTTTCAGATTTCTCCAACAGTCACTCTCTACATGGCTCTTCTTGTGCACCCAATCTTCAGTATACCGTGCCGGTCTCCTGATCTCCCTCCTGGGACGATCCCTAGCCATGTGCGGTTCTTCCTCCACCTGAGGAACATTAGGCTCATCAACCTGAACTGTTTGAACAGTATCAACGGCTTGCTCTTGACTGCAGGTTCTGATGGCTCCACCTTGAGCCACAACCTGCTCCATCTCGAGTTCAGTCTGCCCTGATTCTCTTTCTTTAACCCTTTTGAAGTTCTCATCGCTCATGGGTACATCAGTCTCCGTATAGGGATACTCAACATCCCTTACACCGTGCTGAATCAAGACCGCCTTCAACTGCAGTCTCCTTGTTACCTCGAATTTTGGAATTTCGCACTTCGTGATTGAAGTCATCTCCCCCTTGCTCTGATACCACTTGTTAGGCTCAGATACCCTTGTGAGGCTCTGATACCACTTGTTAGAGAAAATATGTAGCAAGGTAACAGCGGAAGCGAAATAAATCAAATTGAGATGACGGAAATTACGACAAAATTCAGGAATAAAATAATAAGAGCGATAAAAGAACACAACCAGAAGGTTTACGTGGGAAACCGAAGAACTCGGAGAAAAACCCACGGACGGCGACAACCAGATAACAATCCACTATGAGAAAGGAGGAATACAACCCGATCACTATCACAGGGTGTGATGCGATCCACAACAGAGGAGATTACTATCACAATCTTTCTCACTCACAACTCACAATCTTTCTCTCTCGGGACAATTGGGATCGAAAATATTGGTGAGACCTTTTTCCCTCTCAATATTTTCTCCCCATCTGACTCTTTATAACTCGATCATTGTTCGCCGTACTCGACGAGCACCGTGCGCCGGGCCGTGAAATAAAGTGGAGAATACTGAACCCTATTTATAGGAAAAACTCCCTATACACCTAACTTGACTCCCACTCCAATTAGATTTACAATCTACTACAATTAGGAACCCCAACATAATAAGGAAACCTAAATAATATCCTAATTCAATTAGGAAACAAATAATTGTGAGATCAAGAGATTCGGTAATTTTAGGATACTTTCCTAACACCGACAACGTATAACATAAGCATCAATTCAATATAGAATTTAAATTGCAGTTTTGGAAATGATGGAAGTATTAGTATATGAACTTTCTTTAACCTTACCAAAAAAAAAAAAAATGGGACTATCTATTTGAATTTAGTTATAAATTTATAAAAGTTAGATGTCAAATATAACAATCAATTCGATCTATTTAAAGTTTAATATTAATGAATGACTTTATACTCAAACATATTATAAATTTAGACTTGAGAATTAAGAGAACTGAGATAAATAATTAGATTAACTAATTAATATTAGTGACGTAACCATCACATGAGTATTGGGGTTCATGAACCCATTGCAAAATCTCTACTAAATATATGTCTTTATTAGGTTAAAAACAAATATTTATATTAAATGAATCCCATAGAAAAATTATTTTTGATAGCTAGTTTCCATAAATTATTATCATTAAAAGTTAAATGTTTCAATTCTGAATTTGTTAATCTCTTACTTTTTTCATTTTCTTTAAATATTAATTGGATATATGATACAAAAATACAATAACTCATGTTTATCTACATAATTTGTAAATAACACGTTGATTTGATTGTGAATTTTCTAGTAAATAAAACTACTAAGAATAATTATGAGTGATAAGACGAAATTTTACACACTAAATCATTTTTTTCAGAGAAGAAAATATGCTACAAGACTTCCTTTTACAATGAAAATAAAGCTACTAAGAATGGTTCTAAATCATAAAAAAAAAAATATTGAAGTTACTCCTAATGTCAGTCGGACTATATAGGAAAAGCTTTTGGATCCACCACTAATAAATATTCATTTTACTTCTAAACCTAATATAAATTAAGCATGATACTTGGCCATGGTCGATGTCGATCTTCTACACTGTACGTAGTAACTAGTAAGATATTCTGGTAGACGCATGGACCGGATATGCATAATTGTGGTCCAGTCATTTTATTCCTAGCTAGCGTCCATTATTTGTATCCCTTTGACAAAAGTTCTTCAAAGAGGAATACAAGATTCTAGAATGAGACAGAATATGAATATGTACAATACTAACCAAGCAACCCTATTCCATGGGTTTCCTTTCCTTCTTAATTACATTCTTTCCCTTTTTGGTCTCTTGCTTTCACATCTTCAATCTCTCCCATTAGCATCAATTCCTCCGTGATGTGATCCACATAGAGGCTTCTCTTTACATAGTTACCTTTTTTGGTTTGAATAAGAATGAAATTTATGTCGATTATTCTTTAAGATAATGAGATAATTTACGATGAGAATATTTGACATGAAATATATTTTAATCGTAACGTTTTAAATTTGACTTGTGGAAAAGTTATATGGAGTTATTAGAGAAGATTTAACATCATGCAAAAATCTTTTAACCCATCTCATGAGCTAAGGTAAATTGTTACATAATTTTGAATTTATTCTGATAGGTAGAATTAATATATTGTAGACACCAGGATTTCGACGCATTAATATATAGCACATCTTTATAGAAATAAAAAGCAAAGCAAGAGAAGAAAACCAATAAGTACATGCATTTGTATTTTATCCATCTAAATCCACATGCATGATCACATGTGAGTTTACCTAGCTACATGTACATTTTTTACATAAAAAGATGGAGCCATACAAGTCATAAGAGCAAGAGCTAGAGATCACGAGATCGAATCCTCACAGAAACACTCAAAAACCATCTCACAAAAGATAATAACACGTGCTCTCTCCGTCCAGTATGAACCCCCATTTCCCTAGGCAGTTTGACTTCACACACCATCGTCCATGCATGCATGGACGAAAACAAATCCATACCCCCCCCCCCAAGCTGGTGGCCGGTCGGCCTTGGAGGCTTCGTCCACACGTGGTCAATTGACCACGTGCCATCGTCCGCAGTAGGTCAGTCCTCCCTAGCTGCCTTGGTGTTTTGTGTCTGGAGACTACGAGGTGTGCATGCATGCATGCCTACCACCTCCTAAGCCTATAAATACCACTCCTTTCAAAGTTATTTCACTCACCAACTCACTCTACAATTCATTCTTCCATCATCTCTCAACTCTCTCTAATCTCTCATACACTCTCTCTACTTCTCATACTACTTCTTCTACTCTCATATTATCCCTCATATCATTATTCTATCATTTTCTTTACCATCTCCACTACATATTTGCCACCATAATCTTCATTATCCCATCATCAAAAAACCCTAAATACTCATCTTATTCTATCCATTCTAAACTTCACAAAAAACCCTAGCTTAAACACATTCAAAATCACAAAAAGAGCTTTGTTTATCCCTTTTATCCACCATCCTTTTCCATCGTCCTATTCCACCATTTTTGCACTTTGAGAAGAGGTTTCTAAAGGCATCACAAAGGAGACTTTTCAAGCATCAAGAGGCTAGGCAAGGCTTTCCCAACCTAGTCACAATGTAAGCTTTAAGTGTTCTTCCTTTCTTGTAAATAAGTGTGTATTTGTATCTTTTATTTTGTAATCTTTTAATTTGTTGCATGATTCAATGAAATAATTCTATAAAGTATTCATCCATCTCTCTTCCAAACTTTGTCAAAAGCACATTTTAAACTTTTAGTAGAGTCTTTCCTTTTGTGAGACGCGGACTCTTAAAGTCTTTACTTTTCGAGTTCGTAGCCTTACCCCCGGATCCATTCTTGGGTTTCGCAGGCGGAGTCTTTCTTGTTTTCTCTTTAGGTTTTTCTTGGCTTTTCTCTTTAAAAAGTCGGGTGGCGACTCCCATTTTGAACCAAAACACATCGGGGATTGCATAAACTATGGTAAAACATGGTTTTACAATGTACCGATGCAACTTTAGGGTGTTCTTTGTATATTTCTAAATAATATTTGCATAAATCGCTTTCTTTCGAGCTTAACATTTGAATGAGCAAATCAAGTTAAATTTAGAAGAGTTTGGAACAAGTGGATGTTCACTCTTAAAAGTTTAATCCAAGGACTCATGAAATGCATAAGTAAAGGGAAAGTGATTTTACAAAATATTATTCATGAAATGTATGACTAAGCAAGGGGAGTGTTCTCGGTGATCAATGCAGCTGGGAGGCTGAATCTATGGCATGCACAATCTTTACGAAAGCAATTACGCCTCATTTAGCCATGAAAGTCATGCAAAAGCTAAGTAAAGATCACATGCAAAATGCCACCAAGAGGTCTCAAGATCAAAGCCCCACAAAAGCATTCAAAGACATCTCATATACATCAAATAAGCTTCCACCGTCCAGTGTGAACAAGTTGACTTCGTATGCATCCCATTCAAACCCTCACCGTCCAAGAATGCATGAAGGAAATTAGGTTCATTCCTCCACTTTCCCAAGGTCGGTCGGCCTTGAGCTTGTCCACACCATAGATTCAGCCTCCCAGCTGCACTGACCATCGAGAACACTCCCATTGCCACCTGGTTGTCTGTGCCAATCAATTGCGCAAGTCCGAGGGTGTGAATGTGCATGTATGAGCATGTATTCTAAGCCTATCCTACACTTATAAATACCCCCTCTTGTTATAGCCAAACTCACTCAATCATTCACTCATTATTCCCCTACACTTTCATTCATCCATCCTCTCATTCTCTCATCATCTCTCTAATCTATACTTTAGTGTCATCATTCTACCACCACTCCTATCATCTTTCAACCACTTACTTACCTCCATAATCTCGTATCCTATCCTACGTTAAGCCTCTAAACCCTCATCCCATCCATTCTTACATAAACACCACAAAAGTCTAGCCTTACACCACCCAAAACATCCCAAAAACACCATAAAAAAAGCCCTTTTTCCTACACCTTTTCAAACATAATAATAAATTAAATAAATAAGATTAATTCTACCAATTAAGCTTCAACTAATCCAAATAAATTCATCCTTAACTCAATAGTTACACAAAATGTACTTTACTAACCCAAATTTAAAGCAACTTTTGAACATAATAATAAAACTAAATACCAAAAACAAACATTATTTTAAAACTTCATAAAAAAAATAGGTTTAATTTTATAACTTACCAAAAGAGGTTGATGTTTAGTGTAGTGGCTATGTCATTGTTGCCATGATTGATGTCGGTGGCTTGTTACAGAATGAATGTTGTTGAATTTTCTATTTTCTTTCTTTTCTATTCATATTTTTCGAGTATGGAGCATTGTACTAAAAATTCAACATATTCAAAGTGTTTTGGCTTTTAAAAGTGTTTTGAAATATTTAAAAAACAAATCGAAACCTAATATTCAAGTAAAGAAGACTCGAAAATCAAAAACAAATATTCAAGTGAAAGGCTTCTCACTCATAAATTTCATTGATTTTCGATTGTTTAGTACTTTGGACTGTTAGAAAACTAAAGAAATAAAATTCAATCCTTTTTGCAAGTGTTCACTCGAAGCATTTCCGAGTAATTTTTTCTTTGACTCAAGAACTGGTTAAATTATAGTAATGGTAGGAGTAATTCTGAGTAGAAAAACCAAAATAGGAAAGGTAATGTAGTGGGGGAACGGGAAAAAACGATTGAATAGCTCTTGGATAATGCTAGCACTAAATAGTATAACATGACGATGGATACTACACTTATTGTGTTCCCTTCATTCGTGGGTGCCTTTACTAAAAGCAAGAAAATTTGAGTATCAAGGTCCAATCCCTCAATCATTCCCACAATCTCCATCTAATGGAGAACTTTTGCTTCCAACAAGACTTGAATTTTGGTAGAAATGTTGGATGATGGAGGTAGTTTGGTAATTTAGAAGGAAATATTGTTGACAGAATCAATGCAATTTTCCATGATGTTTTCTATCGACCTCTTCTTCCTTCACCCTTTTTTTTAAAGCCAAATGAACTAAAGTAATAAGTCAGTTTCCAAAATTTTTATTTCCACCTTATTTTTCAACGACTAACCAAACGGAAGCCTAAGAGAACATCTTAGTATGTTCACTTGATCAAAATCCTCTTTCGTAAATTAGGCATAATAAGATGAAGAGAGAGAAGCTAGGAGGAATCTGAAATGCATCACATCTAGTAGAGACTAGAGAGCATATGAAAATAAATGGAGATTGATGATCTCACAAAAAATTGGACCAGTTTTGTGAGAAAAGATGCTAGCGGCATTGAATATATTCTAAGTTACAAGATCATGCAGTCATGCACATTCTGGTGCTCAAGAATGAATCTTTAGATTTCGTATTGTATTATGATTAGTTTCATGTACTTCTCGTATGAGGGAAATACTGCCTATATATGGACTCCCTCGAACCTCGCGTTACTAGGACTATATTAGAGTAGATTGTTATTAATGTTGTATTATGATTAGTTTCATATGAAAATGATAGACACACGTTTGTATCTCAATTATTTTAAGTTTTTTTATTATATTGAAACAAATAATGTGTCCCTTTTTAGTCATTATCTATTATAAGCAACAATCATATGCATATCTAATAGTCAATTGCCTGAGAGGTAAGAGGTTCATCTCCTATCCCAAGTGTCCTAGAGGCGGTGTCTCTTCCTTACCAATTCGAAGAGTGTTGCAGGTAGGAGCTGAGTGAGACTCATCTATAGAATATTGGCACCCATGTGCCTTATTTGTTACATGCCTGTTGAATTGTGTCCTCGAGATAGGGATCCATTAAATTGAACTACTTACCTATTAAAAAAAATGCATATCTAACCACAAGCACACATTAATGTGGGCAAAGTTTGTTCATTAAGTTTTCTCCAAACACTTGTAACAGTAGAAATTAAATATCACTTCTAATAAAGTCAAATAAATTTTAGCCATTACCACTATCATAAATAAAATAAGTTTTATCCGTATAAGTGCCATGTTTCATCTTAACAATTCATTTTTTTTATTTAACACAAAATTATAAAATATACTTTTCTAATTATAACTGATTGACAAAAATTCAAATTAAATGTTTTTCAAAATATGTTTGCTTAATGGGCTAAAACTCAAAATTAAGATTTTTAATTTTTTTTTCAAAATAATTTTTTAATTAAGAAAATATATTTTTAATTTGTACTAAAAAATGAATGGTTAACATAAAATTTGACATATATATAAATAAAATTCATTTCAATTGTAATAGTTATCATAATTGACCACCACCATAATATGATAGTTAACTAACTATTAACCTATAATTACCACATAAACATTTCAACTAGGCATACGTACACACAGAGCCACAGAGTACTGTAGAATTTAGAAATTAATGTGTACGACCTTTTTTCTTTGAGGTAATATTTGAGACCATTTTATTTCAAAATATGCTTGGGAAAGGAATCGAACAAGATTTTTATCAAATCATACGATCTAAAAAGGTAATGTTAATTTTTTTTCGATTATTGAGAGCCAAAAGGTTTAAAGTTGAAAAAAATAATACTAACACAGTATTGAACAAAAGTGGAAACAAGTCAAATCTGAAGAGATTTGGAGCTATCTGATCTTAAACAAAATGATATCCCTCCATTTTATATATATATTTTTCTTTGAATATACTTACAGCAATTGTCAATCATAACAACTACCGTCCGTAAGTAAAACAAATCTTACTCGTACATGTGTCAAGTTTTTATCTTGACCGTTAGCTTTTTTAATTTATTTAATATGAATTGTGAAATATATATTTTTAAATTTTAGTTTATTTAAAAAAAATTAAAATAAATATTTTTCAAAACATGTTTGTTTACTAGGCAAAAACTTAGAGTTAAGGTATTTAAATTTTAAAAAAAGTTCGAAAAATTTTTTTAATTAAGAAAATATATTTTAAAATATTGTACTAAATACAAAAATGAATGACGAAGATAAAAGTTGACACATGTATGAATAAATATTGTTTTCGTGGTTGTTATGGTTGACCACCACTATAAGTATTTCCTTTTTCTTTGGGATTTTTGTGGTGTTTTCATTTTTTTTATTTATCAAATCACCTAATTTTCTCCCCTTTTTTATCAAATTATCTAATTTTAACAATTCTGATAAGTATTATAATCTTAATTAATGAAATTAATTTGTACCCTTTTAAAGAAACTTTTGATAATGTGCATATTTTGTTATTCAATTCTATATATACCTCTTGGTTTTGTAAAAGTAATTTTAAGGACAAATAATTGAGGGATATTTCTCAAAAAAAAATAAAAATAATTGAGGGCTAAGGTAGTACTTTGTGATATTCTTTTGTGATCAATAATATTTTACTACAAACTAAGATTATATTCCTGTAATAATATTTTTTATTTTGTTGACTATCACAGTTTTCAATATCATTCTTTAATTGATCATTTTTTTAATAATATTTTATTAACAATTATAACATTATACTTTTAGGATAATATTTTCATTACTAATCTAATGACAGTAATTTTATGGAACAAGCCATTATATATATATATATATTTGAGGAATTTATGGTCAAAAATTTCAAAGTTTAACTGCACAACTTTCAAAAACGACAATTAATATGGAACAAAGGGAGTATCATGTATTAATGATATTACTCCCTCTGTTCTATATTAATTGTAATCTTTGAAAATTACGTAGTCAAATTTCAAAAATTTTGACCGTGAGTTTTTCAATATATATAATGAGTTGCCATATAAAATTATCATCATTAGATTCGTAATGAAAAATACTATTATAAAAGCATAATATTACAATTGTTAATAACATATTATATAAAACATTTATTAATTAAAGAGTAATATTACAGATCGTAAAAGTTAAAATTATGACAATTGATATGGAACGGAGCGAGTATAATGACCAGATGGAAATGGGAAGTAGCGAGGAAGACATTTTAACGCGCGTGTAGTCCAAACTCCAAAGGGCACATGGATGGGAGTTATGGGCAAAGGGAAAAACGAAAGCAACAAATCTCAAAAAAGATAAGAAAAAAAAGAAGAAAATCAAATCGAAGAAAAAGGAAAAAAACCAAGATATGATAATGAAATTGGGGGCTGGCTTATAGTTATAAATAGGGGAGAGTGGGAAGGTGAGGCCGTTACAGTTTCATCTCCCAACCCATCTGCAAGCTTCACGTGCCCTTCTTCTTCTTCATCAACCAAATTCTCTCTCTACACATTCATTCATTCAGACTCCTCTGCTCCCTCTCTTATCTCTTTACTCTTCTGTCGGTGGCAGTTTGCTTACTTTACCCTCCCCCCAAATCGAATCAAGTTTTTCAGTTTTTATAGTTAGCATACCTACCTAGCTACTCCTTCAATATGGCAAACAACTCTTCATCATCTTCTTCTTCATCTTCATCGAAGTGCTTTTCTAAGCAATATTCTGCTTCTGCTTCTTCGTCTTCGTCGTCAATTGCTGAACTTTTCGGGCCCAAGGACTCCCTGCCTTCTGCGACGTCGTATTCGCATTCGCCATCTTCGGGTGGTTCTTCCCCCAGCATCTTTGGGTCTGTTTTTGGCCCTTCGTCAATGGTAATTTTCACCCCAATCAATCTTTTTCCTTCATTCTTTTGTGGGTTTTGTGGGTTTTGGCTATTTTCTTGAGTTGGGTTAGTCCTACAAAATATATGATATTAAATGAAGACATTTAGACAATTATAGATAGCATGCATGCATTGAATCGAACCCTCAATTGCACATTCAATTTGACCCAAAAGAAAGAAAAAAAAAGAGGATATATAGGATTTTATTTTGAGGGTTCCATAAATTGCAAAATAATAGTTTCTAGAATATGCCAATCAAATCAAAGATGGGGTCTTTCCTGCATTTGCCCATTTTTGATGGCTTCAAGCCTCTTCTTCTTTGGCCTGTTTGCATGCCTTGTAGTTACAAAGTTGTTTAGTGGGGTTGTTATTTTTGTCTTTTTATGAAAATTCCAAACAACTTGCTTCTATGAGTGACATCTGTGCTTATCTTCATATATCATGACATACTTGAACCCACCACTTTATACCGAATTACCAATCAATCAATGAACGCTAAAAATTTTAAGTAGTTGAGGTTGAATTTTTTTCCCAAAATAAGGAATCATAGTTTTTTTTATTTAAAATATTTTTTGATCCAGTCAGTTAGCTAAAAATTTAATACTCTAAATTTTAATAATATGTCTGTACACAATCAACATATACTAGGGTATTTTCTCTTATTTTAAAGAATAATTATCGAACTAGGATGTGAAAGTTGGATACTTTACGGAGGCATAATTGATGTGATGAGTAGGAGTAGCACACAAACAAAGAAAAGAAAACAAGAAAAAAAAAAGATGATAGTGTGTGTAGTGTGTACTTTTTATCAAGGAGGATTAAAAGTTGCCAACCTTTTGAAAGGCCTTCTTTAGGCTGTAGTAGTACTAGTGTACTAGTACTATTTATGTTAGTCATTATATGGTTTGGTTTTGCTGTATGGATTTTAAGTTTAGAGTATGAAATGTTTTGGATTATAAGGTTTTAGGAGAGATTATGAGGTATTTAATTATATTTAAATTCATGGCTAATTATATATTATCTATGAATAAAAATATATATTATTCATGAATATAAAATAATTAAAACCTTTCAATCCCTCCTAAAATTTTATAGTCTAAAATCTTTCATAATAGAATTTCAAGATTAAGAACCCTTGCCTTGATAACAAATGTCAAATACAATAATAAATCTTTATTTTATTTCTCATCAATTAATTATAGTACTTCCTGAATCAAGTTGTGGGTAACCTCAATAATTATGAGTTTTTTTTTTATTGCATAGCTTACCCCCCTTTTCCGTTATATATAATTAGAAAGAAACATACTAGCCTTTTTTTAGCACTAAAATGTACTAGGAAGTGCTTATAATAATAATAACTCGTTTAAAATTGGCTCTTCATAAAATACAAATTAATTAAATTACATTTCCATTTTTGCTTTCGATTTATTATAATATCTTTTCATGATCATTACCTTATCTTGTTGAAGAATTATTGGTTACTTAATGGATGAAGATTTCAGACAAAAAGCATATTTTAACTACATTTGCTTTTATGATACTTGGTTCTGGAATATATATGTATACATCGTACTAATTATATTCCAAGATAAACCATATATATTCTGAAATTTTGCACCTTTTTTCTTTTAAAAAGAGTTATCCAACTTGAAACGTTATTATCGTAGTATTATCTTGGTAGCTTTTAGTGACCGTAATCCAATACTGCGCATGCATGTTCTCTGAGGATCATGTTCCAATATCTTTCTTGATTTTAAAGCATTCGATCGTATATGTTTCGATGGCATTATTTAATCTGCTAATCTTTGACTCTTGATCATGCATGATTAAGAAGATATGGATTAAAATAATGAGATGCATTATACATGTCATGTTTGTCTTCATTATTCCTAGATGTAAAGGAAGATGCAAAGGTGAGTGTCGGTGTAATGGGTTTCAGTGAGATAAAGATAAGACTTTACTAGTTAAACTAATTAACATCCACGGGGTTGTGTGTATACACACAGACTGAAATAGACCGTGCTTTTGATTTTGAACCATCTTAGGCCCAGTTCTTTTCTGCGGTATTTTGCGGTATGGTGTGGTGAGGTGTGGTGGAATTGTGGTGTGTGTGGTGCAATTGTGGTAAGTTATTGATATGTGGGGTAGGTGAGGAAAGAGAATGTAAAAAGTAGAGGAGAAAAGTAAGGAGAAAGAAAAGTGAGGAGAGAGAAAAGTAATAATTTGTGGTAACCGCAGAAAAGAACAGGGCCTAGTTTGATTCATTTTTCACTATATATATAAAGCTAATTATCATATTATTTCTTCGTTAATGTGCAATTATCATATGTTTTACTAATACATGAATGTTTTTTTCAAATTTAGGGTGGAGTAAGGGACTCAACTAGCCAAGGTGGGAATTTCAAGAATAATGTTCCAGGTAATTCCAAGTCATTTACATCTAATATAAGAAAATTACATTGTAGCAAGTCGAACTATAAGAAGTTGGGACAATGATTGCTAAACTTTAGAAATATATCATAGTAAGTTGAATTATTGAACTCTTACATTTCTGCATATTACCACCGAATTGCACCAAGTTAAACAATATTTTGGACTATTATAATCCAGTATATGATAGTTTAGAATATGATAGTCCAATATATGATATTTTGGGCTAGTCAAAATCCAATACACTAAAATTTGGGGTTACTACAATATAAGTGTCATATAGAAAAATCACATTTGTCTGATGCCACGTATGAAAACCATCAAGTTGATCTGGACCGACCCGGTAGCAGTGCACAAAAAACCTATCGTTGAATAATAATTCAACTTAATGTTACTCATTTTTTAAAATTTGGCTTACCATTATCTCATGAATCCATATAATTCAACTTATTACCATCCAATTTTCCTTTAATATATGGCGCGATAATTAACTTGCGTGTATTAATCGTCCTAGCTTGCATTTAATTAGCATAAACTTATAGACTTATTTATATCAATATTTTGTTTGCACTTGTAGGGAATTGGCCCCAAAACAGCAGGGGAGAGAGTGGGAAGAGCTCTTACTATCAGCAAGAAACAATTGATCAACCTTGCAACTTCAGCTCTTCAATCTACTATGGTGGCCAAGAAGTTTATTCTCCTACTACTCGCCCCAACGACTCTCGTGCAACTGTAAGTTTCAATATTTATTTTAAACTTTTTATGCTAATATCCTCAGAAGTCACGAATATTTTCGTCGGAATATAGTTGTTGTTACTTAATTAGCTGAGTTTTTGTATTGTATTTCAATGAGAGATTGTAATATTAAAAGATGCCAAAAATACAATTTGCAGTTTAAGAAAGATGAGCAAGATGACGATCCAAACAGTGCTTCAAGAGGAAATTGGTGGCAAGGTTTGATTTTTATTAATTTCCTAGCTGAATTATATTTCCATGTATAAATTATTTTGTTTTTATGCATAAACTGATGTGTAAGCTATTGGCAATTTGTATCATCCAGGGTCGCTTTATTATTAGCCTAGGAGGCTTCCCATCCTAGGCATATGAAGTAGCTCCCATCTCGAAATAATATAAGGTAACCAACTTCTTGAATTTTTATATGTAAATTATTTTCTGAATACTATTCTACCGTCCTATTATGTTTGTGATGTAGAATATACATTTATCATAATCTATCCCAGTAGTATTCACTTTATCTTATCTAATTTGTTCCAATGTTTACAGGAGCATGGGAGTGACTAGTTCTGGTAAAAGAAGAAAAATATATCCATATAAAAAGCACAAGCCTAACTAAATCAAGAGGCTCTATTTTTTTTCCCTTTTTTTTTGTGTTTTCTCTTGGGAAGGCTTTTTTTTCTTTTTTTAATTAGAGAAGCTAAGCAAGGCCTGAAAGAAAGAGCTGGGGTGGTTTTTGGGTCCCAGAATAATTATATAGGGCACAGCTTACCTAGGGTCAGCTTTAGTTGCCTGTCATATATGGTAGATATATGAACTCTATGTACACAGATGAGAGTTTCTCATCATAGTATGTATATGTATATATATGCCAAACTTTCATGTTGAGTTGGTTCTGCTTCATCATTGGTTTTTCATATTTGATTGGAGTATGTAGGTAAACAGTGATATCTTAAAGTTGCTTATATCTAGATCTTTCCACAAACCATAGTCTTAAAATGAAACACACATCTTATTCATAATGACACAGCTAAACAGCTTTACATCTGTCATATTAACTCACAAGTCACAGATTCAAGCTTCCAACACACTGGTTAGTCAAGTTCCAGACCACAATATACATCAGGGTTTACAGGCACGTGCAAAGCTGCTTCACCATCTTTCACACTTCAAGGCAGTGTGTAAGCTGCAAATCACAACAGAAGATGGTTAATTACATGGAAATCAATGTTGTAAATTTTTAACAAAGTGAAGAAATTAAAACTAAAGTTGAACTTGAATCCAATACTTAGTTTGTTCAATAAGTTTGTAGTCTATATGCAAGCGTAATAGTTTGTTGAACGTACCTCCGCATTTGTAACCAACAGGGCGATCAGAGAGGTTGCAGCGCTTGGGAATTGTGACAGCGATCTCAGGCTTTGCTCCAGTGCTCTTGGCAGTGTTAGAGAGCATGACAGCACAGAGACATCTTGGGTTCTGACCTATCTGTTTAATCCGGGCACAGCAGGTGGATGAAACCGGGGCATTCTCATCCTGTGCTGCCTCTGCACAAGGGGCCAGCTAGAACGCTTCCATCTCTGGAGACATTCTCCCACACTCACCAGTGCCACTGACTCCATATAACCCTGCTATGGAAATAAGAACTAGCAAACCAAAAACTAAAAGATGCTTCATTCTCAATTTCTTTCACTTTGCTTTGGTTTCCACCACAGTGAGTTTCTATGTCTCGGGTTTGTAACCAGCTGGGCTCTTATATAGGGGAAGAGCGCCTCAGATAGGCTCACTGGGGAGATAAATTATCATAGTGGAGCAAGCATTATGGGACTGAGTATCATAGTGCAGCACTTTGGGTTCTAGAAGGAATTTCATGGGGTGATCTGGCTTATATTAACTAACAGATAATGCAGGATTCATGATAATGCTATCATAGTGCTTTCATTTGTCAATTAAACACTCGAAGCACTTATCTCTGTTTGAAATGACTACGTGGTTTGTGCTCTTTCTTTTTCTCAACACTCTTAACATGAGTTTGGAACCTTGCCTCTTCACTGTTGATCAAGAAACACAAAGCATGTGAGTCGGAGAACTATGTTATAAACACTTGAAAGTTGTGGTCGTATATAATGTCGATCACAGATGACTATCCACAAACAGGGTTTCAAATTCAGCACTGCTGTCCTGAATTCCGTGAGTCGGGACTTTGAGATAATCAGATTCATTCAACAAAATCCAATAGAAAAGGCTCCATTCCCCTAGTGCGGCGGTATTATCATCTAATCACTCAATGTTTGCATAATCTCAAAAGCAGTTCTAGATAAACTTGACAGTTGATATGACATAATCTAATGAAATCCTTGATTCTAAAATGTGGGCAATTATGCACATGAATTACAGACCCTGACCCCAAAATCAACATAGATGATCATAATGTAGCCTGGACAATCAAAACAAAGCCCCAGTTCCAACTTCCAATTTGTGATGGTTTACAAGAACTGGGATTCTAGCCTTAGTATCAGTCAAGAACTCAAGATTCATTTCTATCCAGCTGTGCACTCCTGATCAGAACAAATGTCTCAGACCCACATTTTGATATTGCAGGATTACTATCAGATAAGCAGTATCTCCTCAAATCATGTTTCTGCTTGAACAAGTCAAACCCAGATCTTCTGCATCACTACTCAGCAAAAACCAGACAATAACGAACTAAAAATTACATTCTTTTCTAGACCTGAAATCGATAATAACTTTCACCTGTATCAGCCTCCCGTGATCCTAGCTCAAATTTTGAACCTTTCACCCAATTAGGAATTTAAAGAATCATATCAGCAGGTATCAAACTTTTGACAGAATTGACACAATTGGCAGACAAAACATATGAAAACAGCGCTCTTCATTAACACCAGAAACAAGATTCTCTAATCTCTACCAAAATTCTTCAAGTCAGAAAGAAATCAAACTTATATTACATAGGCAAGAGTGTCAAGTTCCTGTTCAATAGAAAATCCCAAAGCCCTCGACTCAATTCCTTCCCTCCCCTAAATTTCGGGAACATTTTGAAATTGAAGAATTCTACAATAAGCAAGACGACACAATTCAAGATCAAGCGACCTAACGAGTAAAAGCGTAGAAAACAAAACAAACATAAATGAGAAGACCAAGCGGAACACAGATGACAAGCGGCACAACAGCAGCGAAGCTATGCGAACTTCCACAAGACAAAGTCCCAAGCTTGATCTGAACAACATCAACAAGCGCCATCATGAGGAAGCCGCACCCGAAGACGGATCCAACTGCGGATGCGAGCATTCCGAGCCGAAGCCCCGACTTGTGGACATAGGCGCGGTAGGATTCGTAGTAAGAGGAGATCCGGATGGCTTGCTTGAGACCCAGTGCGACTAAGCTGGAGAAGAGGAAGCAGCCGAAGGAGTAGACGTGGAAGGAGACCATGGCTTCAGCTATGGAGGAGTTTGCCGGAGGGTAGCAAGATGGGTCGTCGATGAGGCTGTTGGATGGGTCACGAGGGTTCCATGATAGACCCAAGAAGACGGCGAGGGTGAAGATGGAGTTTACGTGGATTATTCCGTCCAGGGCTGAAACGTGGACGCTTGTTGCTAGGGCTTTCCTTGCCGCCGGCGAGGAGCCTTCCATTGACATCGGAGGTGGTGGTGATGTCCAGGAGAGGGTAAGGGACGGACAGAGAGAGAGAGAGATTTGCGGGGGAAGATGGAGCTGACTGCGGGTCACTTCAGTCCAACTGCAGCAGGTGAGAATTTACAGAACATTTTGCGAATACATTGTTTTAAGGACAATATTGACCAAACCAGGGCATTTGGTCTAGTGGTATGATTCTCGCTTAGGGTGCGAGAGGTCCCGTGTTCAATTCTCGGAATGCCCCGATATTTTCCGTTTTCACTTTTTCAATTGTTCTCTCGTTGAGTTTTCGAAGTAAACATTCCCCGTGATGGTCAGTAAACAAATTTGATTAAGAATTAATATTTTTAATTAAAATCAACTTCAACTTTTGTTGTTTTATTTATTGAATATTATTGTCAAAATAATAGTAAAAATGTAACTAATGTATTATCAAAATTATACCATAATAAATAGTATTAAATGATAGAACTTAGTTAAAAGGGAAATTGGATTCTAATAATACAAACTTTTGGCCATATAAGATTTAATAATACGAACTTTTGATTTGGTGATTAATAATACGAACCTTAACCCTCTGTTGCCCTCAATAGTACGCCACCGAGTTAAGTTGAAACTTAACTCGGTAGCAGTCTGACGTGGCAGCGGAGGCACACGCCTGGTTGTTTTGACTTTGTCACGTCATCCACGTTGACTTAAAAAATAATATGAACTTTTATCTATGTTGTTCTGAATAATACGAACTTTTTTCACTCTCTAAAAGTCCCAGATCTCATTTTTACTTCTTCATCTCCTTCAATCCTCCCCCTCCCCATTTCCAGAAAACCCCAGAAAACCAGAACCCTAATTTCTTCATCCCATCCCTCCTTGAGCCTAATTTCCATTTCCAATCAAACCTAGATTTCGATTTCCAAATGCTATTTTCAAGCCTCCCATTCGCATCTCATTCCCAACAACCCCATCACCAGATCCAACATGCTTAATCAAAGATGAATATCCATCCATCCCCCTTTTGTAAACCCAGGGTTTGGATGTAGTACAACACAAAAATTTGGGTAAATGGACCCATCAATTTATCTGTATACACTGTAAAACCATCATGATTGGTGGGGTTAGTACTTAGTAGTTCTACTTTTCACTCCCTTATTTGTTTTTTCTTGATATGGTATTCATGCTTGTTCACTATGATAATCTTAGCTGGACACTAACTTGAGCGATATTCGACATAGTTTCAAGAATCTCCTTCTTCACCACTTCTGCCATCAACATCGCATCTCTGAAAAAGAAAACCGTCGTAAACATATTTACAGTCTCAGAAAGCAAGCTCGAAAAATCGATGGGAATGAGATCTGGTGGGTGGGGGAATGACATTGGGGTTGTTGGGAATGAGATGCGAATGAGAGGTTTGAAAATGACATTTGGAAATCGAAATTTGGGTGTGATTGGAATTGGAGTTGGAAATTAGGCTCAAGGAGGGATGGTATAAAGAAATTAGGGTTTTGGTTTTCTGGGGTTTTCTAGGAATGGGGAGGGGGAAGATTGAAAAAGATGAAGAAGTAAAAATGGGATCTGGGATTTTTAGATAGTGAAAAAAGTTTGTATTATTCAGAGCAACATAAGTAAAAGTTCGTATTATTTTTTAAGTTAACGTGGATGATGTAGCAAAGTCAAAACAACCAGGCGTGTGCCTCCACCGCCACGTCAGATCGCCACTAAGTTAAGTTAACTCAGTGGCGTACTATTGGGGGCAATAGGGGGTCAAAGTTCGTATTATTAATCACCAAATCAAAAGTTCGTATAATTAAGTCTTATATGGCCAAAAGTTCATATTATTAGAATCCAATTTCCCTAGTTAAAAAGTCAAATTATAAAATAGAGAGAATACTCTTCTCTTTGATGAATGCTACCAAAACTGTAAAAGAAAAAATTACTTTGAAAAAGAAACCTTATGAAATTGTCCCGCTCATTAGAGCAATGTCTAGACCTAACAATTTGGATAAACTATTGAATACGTATTGCGTATATTTTGATTTTAAAGAAGGAAATTGATCATGTAAGCATGCTTTTATTGTAAGCATGTAGGCAAGCCAAACCTCAGCCCTTAGATATACAATCAATGGATGTTATTTTTTGAAGGATTGTTTTTTATTTTAATTAACGGGCACGTGAGGTTTTGTCTAGCAAATTTAGGAGGCGCGAGATTTCGGGAGTAAAAAAAGAAGTCTGTTGCATTCAATAATCCCAATTGCCTAAAAACACAACACCGTGATCTTTGAATTTCCTAATTCAACTTCTCATCTCCCCCATCACGTGACTGAATTTTGAAGATGAAGGGAACAACTGCACATGGACGATTGTTCGGGAGTTCAGGTGTGGCAAATTTATCTTTGTTTTAAACAAAAAATATTAAACGACTTATCTTGTTCACTATTGCATTGACGTGGGTAGAGATCGACATGGAGCAATCGTCCGATGGGGAGAGGAACGTCGACAGCGGGCACACCGATCACAAAGAAACCAGGTGATAAGTGTTGCTATTGTTCTTAATCCAATTTTGTTCAATTCAAGGCAATTTAACGAGCAATGAGTATAAAGTATAGGTTTTTAATTGCTTGACATGTATAAAGTTCGAGGAAACATACCACAATTCTGTGATGTGATTCTCTATCTGATGGGGAGCTCAGATTCTTATGAAGTCAGGTTGTTTGGTAAATTAGTTTGATGAGTTGTGGTATTGATTAGCAGTAGCAAATCGGTTCTTTAGCGAGAATTATCTAGATAGGATGGTATGTTGCAGTGTTATTTGATATGTCAAGTAATTCGGTTTGTGTAAAAGCACAATAATATGGTTTGATATTACTTCTGAAGGGTGTGGTTGAGTATATGATTGAGTATATGTGATTAGATATGGCGATTCAGTGTGACTATGTGCGCAGGGTGTGCGGGGGGAGGGGGGAAGTCAAGTATGTACACAATAGGCATGAAATTTTTCTGAAAGGGGCATTAAAATGTAACTCACGTAGTTGTGATCTCTTTCAGGTCGGTAGTGGAGGAACAAGCAATGTTTAACATATGATGAATTATGTTAGCATAGTGTTAAATGCAATATCACAAGTTAACATGGAGAATGCGTGTGACAAACTATGTATCCCCCTTCCACTGGTACTTGATGAGTCACAAAACATACTCATGATTATAAGCACGTTTACTATTTTCTGTAAATTGAGGGGATATTGGCGTTGAGAAGACACTATTGTCATGACATGGTTACGTGCGAAGGCAACTGAGTGAAGGATCAAGTGATGAAGAAGGCGATGTACTTGCATAAACACGCCTGCTTCCACCACGACGTGAGCCTTAGATGACTACAAGTAGTAAGAGACGCATTGCTATTGTTTTCCTATAATTTTCATTTTTTTTGGCAAACAATTGGGATGTGTTCCCACATTACGTAGACATTGTTTTGTCACTTAGGTATAATGAAACCAAGAATGACACATAAGTATTTGTTATTATGATAAACACATACGTTGTGTGAACATTATATGTAATGAAGTCAATTTTTGGTTAGTTAGATGTCCAATTTAGGAAGCATTGATGTGCACCCTATATCCGTTGATGTCCGCAATAAAGTTGTCGGCTTGCATAGAGCTAATCTTCGATGGTGGTGAATGCATGTTGAATCTGATGTCCATGTTAGGTATAATTAATGTCCATATTTACATCCCTTCAGTGAGCATCCCATAAAACATAATGTCCAGTATGAACCTAATGTTGTCCTTTTCCAGTCACACAGATGTCCATTTCAATTTTGCTTTGATGTCCATTCTACAAAATATTAATTTCCCTGTTTTAACATTGTGTACCATTGTGTCAATGTAAATTACAAATATGTCATTATAATGATAACCCAATCCAGAGTGCATATTAGGTAATGTGGATATGTGCAGTGGATAACTTTACACAACATGTTGTCCAATTGAGTCTTTTTCAGAGTACCAACTTGATGCAACCCCCCCCCCCCACAATATCTACATGATTTTGACCCCAAAATACATAACATATAAAAGCTATTCAGTTGATTCCAGCCCGTGATGCGTTTATGTCCAGTATAGTATGAATCCACTGATGTTCTTTTCCAGACACACTGATGTCCATTCCAATCTGGTTGATGTCCATTCTACATTAAATTGATTTCTAGATATATGTATACCCATTTCAGGATGCGTTGATGTCCAATACGAACCCAATGATGCCTTTTTCCATTTCGGTTGATGTCCATGCTACAATAGACTTATTTCCATATTTATCCTTATGTGCCTTTGCGTTAATATACAGTGTAAATCAATCATTAAAATCGCATACCATAACTAATGACCATTGTAATTTAGGTAATGTCTATCAAATGTTTCTAAATCCATTCATGTCCAATGTAATCTGGTTTCAATGTCCATTCCAAGGAGCATGCATGCCCGATCTAAATCTATTCATGTCCTTTCCCAAAAATACTGATGACCATTGTATCTAGTTGATGTCCATTAAATGTTTCCCATTAATCAATAAAATGTTTCTGCACAATCAAAAAAATTATTATAGACCATAACTGCACAAGTGAGGTTTCAATGTGTCTAAACAATCAATCAAAACGTCAAATACCATGACGAAAAAAAAACCCTAAAAATATATTGAAATAAAAAGTTCAAAGATAATGGCTGGAACAGTTCCTACTATCATGTGTTGTTACTGTGTCATAACACTTGCATCTACGGGTGGGTACTTTCAATTCAGACGCAATCTCAATTGGGGTATTTGTCCTCTTCCCTCTCTCTTTTATCAACGAAACTAGGGTCGAGAGAACAGTCACCTTGTTTGGTAAAGGGGTCCTAAAATATGTCTCAAAATCTGCTGACACATTATTAGATGGCTCACCGATACTTATCCCCTCAAGCTTTTTAATGAGGCTATCCGAGTATTCCACAATCGCCTCCAACTTTGCCTCGTTACGGTCGACTAGGTCCGTACATCTGTAAAACCTACTCCATGCATCAAATGTCAACCGTTTTTGTTGTACCAACTTGTCACATTGATCCTTTATATACTTGTCCACCTGAAAGTGTTGGTGCTTTGCTGCCTTCTTTGTCCAACGGCCAACTATTAGGCTAGTTGGTGTCTCTTCCAGAAGCTTTAATACAAGCAGCACATGCGCACACGGTATACCCTTAAGGTTGAAGAATGGAAAACTACAAGTTGCGTCGTTTGTCATTGTGTATGCCTTGATACAACGTTGTCCACCGCACCATGAAACAAATATCGAATGTCAAAAACAATAGTCACGTGGATGCATTTTCTAGAATGACCAGCAATACCACTCATACAAAACAACAAGTTGGAAATCAACCACATACTGGAATCAAACACAGTGGCTAGCAATCGCACCCATACAAAACATGCATCATGCAGCAGCATGAGCAATAGGTATCTACCAAATAGATATAATATAATGCACATGCTGACATTGGAATATTATCACACTTCATACAGTCAAAACATTACCAACTTTGTCATGGATATCATAGTCAATCCATCCAGATATTTATCTGTAAAGAAAACATAGAGAGTGCAATCGAATTTTTAACTACATTCTATATGGATATTTTGTATTTGGTGCATGGATATTAACTATGAATCAGTTTATGCTTGTTAGTGGATTGAACTCAATAACCCCTATGGACATCCAGTGTGTTGAAGACAGTGTCAAGGTCCTTCACCGCACATCCGCGAAGGACCTTCGGTTTTGATGAAAGTGAAAATCCGGAAAAGGAAAGTTGCCTTATATAATCTGATTATATATTCTGAGTATATAATATATATTCTGATTATATACTCAGATTATGTGTATATAATATATATATTTTGATTATATATTATATATTCTTATTATGGGCATGATTCTTGTAGATATAAAAAGGAAACAAATCAAGGGAAATCAATCATGATTATTGTAGCAACAAAAGGGAAGAAATCAACACACAAGGCAAGTTACCGTTGGAAGGTCTTAAGTCCAAGCATCCAAAGGTATCTATAAAAAGGACGATAGAAGAATTGAGAAGACATGCGATTCCACGGAAGTAATCGTGGAGTAAGAAATCCGGTGGGATTTCTCCGAGTGTGTAACCAATGGTTCGGTGGTGAAGGTAGCCAGTAAAGGACCTCTGGTGAAGGTATAGCCAAGGACCTTGGTGAGCATTTGTTATGTCCACATGTGGTGGAGAGATGGTGTGTAGCAGAGCCTTTACGGACTAAGGCTGTGTGTGTTTGTGCTTCAATGTAATCCATCGTGTTCCAAATCGCCGCTAGGGTTTTTCCTACGATTTATCCTTATCTCGTAGTCACTCAAGGACATTCACTTGGTCGATCATATCAAGAATCGCCTTGGTCATTACATCTTGTTTTGTTTTGTAAATGTAACTTGTTCTTTGATTGTTATAAATCTAATGAGGTATTTCAGTTACACTGTGTTTTGATCCTTGGCTTGAAACCAAGGAAGTTTGCTCTAATGTCATTACCTAGTGTGTAGATCTTAAATGTGAGCTTCACCCCCCTCTTGGACTCCAACACAGTGTTTTGAGTTTGGGCATCAATTACGAAACAGTATCAGAACTCCAAAATATTAATTTGTTCACAAACTTTATGATGATCAAAGTTCAAACAAACATTAAGCCCCACATAATGCATATCCTGAATTTCAAACTACATCAAAAAATGCAAAAAATTGCTCAGAGGTGTCATACATTCTCTAAAACTGACTATTTGGGGACCACATTATTTTTTTTTACTCTTTGGGGACCAGATTGTTGTCAAAATTTGCTGGTTGGGTCTTTTCCGGCCAAAACAACCGGAATCAATAAAAAGTCGAAAATACCCCTTGACTATTGATTGAAAAGTCTAATTTGTCCCTTTTATATCTCGTCAATCGGCGTTGCTCTGTTTTCTGTCCCTCCTCCACACCAACTCCCTCTTCTTCATCTTCTCCCTCCAAAATGCAACGTGGTCGGCTTCTTCTTCGTCCACACCCAACATCATCGCCGGATTCCTCAACCTCCGCCGCGGCGCCACCCGCCACCGCCACCTCCACCTCCACCTCCACCGCCGCTTCCTCCCTCTCGTTTCTCTCCTCTTACTCTTCCTCTTCTTCTTCTTCTCCTTTCTCTCTCCTCCTCTCCCCGACCACCCCTCCTTTCCCTGCCGCTCCGCGGTAAAACCTCACTTTCTATCTCAACTTTTATTTGATTATGTTGCAGCAATGCCTCCAAAGATTTTCAGTAATTCCTCTTTCTCTTTTTCTCCCTCTATTTTAGTTCTCCTTATCCATCATACAGAAAAGTGAAAAAAATTTGATGAATGAAGTTGATAGAAATCCTGGGTCCAATCCAACCCAACTACAACTCAATGTTTCCATTTTAACATTTACGTTCATTTTATCACTGGAATACATTTTCATCTCTTTGTTTCTAGTTTTTCTGGGTTCTTAATATCAAAGATTTCTGCATCTATCGCCTTGATTTCTACTAGTGGAGGATTAAATCCATTTACACTTTCATTTCAACACCCTCACCAAATTCCTCACCAATTCAACCCAAACTCTTTTAAATTGATGAATCCATAACAAATTTTTAAATTGATAATTAAGAATCTGATTTTAGGGATTTTAGGGTTCACCTTGAACAGGAGAGAGGAAGAGCTGGTGCAGACAAGCATAGGCGAGGAAGGTGGCGGACGACGGCCGCCTTGGTGGCGCATTGCGGTGTCGTTGGTTGCCAGAAAGAGGCAGCAGGGATAAAAAAAAAAAAAAGGGAGCTCGTGGGTGATGTAGCAGAAGGAGATAAAGAGGGAACAAAAACAGAGTGGTGAAAGTGCCGGTGGCGGCGTCGCGATGGTCTTCTGTGGCAGCCGGTGGCGGCGATTGTTGGCGCGCCAAGCGATCGACGGGAGGCAAGGGCACACCCACGGGAAGGAGAAGCAGAGGGATGGGGTTTGAGAGAAAAAGAAAGGGAAGAGAGAGAAAAACAAATTGAAGCCAAATAGGGGTATTCTTGTCAATCCATGTATCTAAATTCATTTTATGTTGACTCCGGCTGAATTCACTGGATTTTCATAACTTTTGGCCGGAAAAGACCCAACCAGCAAATTTTGACAACAATCTGGTCCCCAAAGAGCAAAAAAAAAATAATGTGGTCCCCAAATAATCAGTTTTAGAGAATGTATGACACCTCTGAGCAATTTTTTGCAAAAAATGTGCACCATATTTTGTTTTTCACTACAATCGCATACCCAACTATTTCATTACCAATAGTTATTGTATTTTTTGCCGAACGATTTCGCTATTACTTAGACTTGCCAAACACTTCCATGGGATGACTGATACACACCATACTCTGTTTTTCGACGCAATCTTGTACACGATGAGTTCATTTTCAAAAGTTATTGAATTTCCACTAAACGCTTTTTCCTATTACTGAATGCTTAAAGGGGAGGATCAATGTACATCGCACGACAAATCCATTGTCGTACTGATCGTGATTTTATTGAAAGCTTACATTACCTCATCTCAACGTCAACCATAGATCAAAAGAGTGCTGGCAGGATAATTTTTTCTCTTAACAATGAATTATCCAGTTTGGCAACTATTCCATTGCTCGGCTGTTATCTTGGGATATCCATCTCCCAACAATCACGTTGATTCTTTCCAGAATAAAAAAAATAATAATAATTAGGCTAATTGATTACAAACTCACGTGCCTACTTATAAAAATAAAGGACAATCCCTCAAAAAATAATATCCGTTGATTGCATATCTAGGGGCTGAGATTTGGCCTATTTACATGCTTACAATAAGAGCATGCTTACATAATTAATTCCCTTTAAAGAAATATATGGGCTAGGTATATTTACATTCTTATGATAATAAATTTAAAATATTTACACTTAATCTTAAGAAATCATAATTACCAAAAGTTCATTTCTCGTGTATATATTAGACACAAATTATAATAAAAAATAATTGTTATCAATTTTAACTATATTTAGCCATTTTGTTTAAAATATCAGACTATTATATTGCAAAATTGATCAATCAATATTAAAAATGTAACATATGACGAGTACAAAGTAAATCCTAGCCTCCTCTTTTTTCTGTCTAGAAAACCCTAACCTCCATCTCTTTGGAAGGGCTGCCATCGATTCTTTTGTCGATGGTAAGCCCCAATTTGTTTGATTTATACCCCAATTATTAGTTTGGTTTTACGTTTACTCAAAGAAAGTTAGTCTTTTCTTTTGTAAGAGTTTTTTTGTACCCTTATTTAGGGTTTTTAGTCTCTTTCTAGAGTTTTTGTTCAGTTGGTGTGGTCTAATACGTTGGATGAAGATCGACTTTCAAATCGCTATAGCACGGGTTGTAAGGTTCTCCATCAATGGTAAAGATGCAGAGTCATCGAAGAAAGATGCAAAGTCATCGAAGAAATCGGAGCCGAACGTCAGTACGATTAGTATTAGTTATTTGGAAGGTGAATTTCATATCTATGTTTTAGATCTACAATTGTTCAATCACGATTTACATTGTAAGTGTCGTATGACTTGCTATTAATGAAATTGTTATGTTTGATTCAAAAAAAAAAAAAAGTAACATATGAACTAGTTAGAAAATTTATTAAGAAATTAAATGCTTCAATTATAATTTGATGAAAATAAAATGGAATATTCAAATTCCATTCAAATTTTTTAAAAAAAATGTGAGATTGAAATCGCACCAGGTCATATATGTTTTTAAAAATACTTTTTACCAATTTCAAAAGGAAATTCATAAAAAAAAAAAAAGGTTTCCAAACCAACATCAATTACGGCGAAGTATCAAATTCATGCCTAATGTAAAAGTTATTAGCAAAAGACATTAATAATGTCGGGGAGCTAGCAAAAGAACCACCTTTCTTTTACAACTTAAACGATTCTTTTGAACAAATTCCATTCTACCAAATGCTTCGGCTACTATAACTACTCCAAATCTCAATTTCTCAAGTAGAACTAATTGTAGCCCCTTTAAAACAACTTAGAGTTACTAGGCGTAACTCAATTTTTCTATCTTTTATGCTACTTTTATCTTCTACTTCATCGCTTAAAATACCTTTGTTTTGTTATCCACTATTATTCTCAAGAAGAATTAGATAAATGAGAATATAACGTCTTTTAATCAAGTATGATTTAATAGATTACTGCTATTATTATTAGGAGAGATATAGTAGAAAATGAAGAAGATGACACCATTAATGTAATTAGAGGAATACATATATGACAAAACAAAAGAGAGAGACAGAGAGAGTAACTTGCCTAGTTTTCAGTAGAGGTGGAAATGGTGCGGTGCGGTGCGGTTTCGGTGTCTCGAAGCGGTGCACCGGACGAAATGGTGCGCTAAAACCTTGAATCAGAACTGGAACCGAATCACCCAGTTTTTAAAAACCGATGCACCGACTTTAACGGTGCGGTTTCACCGATGAACCAGAACCGCATTAATTTCTATCAACATCAAAAAATCTCTATTCAATCAAAAAAAAAAATAGGTTTTGGGTAGATTAACTCTATGCAATCTCCATTATTCACAGTTTATAAATTTTGGTTAATTTACACTATTTTTGTATTAATTTTTGGGTAGAATTTTTTTTTTAACCAAAATTTATATATATATATATATATATATATATATATATATATATATATATATATATATATTAACGGTTCGGTGTCAGTTCCCTGTCGGTGTGAATATCCCAAACCGGAATCTCCCCGTTTAGCATCCGGTTTTTCCGGTGCGGTGCACCGGAATTTTAAGCCAGTTCGGTGTTGCCCGTTTCCGGTTTTTTTTTATCCGGTTTCCGATTCGATGTGCCGGTTCCGGATTTTTCTTCCACCCCTAGTTTTCAGTGTGTATTTTCTAGTAAGGCAATCAACTTGGAAATGTCCATAGCCTTGACATCTAGAAACTTCTTCCCCTCCACCTTATTAGAAAAGGTCGTAGAAGAGGGATAAATAACTCCCTTGCCTTTGTCGACTCTAGGTGGTGGCCGAGTATTGCGAGGAGTATCATGTGGCCTAGGAGTAGTTGAGAGAGTGATATGGTTGTATCTTAACCTTCTTAACGATTGAAATAGATAAACCATTCAAAAACATCTTCATTGTTTGTTTCGGCAGCTCCTTGAGACGACTCTTAATAAGAAATTATTCAAACTCTTGTATATATTCAATTACACTTTTCTTTCCTTGCTCTAGGGCGAAGAGTCTCCTTAGTAGATCTTCTTAGTAGGTAAAGGAGAAAAAAAAAAAAACCTTTTGTTCGTCAACTTTTTGAGCTTCTACCATGAATCAAGTTTCCTCTTTGCATCCTGTAGTCTTTCACACTTTTTAACCAAAGGCAACCTTAGTGAGCTTGACACTAGCTATTTTGAACACCTTCTCATCATTGTACCCCTTAGCTTTGAAGATTCGCTCCACCAACTGAATCTACTCCAAATAACCACCAGAGTCAAAGGTCCATTGAACTTTGGAAGATCAACCTTGGCATCATGGAAATCATCCCTAGATGGTCGAGCTCTTCTTCCCCTTTGTTGGAAGGAGCCACTATCATCGTCACTCAAACTCGAAGTTTGGAGGAGGACGGATAGGCTAGAGGAGGGTCTCTCTCTCCTTCAATGCCGAGGTTAGCCTAGAATATGTGCATTAAGCCTCTTAAGTTGATTAGTGATGACACCAAGAGCGTTTTTGATGTGCAGTCCTGACTCTCTAAGCCTAGATTAGGGGCATTTTCAAGCGGAAGTCCCGATGGCACTCTTGATCGTTAGCTTGTTTCCTCTTGATTAGGATCATTGACGTTATCCATATCAAGAAGAAGGTTGAAGGATGGAATGTGTTTAGGAAAAATTTTGTGGTGCCCTATTTTTTTGTAGTTGGTTTTGTGTTTGGTTTTTGGCTTCTTTGTAGTTGATGCACAAAGAGTGACGAAAGGAAATCCCAACAGGAGACGACACAAATTCAAAATCTCAAACAACCATCAACACCAACAATCCAAGGAGCCCAAATATCACAATCCCACTGTCACATCAATCAACAATAATATTCCACACCAAAGTTAAAAGTATTCATATGTAACGGGGGTGCCCAAATCACAATAATCACAAGTATAACACACTTGATCGAAATCACCAAATACCTAACTATTATTGACGTGAAAAGAGAGGATTATGATCCCAATTTCCAAGACAAAAACACACTATCAAAATCCCCAGAATGATGAATACGCAACTGAAATCGATCGAAGGAGCAACACCTCAAGAAGATGCACAACCTGGATGCTCTGAGACCAAATGGAGCATGGTAACCATGGTGGGTGGAGGATTAAGAATTGCCTTGATGATGATTGAACCTGGAAAGATTGAGCAATCCATAGCTCCGCAAAACTTTCTGACCTCCCTCCCTTGTCCCTCACCTTCTCCCGAAAAAATTCCTAATCTGTTCCACTTTTCGTCCGATAGCATTGAGCCATGGTTGATCACTCTCGAGCCTCAACTTGAAGATGAGTTGTATAATGGTAAGTCCATGGCCTCACACCCTAACTTGTTTCTCCCTTCACCGAGATCGATCAAAGAAAAGGCATTCTCTCCTACCCTTGTTCTTGATCTCTCGTGTGATGAATATCTTGTTATACTCAACAAGATGATGAGTTTTAGGGGTGCACTGCCTCCTCTTGATGGCAAATTGACCCATTTATCCTTCCAAAATTGCTACACGTTTACTAAGCAAGGGTTCATTAGTGTCACTTTCTCCGGCTGATGGAGTATATCAAGTTGATTGCACGGATATGCAGTTGGATTTTAACCCCCAAGATATGAGGGGAACTCTTCTCCAACAAGGGGATTCTGATCTGTGTCACCCTAGGGGTGCTTCATGTCGGAAATAAAAAATCATAGTGGGTCCTGACATTTTTTTCCCTAGTCGAGCTCGGGCCTCATTTTTGGTAGTCATTTTCAACTATGTGGGGGGAGCAAAGGGACATCTTGGTCATTTCATTAGGGTCAGGCTCGGGCTTATGGAACGTCAAGGAAATATACGAGAGAAACCAGGACTAAGGAAGGCCAAAGAAGGAGTGAAGGCAACAGAGGGAAATAAGTTGAAAAGAAGAAAATGGACGAAATTGGGCAAAAGTAAAGACATGTTATCCCTCTTTCCATCGTAACTCCTTCAATAGTGCTCTGATGTTCGTAAGATTCAGAGAGCTTAAGGAGACATCGAAAGTTTTCCGTCAATATATTATGGGGTCAAATTAGAGTACGGACAAAGAAGTTATGCGCATTTGACGTCAGCAAAAAAAAAAAAAAAACTGACCCATAAGGCAATCACGCCAAAGGTCACAGCCACCCAGAGACAAGTCACGTCCCTTACCTTAAAGGTCACGCCCATGATCATCCCATCCCAAAGCAACTTGCCTAGTTTGCAGTGTGTATTTCGAAACTCCTCCCCTTTCTATATTTATGTAATCTCTCATTTTAAACCCAAGACTTTTAGACATCAAATACTTATGCTTAAGAAATATTGAGAGGGTATTTGCCTATTTGGAAAACCTAATAAGTCTTGTAATTAGCTTAATTCTTTGTGGGTGTGCTTAATCAAATTTCTTTGATTGTGAGTTGGTGTTCATCCATCACGTTCTTTTGGTGGAATTTCTTGTAGTTTCAAGTGTGGTTGCTTGTGATTGAAGTCTTGTACATCTTTCTTGAGATTCTTAGTCTACTGAGTGTGTTTTTACTCTCTAAAATAGTCATATCTTTTCATTTATTGTTCTTGTTTATGCCAAAAAATCCTAAAAGTAGTAATGGAGTATATATGAGTTTTGTAGATGGATTCCTATCATCCATGTGAGTTTTTATGATCCTTGGCCTCCAAAATATCAACTCTATAGACCCTCGGGTGTAACAGATCGTTTGATCCAACTCGAAAGTCCTTTTATTTTCCTCACAAGTATTATTTGAGATTTCAGAAACATCATCAATTCCTCCAAAAAGTGTTTGAGTTTAGTAAAGTAAACAACAACCATATCATTTCCTTGGTATGAGTCAGTTATTTCCTTTTGCAAGTGATAAAGCAAGGGACCATTTGACTGACCAAAACGTTCAATGAGTTCATCCCAGAGTTTATCCTAGAGTTCCTTGGTACTATTGATATAAAGAAGATATGAAGGCATCACATTTAGAAGCCAACTTAACACCATTTTGCCTCACTAAATCCATTGCAAATAGGTCGGATTAGTGGCCTCTGGCTTTGCGCATTTTCTATTGATGAAACCAATTTTCACCTTGATCCTCAAATGCCATCTAGATTGACTTCGCCCGTTTTTGAAAATTGATGTCTGTGAGCTTGATGTTGGTTATAAGAATCCCCGGGAAATCCAAACTCTGGAGAAAGATTGGGCTGTTGTTGAACCCATCATTTCTGATTCTTGAATTAATGTCAAAATCGCTCAACCATTTTATCAAAAAAAAATTATGAGAAGTGAAGAAGAAGAAGAAGGAGAAGAAGAAGAAGAATGGATTGAAAGCTTCAATCAATTGAAAGCAAAATAAAAACCCCAAATTTTATTTCTTAATGCTCTGATACCATGTGAAATATTTATAATAAGAAGAAGAGTAAACAGGATCAAGAAATAGAGAGAGACAGAGAATTATCATTCTATTAGGGCACTAATTGAACCCTTGATTGTATTTAATAGTAATCAAAAAATTACTTAGGGGTACCCTAACTTTTGGTGAAATGTTTTTCTGGTACCCAACTTTTAAAAACTAATTTTGGGGTACCCTAACTTTTAGAATTAGAAATAATTAGGTGAATTTTCGGCCAATTATTTGAATTCAACGGTGAGTTTTAGGCGGGAAATTGATTAAGTGTTTGCTGGATGAAAACGCCTTTGTTTCGTGACTAAAATGATTTGAATCAATCTAGTTTCACGAAATTCACCTAGTAATTTCTAATCCTAAAAGTTAAGACTGCAAAATTAGGCTTTTAAAAGTTAGTGACTAAAAATCGCTTCTTCAAAAGCAGTGCACTAAGAATTTTTGAATAGTAATTGTGGTTCAAAAGAAAGAATGTACACAACCTATATGGTAAATGGGCCATATACTCTTATTGGGCTGACAGCAACGACCCTATTTACGTCAACTCTATTCCTCACTGGTTATAAATTTGAAAGTGATTACTTTAATATTCGTGCATGGTCACATCATTATCTAATTGATATGGTTTAATGTTGTGGTCTGGGCCTAGAAAATGGGGTGAAAAGGATATGAAAGCGATAACTAATATCGCCATCTCTAAATTCTGTATGTTTAATTTCTTCGCTTTACGAGTTATATTGGTATAACTATTTAAGCAAATAATGCCCTTCATGAATCATGATTGCAACCATCGCCTTTTTTTAAAAATAAAAAAAATTTATTTTTAACTTTTACATTTTTATGGCTTACAAGCTTCCATTTTTTGTGCTTTCCTAACACAACCAAATTTGTCATATTATCATTATTTTGCACACTATTATACAAGTGTCATCTTGTTTTATTTGGAATATTAATAATAATATCAACCATTTGGTTTCTTTTCTTTGATTGTGGTTTTGGGATTGTACGTGTGGTAATACAAAGAAACATAATAAATTATAAGAAAACTTAGGAGATAAGACCCTGTTCTTTGCAATTATAAATTAGGAAAATTGGAATTTAATAAACTAAACTTTACGTCCATTTTGATCTAACAAACCAAACTTACCTTTTTGCTAATGGCATACTATACTTAACATTATATTTTTTTGATTGAACCTCCACCACTTTCTGGTCACCGGAAAAATGACGTGAAATTTTTTGTGCCGAGGTGGAGTGTTTTATATGATAAAAATAAAGATAAATTGAAGATGGCTTGTATTTTATATGATAAAAATAAAGATAAATTCATATTAAGGAGGTTTTTCATTTTTTTAGGGGGGGGTTATTATTGTTTGGGATGGCGTTTAATTTTACTGAATTTTTTTTAAGGGGGAAATGGTGAGTTAGATTAGGAGAAGGAGCCAAGTAATAAAACACAAGTCATCTTCAATTTATCTTTATTTTTATCATATAAAACACTCCACCTCAGCACAAAAAATTCACGTCATTTTTCCGATGACCGAAAAGTGGTAGAAGTTCAATCAAAAAAATATAATGTTAAGTATAGTATGCCATTAGCAAAAAGGTAAGTTTGGTTTGTTAGAACAAAATGGACATAAAGTTTGGTTTATTAGATTCCAATTTTCCTATAAATTATCCACAATATTTCATTTATCTATTTTTATCCAATTTTACTTGTTCTATCTAAATTTATTTGAACTTACATTGTTTTTGTACTTCTAAAATAAACCATTATCTAATTTTATATAAACTATCCATACATATCCAATCTTATTTGCCCAACTTCTACATACCCACTGAAAGAATAGGATCTGAAAGATCAATTTGTTAAAATAATTAATGATATATATATATTGGTGTGATTTGAGAGATGGAACATAATTAACAGGATAAATATATTGAAATAATCATTAATATTTTCAATAATTTTATAAATTAACAAATATTATAAAACAAAAAAATGACTAAACTGAAAATATTGTGAAACAAAAGGCATATTCATCACATTTGTTTTCAAGGTTTTAGTGCGACAGCCTTTTAAGAAAAAAAAAAAAAAAGGTTTTAGTGCGACAGGTATGATAGGCTGAACAACTATTCTTTTCCAACTATACAGTGATTTTATTGTAGCAAGCTGTGTAAAAGTATATATTGAATCTTGAGAGGAGAATCTTAAGCTATTCTCAATCGTGTTATTCAAAGTGGAGAACAATACAAATAGAGATTTGTACAAATACTATTATTTTAGTAGGTAGTTGCGAGTGGGTATTGGTAATTAATAGTAGATAACATGTTGAGGAATGAAGTGAGGAACAATGAGGGTAGGAGGTAATATTTTTATTATATTATTCGATAAACTTGTAATATTTAGTTATTTTTAACCATCGATAATATTGAATAATTTACCATAGATAAAATATTTAGATACAAAAAAATATTGAAAAGTACTTATTATTATTTATTTATTTATTTATTTATAAAATAACAATATTCAATTGTTCTACAATAAATATATTATTAAAATGTAATAAAAAATATGCTAAAGTATTTTCAAAAATACTTATTAAAAACCAAAAAAAAAATGAGCGCAGCTAGAATTCAAAATACATTAATAAAAATTAGTATAAAATCTCACTAAAATACATTGTCAGGATATTGCCTATCCGTTGTTTAATCAAAAGGGTCAGCTGTTTGAACCAGCAAGTCAGCTTCATAAGGTCCAAAGCAGCTTCAGTTGAATGTGCTTCTAGGTAGCATCTGGTTTGCATGGCCTGTTACAGAGAAATCTGTTGCTTATTCACAAGGTTCAGTTGGTCTGCATTAGGCAGTGCTTGGGCTCAGTAAGTCATCAAAATGCCGTGGTGGTTGAATGATGCAAGAATGGTGCAAGAGCTTTGAAGTGTGATTGGTGGGTGGGTCAGAGAAGCTCTCAAATCCATTGGTAAATTGGTAATTATTTGTCATTAGTTAATTCTCCTAAAGGAAATTGCACTTTTCAATTTCTATGTATGTGCTGTGTCTTTGTGGGGTTGATGGATGTTGGTTTGCTTAGGTTGGATTGGGCTTTCATTTGATTTTGTTGTATCTTCTCCCTTGTAGTGTGAGTTGAAGTGTGAGTGGGTTCATGTACTGGGCTTTATTTGCCTTATTTGGGCTCCTTAGCAATTTTGTGGAGCTTTATAAAAGGGTCATTTAGGCCGCTACTTATAAAAAAAACAATAATTAAGGATATAATTAAATATATTAGTACAGTATTTTCACATTTCTAATTAATTTTTAATATTTTAATTATTAATTATAACTATACAATTTCATAATTGTAGAAAACAATTATAGTCCAATACAAAAAAAAGAAAACAATTATACTCTACATGTGGGTCCCATAATCCAATAAAATATTACTCCCTACCCCACTTATCCCTCATCTCATTCCCCAACTCCAAGGACGCCATTAACAATACCATACCCCAACACCCATTAAAATAATACTATTTTCACTATTCATACCCCACTCATCCTCCAATCTCAGGGACACTAATGTGGATAGCCTAAGGATCTCATCTTTTAATAACCCGACTCTTTGATGAGTGATGACCCATTTGACCATGAGAAGATCCATTGCCAACCTCTACATGTACATAGGTCCGACCCTTTTGACCATGAGAAGATCCATTGCCAACCTCTACATGTACATAATAGAGAAAATAAACTAGTACAAAAGCAAACAATTTTTTTTTTTTGGGAAGGCACAAAAGCAAACTCAATTTATTGTAAGATTTAATTGAAGTGAATAAAAGTGTAATAAATCCTTTCTTTGGTTCTTCCCTGTCAGAGTTTAGTAACTTCCAGCTAAAAAGAAAAGACGCACTTCCACAATTCCCGCCAAATTGAGCGTAAAAGTGATATCGTTTTCAGCAGGAATAGCTTCATGGCTGTGTCCCACTAACCATACATCCCTATTTCCTAAAGACTAATTAAAATGAGTTTGGCTAAAATAATTTGCAAAATGGCTGCAAAGAACATTCAGCATGAGATTGTATAGAATTGTATAAATAGATATTTTAATGGGCATGTATAATTGTATATTGTGTGATACTTTTATGGAAAGTTGGGTTTTAAAATTTCTGCTATTGATGTCCCGTTCTTTTTTATGGTCGGTAGATTTGGGGTTCCATACCGAACACCAATTTTTAAATTTTCACGATAACTCATCATAATTTATCATTTTTTTTTCTAGTAAAATGAAAATTTTCAAATTGAAAATAAAAATTTTCATTTTATTTTCACCTATCATTATTTTCAAATTAAAATATATCAATCCACCTTCCATTACTTCCACCACACCGCAACCAACAACACCGCAACCACATCGTAAAAAAGAATGGGGCTAAATAATAATAATCATCCGACTTTTAAAAATATACAGTTCCAAATTTCGAACAACTATTTTTTTAGACTACCACCGAATGGATACTTTAAATATAGAGGATTTTGACGCTTGTTTTTGCTCTCAAACTTAGCATAACACTTACCCACAATTTTTAGTAAATTTACAAACTTTGTCCCAAATCTTTTCGATTTGTTTCTAATTTTTATGATTTGTTCATTCCTTAAATGATCATTAATAATTGTTCAGATCTTAAAAAATTTAAAAATTATTTTAGTAACTACGATTCATAACCTTTTCTAGACATGAATTAAAAAAATTAGAAAAAATGAAAAAATTAGAAAATTTTAAACTTTAAAAAAATCTCAAAGTGAAAATATGGAGTTGTATTTGATACCAAAAGAATATAATTTTTTGAAATTTTGCAATCGCTAACTTACATTTTTAAGTTTGGATTATTGATGTTCAATCCCTAAAGTTAGAATTACTAGAATGCAATTTTCCTTCTTTTATTGATGAAGAGTACTAAACATACAAAAAAAGACGAACAGGTCTCTATATTTTGATGTAATTATTTTAAGGGCCCTATAATTTAACAAATTATTATGGGATGACATTATCTTTGTGGTAATTATTTACTGAGGACATTCCGGCTAATTTTCCGGTTTAAAAATGCGCGAAACAATGATTTTTGTATTTATGGTTGTTTTAATTGAAATCAATTATCATTTTAAGTCTTAATATCTAGGGTTAGTCAAAGATGCATAACCCTAATCAACAATAAATACTGCAATTAATGCTTTGTTCGTCGGAAAATAGATCGGAATGTCCCCTAAAAATAATTACAACAAAGATAATGTCACCCAATAATTATTTATCAAAATACAAGGCCCTTAAAATAATTATATCAAAATATGAGAACCCTTGAGTCATTTTTTGCTAAACATATGTGCCGTACCCTATCATTTTCTCATAAAATTAATGTTTGTTATGGTTTTTAACACTAGACTTTTATATGTACTATTAATCATTTTTTCATAAAATGACATTCCAATTAAAGGAATCTTATCTATTATGCATATTTTAGGCATTTTTTTTAAAAAAAAATTGAAAGATTATGGATAAAAATATAATATATCATTTGTATGCAATATTATAGTTATAGAAATCAATCATATTTTTTTTCAATTTAATATGCAAATATAGGTAAAACTTATATTATTGTCAACTATGACAACCACCACAATGAAAATAGTGTTTATTAATATATGTATCAACTTTTATCTCGTCATTCATTTTTTTTATTTAGTACAACATTAGAAAATATAGTTTCTTAATTAAAAAAATTTTACGAAATTTTTTAAAATTTAAATATCTTAACGCTAAGTTCTTTCCAAGTAATCAAGCATCTTTTGAAAAATTTTTATTTTAAAATTTTTAAAAATAAACTGAAATTTTTAAAAAAATATATTTTACAATTTATATTAAATAAAAAAGTCAATGGTCAAGATAAAACTTGACACATATACAAGTAAGATTTATTTTACTTACAGTGATTGACATGGTTGACAACAACTATAAGTGCATTCTACAGATATATATATATATATATATATATATATATATATATATATATATATATATATATATATATATATATATTATTAAGCCTCACAAAAATCTTGACCGACCTGATAATCTAGTTTTGTCTGACCCAAAAAATCTAGATATGGTAACCAAAAATTAGTCCGAATTTTTAAATAGCTCAATCGATCATTGTCCGTTTAAAATGAAGTCGGATCTAGGTTGTCTGAATTTTGGGAGAAAGTCCGTGTTCAATAATTTCGGGCAATTGTACAATGTTGGGCTAGTTTCTAAACGAACTTGGGTTCGTTTTTAAATTATCTTTACGTAGAATTCAGACACTGAACAATTGGACAATGTTCGGCCATTCCAACACCAAAATTAAACTTGTGAATCCGAACAATCTGCCCCTTCACACATGAGTCTCTCCCCCTTGATCAGAAGCCTCTTTTTGCCAAGGTTTCAAGTCACCATCATGAGTCCATCATAGCCGCATTCTACTCCACAGTGTTGCACCCTACTCCACCTGAATCTCATGCCACCGCTCTACCTCAAGAGTCTCAGCCGCACTTACTCCACAGAGTCGCACCCTACTCCACCTGGATCTCATGCCACCACTCTGCGCATTCAGGAGGCCCAGTCGCCCACGACTATGGTCCACGCTCTTGTCTATGGTGATTTTTACGGGACCATCTTCCCGCACCTTGAGCTCAGCCGAATGAACCATCGACTCTGATACCACTTGTTGGGGAGATCCAAGGCGAGAGCCCACTTCAACTTAGGCCTATGGTACACAAGTTAAGTGAGATTCCATCTTAAAACCAATTTAAGATTCACCCATGAGTAAAAATGTCACATATCGGAAAAGTAAGTAGAAAAAACATGGTATATAAGTCAAGTGGGTTACTCCTCTTAACACCAATTGGTTTTAAGATGGAACCTCACTTAACTTATGTACCATGGGCCTTGGTTGAAGTAGGCTCCCGCCTTAGATATCCCTAACAAGTGGTATCAGAGCTGATGGTTCGTTCGGCTGGGCGCAAGGTGCTGAAGATCATCATGGATAGGAGCAGGGACCATGGCGCGTGCGCGGTTAGGTCTCCTGAATGCGCAGAGTGGTGGCATGAGACTCAGGTGGAGTAGGGTGCGGCTCTGTGAAGTAAGGTGCGGCTGAGACTTTTGAGGCGGAGTGGTGGCATGAGACTTAGGTGGAGTAGGGTGCGCCTCTGTAGAGTAAGGTGCGGCTATGATGGACTCCTGATGGTGACTTGAAACCTTGGCAAAAAAGAGGTTTCCGATCAAGGGGGAGAGACTCATGTGTGAAGGGGGGAGATTGTTGGGATTCACCCGTGAGTAAAAATGACTCACATCGGAAAAGTAAGGAGAAAGGACATGGTATATAAGTTAAGTAGATTACCCCTCTTAACACCAATTGGTTTTAAGATGGAACCTCACTTAACTTGTGTACCATGGGTCTTGGTTGAAATGGACTCCTGCCTTAGATCCCCCAACAGAATAATTGGACAATGTTCGGTCATTCTAACACCAAAATTCAACTTACCTTTATATGTAATTGGACATTAGATAATCAAGTTCATATATAATCTTAGTATCTGAATTACTTACTGAACAACATTCAGATAATAAAATTTTGACAAAATGATCAATTCAATTTGACTTGTAATTATTTGAACTCAAATTTTTACCAAACCTAGATTTCATATCAAACAATACATCTCTTGAATTCTTTATAGAAAATCAGTACACTCCGTCTCAAAACATTTGTCAATTTGACTAAATTTTAATTGTTGATTACTCACAAATTATAATGAGTTATAATATAAAATTAATATCATTTTAATTTCTAATAAAAAAATCCTTCTAATAATAATATTTTCATATTACTAACTCATTGTTGCGATTGTTGAGTAATAATTATTAAATTTTAATTAAATTAACATACATACATACATCTTGGGATGGAGACACCGAGACATAGATTATTTGTTTATCATACGAAAAATTGGGGACCGTAGAAGCGTAGAAGGGGGACGTGATGTGGGGTCAGGATGGGAAGGTAAATGCCAAGTCGACAAAAGGAAGATTCAAGATGATTCCATGTGGTCCCTTCCCCTACCTAATGCGCATAGCTTTGCTTGTGTTGGCTTGACCTGGCAAGTCATTTTAGGAGTATTCGTGTTTCATTGGTCTCGACACCCTTGTTTTGTTTTGGGCATCACCCTCAGCCGTCTCTTTTTTGAATCAACCCTCGCCCATTTTCAATCTCAATCGATAGGTAAACTAGTTCTCCATTTACTTCTTGTTTTTTTTTAAAGAAAGTTTCTTTTTTTTTCCTAATATATTCTTCTCACCTCTTCTCATTGCATACTTTTATCCAAATTTTCTTTATATCTAGACAACTGCTTAAAATATATTTAATGGATGAGGTTGATTTGATTAAGTTATTATTTATATTCATTGACATAATCAATACGTCTAAAATTTTCTAGAATTGATAATTGATACTTAAACCTCGTTCTTTTATACAGCTGGTTGCGGTACGGTGCAGTGCGGTGTATAGGAAATGTGGTGATTGTGGTGGGTTGGGAAAAGTTGTGGTGGATTGTGATGGGTTAGCGAAAATTGTGGTGGGTTGTGGTGGAATATGAAAGGTTTAACTTTTAATAAAAAAGATAAATTAAATTAGAAAACGTAGATGGTGGTGGATTGTGATAAATTGCGGTGGAATACAGAAAGTTGCAGTGCAGTGTGGCACCGCAGGCTGCTAGCCGCATAAAAGAACGGGGTCTTAATATTAAAAAATTAGTATTAAAATTATAGCAAGTATTAATTTGACTGAGGGTAAGATATCTTAGGGTCATGATTGGAAGGTAAATACCAAGTCGATAGTGTTTATTTTCATGTGTATGGGGTTTGTAACATAATTATTCATTTGTGTAAGGTTTGTAACATACTTATTTATTTTCATTTGTATAAGGTTTCTAACATTATTAGGGATATTTTGAAAATTTTCTTACAATCTAACTTTTCTCCCTTCACCGAAAAAAACATCCCGTAGCCTCCCCAAAGAAAAAATTTTCCTCAATTGGATGGAGAAATTGTGGGCCTCACATAAATTTTTTCCCATTACTTAAAGGTTACACACATGAGAAATATGGTCAATTTAGAAAAAAAAATAACCGATTTCATATGAGAAATAGGCTAAACAAATGTTGGGGGTGTCTCGACAATATTCAATTTATTTGGGTTGTTAAGCCAAATTAACATAGTAATTATATGTTTTACTAGAGACCTCTATAATTAGTAATTAAATATGTTTAATCCTAACTATATATTTAGTCCAAGTGGGCCACACAAGTAAGTATCTTAAAACAATATGTGTATAATCCAATAAATATGGTACATATTATTATATCAAGAATTTAATCCACCCAAAAACAAAGGGATCACGATCGTTACCTTGGAGGTCACGCCCATCTACTTTTGAGGTGGTTAAGGGTGGAGGTCATGCTCGTGAGTCGTGACTTGCCCCATTTCGATAAAATGTAATAGGGTTTCCTCCATTTGTAATGATGAATCATTATAGGGGGGGGGGGGGAACCTTTAGTCCTTGTTAAGTCATTCTCTTATTCGAACATTTTGAGGAGAGTATTTTGGGAAATATCTTCTTGAAACCCTCTTCCTTTTGTTTATTGGCTACTCGTTTTTTAAACGATCACAAAAATCACATACACTTATTTTTTTACTATGACTGGATTGCGATCATCCAACCTAATAGTCGAGTTTTTAGGAAGATGTGTGGACTTCAGTGGAGGATCTCTATTTGACGGAGTGTCGACAAATATAATTTACAATACTTGTAATTTTATTTCCTGGATTGATTAAGTGAACTCGTAACGGTTATAAATGTTTCTACCCTTAGTCTAGTCTGTTTGGGAAAGATACTATTCGAAACCCACAATGGTATCAGAGCCATGGATTGCATGCTTGTGATTATACTGATTGATATATATTTTTCAATGGTTGAATAATATATGTTGATCATGCAAGATTAGTTTTATGCCCAAAGATTAATCATTTGATAGATATAATCTATCGTAGTTGTTTGGATACTACTTTAATGTTTAAAATTACCAAAAGATTTTAATAACCTAGACTATTTTTGCAATAATCATGCTTAATTTTGTTAAACGATATGTTTTGATTAATTAAATAATTGATTTTGGTGCTTGGATGATTCGTTGGTCTCAAAGAACAGAAGGGGGTCACAATCATGACATTAGATGTCACACATGTGGCCCATAAATGGGTTTTGGCCTTTTACGCAAGACAAGGGGTTACAACCATGAGACTAGATGTCACGCCCGTAACCTAGGAAAAACACATTACCCCCTTCTGCAAGATATATGGTCACGGTCGTGACGTTGGACGTTACGACCATTACCTCAGGTGAGAGATCACGACCCTTTGTCGGGGGTAGGGTCTCGGCCGTGATATTAGACGTCACGCCCATGACCCACTCATGGATCATAACCCTGCTTCAAGGTTGGAGACACGGTCATGACATGGGATGTCATGATCGTGACGAGAAACCTAAAAGGAAGTCACGCTCGTGACCTGGGAGATCACGCTTGTGACCTCTGATGTATTCCTAAGGTTCTCCAAAATTGGATTTCTAGTTTTAGGTCTAAATCTGTCAAATTTTGGAAATTAACTTGATAATCCATCATAAGGGCATAGAACTATTATCTGTAGTATTTTGGAAACTTTATGAATAATTTTCTGAATGATATGGTATTTTTGTAATAAAATTTGCTTAATTTTGGAAATTATATAAATTTGTATATGTCTGGCACTTGAAATTAGGAATTTTAAGTATAAAGGTATCCTCTCTGATTGAAGTTAGTTTAGAACTTTGAGAAATCCTAATAAAATTTGGAATTTTACTGGATTATGTAACATGCTTATGTGATTTGAAATCACTAATAAGCCCGAAAGGAGTTTTGGTTTTATTCTCTGCATTTTGGTGTTATACTTTGCAATCATATGGTCTTAGTAATTGTTGTTAAAGCATGTTTAATATATTTGATATATTTTTTTCCAATGTTACCAAAACTGTTGAATTACATGTGCTTCTAGCACGACCATAGATAGTTAGTTTTACCAGTCTGCGTATCGATTTAAGTGAAATACAGTCCGTGTACCGTCAATTTTGAATATATTTAAATTAGTTAAATTTTATGTGAAACTTTTGTAGCTTCATGAGATAGGGTCCACTCTGTAAATTCTTATAATATGGAGTTATCAAGTCGAGTAGGAGTCCACCTGCAACGAAGATGAAGGTTCAAGTGGGAATAGACCTGGCAATTCTCGACTCGACCCGGAAACCCGACCCGCAAAAAGTGGGTTTTGAACACGAAATTCCGACCCGAGACCCGAAAATGATCCGACCCAAAGAACCCGATAAAAAACGGGTCAGGTCGGGTCAGGTTTGGGTCGACCCGTTGGGTCAGACACTTTAATTTTAAGTGTTTTGTCTACTTTGGCTTTGTGCAAAAAAATGGGCCCATTCCATGTAAATTAAGGCCCAAAAGTAAAATATTGGGTGATTTTGGAAAGTTATGCGTAGAGAGAGATATACAAATGAAATAATCAAATAACAAATGACCAAAACAAAACCCTAACACTGTCACTCACTCACTCTTTCAGTGAACCCTCAAACTCCTGCAGGCCCGCCTCTCTCCTCTCTTTCAGTAAAATAGTGTATTATTGTCAAAGGTCAAAGTTCAGTGCATTATTATCCAATACACCAAAGGTTTAGTATATTAGCATCCCAAAACCCTATATATTTCATAAGTATTGTTATTCGTGATTCTTGACGTAAACCGCATAATACTTGTAGACTTGAAGATTGTTAAATTTTGTCCATTAGATGTATATTAATATGTCAATACAACTATGACATATCATGATGGTCGAACTTGTAATGGAATGATACATTACATAGGCGTCTTTGACTAATTATAATCAATTTTATTAGTTGTAAGTGACTGAGAAAAAGGGCGGTCATGACCCGTAAACCCGACCAAAACCGCCCGAAACCGGAATACACCCGACCCGTATTTACCCGAACCCGAAATACACCCGACCCGTATTTACCCGAACCCGATATACGACCGACCCATAACCCGCCCGCCCGCTCGTATTGACAGGTCTAAGTGGGAACCATATCCATAGAGTTGCAAGATTCAAGAAGGAATTCTTGAAGACTATCAAGGCTTAGTTAAATAGTTTAATTAATTTAAGTGACCATACTAGTGGTTTTCTTTTAACGTTTATACTTTAAATTGTTTATAGTATGTTGATTTATTTTGCCTTATCATGCTTAATTCGCAAGAATTCATCTAGAATTACATGCTTAGGATCATAAAATAAACTCTCAAGAATTTGAATTTTGATTGTTCACCCTCAAGAGCACCAATTGGATAATGGGTAGCCTTGCCAAGTGAGTTACTCCATTAATTGTTAACAAGTTAGGTGGGAGTTAGTCAATTCAAATTAGCTATCAAAACAGTTTTGGGCTAAGAGCGATAGAGAAATGTTTTGGTATATGATACACTCCTTTCGCCAAGAATCATTTGGAATGGTTGACTATGAGATGATCTACCAAAGGCAAATGGGCCAAGTTTTGTTGGGTCGAAGCCACGTAAACCTATGATCTTTGTGGGTCGTAGTTTAAATTAAAAAACTTCAATGAGAGTTAATTTATGTTTAATTAGAAATTAAATGCTTTAAATTCTGTTTTGATGGATAATGTCTAAAATGAACCTTTTATTTCTTGTAGATTCATCATGTCTAACAACTCCAACCTCTCCATCAACCTTTGTTTTCCCCTTGAGCAAGAGAAACTCACCGTTCCCAATTTCCTTGATTGGCATCAAAACTTGTGAATTGTTCTCAAGGTTGAGTAGAAAGACTATGTTCTTGAAAAAGTTAAAGGCAAGCAACTTGCTTCTAGTGCCTCCCAAGCTGAGAAAGACAAATGGAAATATCATATGGATGATGATGTCCACATGGTTTGTTTGATGCTGGCGACCATGTCTCCGGAACTTCAACGAGAGTTTGAAGATAAAGCAGCTCATGGTATCATTACTCAATTGAAAAGCATGTTTTAAGAACATGTTAGAATTGAGAGATATGAGACTAACCCCCAGATCATTGAATCTAAGCTTGAGTTGGGCAAGCCCATTGGGCCTCATGTATTGAAGAATTGGTCTATTCAACAACATGAGGAGGCGGGTTACCCCTATTGTCAAGAGTTGGCCACAGATATTATCTTGTGCTCCTTGCATGAAGAATTTGGCCTTTTAGGATAAACTTCAACATGTAAGGACATAAGAAGACCTTGATGGACTTACATGGGATGTTTTTTCACCACTTGAAGGGACATAAAGGTAGTTCCCAAGACTACCTTCAATGCCCTCATGGCGAAAAAGGGAATGGTCTCAAGAAGTACACCAAGGGCAAGAAGATTTCTATCAACAAGAAAGGAAAGACAAGGTTGCTGCCCAAACCCAATCTAAGCCAAAGACGGGACCTTCTCCTGGCCAAGATTGCTTTTACTTTGAAGGTAAGGGACAATGGAAAAGGAAATGCCCAAATTCCTAGAAGACTTGAAGAATGGAAATGTGATTTCCAAGTCAGGTATGGATGTGACTGAAATTAACCTTACTCTCTCTACTTTATGGGCATTGGATACTGGTTATGAAACTCACATTTGTAAAAAGGTGCAGGGCCTGAGCAAAGTAGATGTCTTAATAAGGGAGAAGTCAATATACGCATGGGAAATAAGCAAAGAGTTGTTATTTTATGTAAGGAAACATTAGTTTATCTTTACCTTTCGAACTTGTTCTATGACTTAATAAGTGTTATTACGTTACTGTAATAAGTCAGAATTTGATTTTAGTTTATGTTTTGGAACAAGAAGGTTATTCCTTTGAAATAGCAAATGGTATTTTCTCAATTTCTATGGATGTTTGGTAAAAAAAAAAAAATCTAAGCATGGAATATATTATGATGCAGGGTGCGAGTATTCGATTGAAGGGCATGTATGTTTTGGATTTAGAATACATGCTCTTCACATTGAATCTGAAGAGGCTAAAACATGTGACTCAAATCAAACCTACCTTTGCCATTGTAGACTAGGTCATAGCAATCAAAGACATATCCGAAAGCAATAAAGTGTAGTCCTTCTGAATAACTTTAACTTTGAAACATATGATGTTTGCGAAGCATGTCTAATCGGGAAAATGACAAAATCACCTTTTACTGGAATTTTTGAGCGTGCAAGTGACTAGTTAGGACTCATACATATTGATGTGTGTGGACCTATAAGCACCAGCGTAAGGAGAGGGTTTAACTTCTTCATTACCTTCACTAGCGATCTAAATAGGTATGGTTATGTCTACTTAATACGTCACAAGTCATAATCCTTTAAAAAGTTTAAAGAATTCCAAAATGAAGCACATAACTAGCATAGCAATTTAATTAGAGCTCTTCGATTGGATCGAGGAAGCGAATATTTAGCCAAGAGTTTTGTAATCTTCTTAGAGATTGTGGAATTGTTTCACAACTCACTTTACCTGCAACACCACAACACATTGGTGTGTCCGAGAGGAGAAATCTTACTTTATTGGATATGGTACAATCGATGATGGTTGAGTCGGATCTTCATGTTAATTAGCTTTAGGGGGTATGCTCTTGACATTGCATCTCTTATATTGAACAAAACTCCAACCAAAGTTGTTGCAGAAGACACCATATGAGATATGGAAACGATACATTCCTAATTTGTCTTCTCTCAATATTTGGGGTTGTGAAGCTTATGTTAAGGTTCAACCTAATGATAAGCTTGCACCTAGATCTAAAAGGTGTTTCTTTGTGGGTTACCCAAGAGAAACCAAATGGTACTACTTCTACAACCATTCTGATAATAAAGTGTTTGTCTGTCGGAATGCTTTCTTCTTAGAGACTAAGTATATATCTAAGAGAAAGAGTGGGAGAGAAATAATTAAACTTAAGGAAATTCAAGAAGCACAAAACTCTTCTAATGCTATCCCTGACACCTCTTCTACTCTCAACCCAATACTTACTGAAAGTTATCAAGTTTAAGATGAGACTCAAAAAGTTCAAGAATAGATGAACCTCAAATGGAGGATCGCTCTCAAGTGGTTGAGGACCGATTGGATGTGGAACCTGAAATTGTTGACAGTAGCCTTTGTACGTCCAGTAGAGAAGTCTGTCAGCTAGAGAGCGATAGGTATCTCTTGGCGGACACAAACTTATTACTTTTGGAAAGTGATGAGCCTACTATCTACAAACAAGCTTTGGCAAATTCAAATTCTAACAAATGGCTTGAAGCCATGAAATTTTGAAATGTACTCCATGTACAAAAACCAAGTTTGGAACCTAGTTGACTTGCCTGAGAGCGCGAGAGCCGTTAGGAACAAGTGGATGTTTAAGGTTCAGACTGACATGGATGGTAAACTTTGTTTATAAAGCACGTCTGGTATCGAAAGGGTTCACTCAAACTCAAGGTATTGATTATGATGAGACCTTTTTTCCAGTAGTAATGCACAAGTCCGTTAGGATTCTCCTAGTTATAGCTATATGGTATGACTATGAGATATGACTGATGAATGTCAAAACCACCTTCTTGAATGAGATTATGGAAGAGGAAGTATACATGATACAACCAGAAGGTTTTGAGGATCCCAAACATGAGGAAAGTCTGTAAGTTATAAAAGGCAATTTATGGCCTTAAGCAGGCTTCTAGGAGATAGAATTAAAGGTTTAATCAGGTTATCAATGAGTTTAGTTTCCTAAAAAACCCCAAGGATCCTTGTGTTTACAAGAAGTTCAGTGAGGATAAGGTAATATTTCTGAAATTGTATGTGGATGTCATATTTTGATTAGAAACGACATTCATATGTTGGAGTCTGGCAAAACTTGGCTTCAGAAGAATTTCAAATGAAGGACCTAGGTGAGGCCCAGTATATTCTTGGAGTGAAGATCTATAGAGATAGATTGAAATGTTTGATTGCGTTGAATCAAACTACTTATATTTATAAGGTGTTGAATCAGTTCAAATGCAAAACTCCAAGAAGGGATTCATTTCCATGGTATATCGCTAGGTAAAACATATTGTCCTCAAACATCTAAAGACCAAGAACGGATGAGAAACATACCTCATAGCTCAGCAATATTATCTATTATGTATGCCATGAGATGTACTATGCTAGAGGCAGCATATGCTCTAAGTGTCTGGAACAGGTTTTAATCCAACCCTGGAGAGAAACACCAAGATTATTGTGAAGAACATACTCAAGTATTTGGATAGAAGAAGAGAACTCTCCTTGGTTTATGGAGGTGATGAACAATTAAGTGTAAAGAGTTACACTGATGCTAGTTTTATGCAAACAAAGATGGCTTCAAGATTTAGTCTGGATTTATCTTTTGTCTGAATGGTGGAGCCATGAGCTGGAAGAGCTCCAAGCAAGACATAGTACATCGCAACATTTGAGGATGCATAGGAGGTAGTGTGGATGAAAGTGTTCCTTGAGGAGCTTGGGGTTGTGCCTATAAGGGGAATGGTGGACCTCTATTGCGATAATAGTGGTGCCATCGCCCATGCTAAGGAACTAAGGGAACACAACGAGCCTAGACACGTGTCCCACTGTTAATATTAAGGTGTGCAAGGTTCTTACGAATGAGAACGTCATTGACCCGCTCACTAAACCCCTATCGCAGTGGAAGCATGATGGCCATGCCTGGGCTATAGCCTATAGGAATTAGACGCGCGTAATTTATTTCTTGCATGCATAGTTCATCCAGTTGTAATGTTATTTATCCATCAATAGAATTTTCAATTTCATTTCAATTGTGGTTTGGAATTGAATAAGCGTCCAAAAGGTTAGCACATCAAAATAAGAAAACAAATGACATCTGTTTTATGAGGCCCTATTTAGTGAACTTAATGATGTTATACCTGGTGGATAGTCGACAAGGTTTCTAATTGGATCATCATGTTGGGATAGTGATAATCATAAAATAATTAGCATGTGGAATTTGCTTGATGATCCAGTTCCATGATCATAGGAACATAAAAATGTCATGGTCAATCACATGGGTTAGTGTTAGAGAACACTTACCCAACTGATCCGCAGTAGGATTCCTTTATCTTTAAGTTATGAATGTCATAAAAGCTCCCACTACTCATGGAAAAATTCTTAAATCCCGAGATCTTTACATTTCTTTAATAGTTTGTTATAATTTTAGAGTGCGTCCAACGCCTCTTGTAACAAGGGCTATACAGGCGGTGAATGGGTTACTTTAAACTGTGTAGACAGATGTAGTTGAACAAGATGGCATTGTCCTCCCTGTAGGGGATAGGTGTCTCACTAGCCACTCAACGAGCTTAGGCTGAAAATGCTTGCTCGAGATAAGATGGAACAATGGTTGATCATCTGTTTTCAAAGTCTAACTTGGAGGTCGAGGAGCATTCGGGGTACATAAGGCTGACATCAATTTACCTTATCCGAATCCGAGACATTAAGTAACAAAAGAATTAAATGAATTGAACAATTATGGGACAACTGGAGATTGATGGGAGTGTCCAGACAATATTCAATTTACTTAGGTTGTTAATCCAAATTTATATACTAATAATATGTATATGTATTGCTAGAGACCTCTATAATCAGTGATTAAATATGCTTAGTCGCAATTATATTATTTGATCCTACTGGGTGACACACGTTGGTGCCTTAGAACTACATGTTTATACTCCAATATAAATAATATTGTATTATTATATCAATTTGATTTTGAGAAAATCAAATTTAAGCAACCCAAACACAACGAGGTCATGGTCGTGATTTTGGAAGTCACGCCTGTGACACCCACATGTTTTTGAGGTAGTTAAGCGTTGGAGGTCATGCCCGTGACCTACCTTATTACAATAAAACGTAATAGGGTTCCCACCCTTTGTTATGGTGGGATCCCTTAGCCCTCATTAAGAGATTCTCTTATTAGGAACTTTTGAGCAGAGTGTTTTGGGAAATACATCTTCTTGAAATCCGCCTCATTTTGTTCTTGGATATTCGTTTCGGAAATGATCACAAAACTCAACTATCTTGCCCATAATCAGGCCAAAATGAATATATTAGTCATCCTACTTATATGTATTATGAAATCATATATTGACTTAGTTTTTAGAGCATTTTGATAGTGAAATTTGGGGATTAATGCGCTTAATTGATCTTTTATGCTCTTATTTCACTATCTTAACTGAGTTCTGGGTGTTTTGTTCAATTTGCACATATTAGTGCTATAACCTCTATAGTTAACATGTATTACTTGATTCATCATTGAAAGAGCTTTCCGACGGTATATTATAAGCTCAATTCCGAGTTGAGATGAAGAAGTTATGAATATAGCATAAAGTGTGCGAAAGCTGATACATGTCCACTCTTTTGGTCACCATTTTTTCCACACATATGCTATGACTTTGGAGCTTATACCAATGAAAATTAGACTCCTAGAGCTTTCTAAAAGGTTAAGAACCAAGTCAATCGGACGTCGGACGAAGGAGATATGGCCAAAACAAGATGGCCCAGAAATTTCCTGGTCTAACACGACCCGTGTTGAAACCAAAACGGTCCGTGTTGGCTTCCAGAGAGCTCAATTTTCCCAAAAACCATCAACACGACCTGTTTTGAGGTTGACATGGGTCATGGCCAGAATGACACGGTCCGTGTTGACCTCAACACGGTTCATGGCGAGCCTGACTGTTGGAATTTTGTCGTTTCTCGCCCATTATTGCTATATAATCAATGGATTCAACTGTTTCATTCTTCAGCCACCTTCATACAGCATCATTCACGACCATCCACTCCTTCATATCATCCACCCCCATCTCTACCTTCATCCATCTCCCGCATTTCCAATACAATCAAGAGTTTGAGAGTGAATTGAAGATTGAAGATCACTCAAGATCGATTCGGTGTTGGAGGAGCAAAAGTTCACAATCGCAAAATTTTTTCAAGGGTTCTCTGCCCATCTTCTGTTATTTCTTCATTCTCTTTAGATTTATATGTTTTCGAGAGTAGAATTTATGTGTTTTTGTAGTTTAGCCATGATTAGTGAGTAGTTTTCCTTTTGTTTGGGGGATAAACCCTAGTCGTTTTGATGGATTGAATATTGTTGGATTGAACATGTTTTGAATATGATTTAGATGCATTTTTATTCAACCTATGAGTATGTGTGTCATTGCTTTTGCTTGATTACCATTAACATGGTTGTAAATTCTTGAATGATGCGCCGAAATGAGAAATTTGAGAATTGGAAAGCTTATGTTGAACTAACTATAAAATGAATTAGACATAGAAATTTTTATTAAGAGATCATTTGATAATTTGATTATTAACCTAGTTAAAGTTGAAATAACCACGAAAGTAGGTTATTGGCTTTGCTTGGCAATTATCTTCATTTCCAAAAGATCACTGCGAAAGACTTTATACAATTATCAACCCTAAAAGTTGCCCAAATTGGTGAAATTCTTGTTCAATCCTCTTTATTTGTTTCGTTAGCAAATTTGGTTTGTCTTCTGAACGATTTTATTTATTTGATTTCATCCTTAGAATTATTGCTTCCATAGTTAGAAGTTGTTTGTTAGAAAAATTCATCTCAAACCCGATCGACTTAGCAATCAACTAGAGGAATATTTGGTGTATTGTTGAGCAAGTCCCTGTGGGAACGATCTTAATACATGCTACATCTCCACCTCCACATACATGTATGTGTATCCCATCTCCACCTCATTTAGAAGCTCTAAATAGCCTTTTCAAGGATGTATGTGTATGAATATTGATGAAATCCACAAATTCTCCATAATTTGAATAATTTCCTTTCTATTTCTTGCAATGATATTCTTCAAGCATGTAGTTGTGTTGTATATTTTATGTCTCACCTATGATCTTATGATTCTTCAGAAAGAATTTAATTGTTGGAGGAACTTAGAGAAAAGTTTAGACCTAAATTAGCCCTCAATAATGTGTTTCTTCGAGAATAATGAATGAAGCTGGAAATAACTCAAAGCGTTGGGCGGTAAAAGAGATTATTTTCATAACAAAAGGTCTAGGGGTTAGGGATCAATAAAACAAAGTGGTTTGATGATTCGTTATTGGTCAAGCAAGCTTGGTGGCTCTTGCATAACCCATATCTCCTGTTGAGTAAAATATACAAGGCAAAATACAAATGTAATTGTTCTTAATTCAAACTCTCCAAAGATATTAGGATCCTAGAGATGAAAGGGACTTTGTATAGCGGTGGACAACTAATTGAACAATGAGTTCCATAAGAAGACTGAAAATTGTGAAAAGACGCTCATTGACACATATAGTTAGTTGGGCAACATATAAAATTTGAAGACAAGATGATGAAATAGGGTGGGCGAATTGCACAATAGACAAATTGATGAAAGAAAATCAACACCTTTTGGACACTAATTTGGTATAGAACCTTTTTCATAAGGGTAAGATCAAGAAGATCCTAGCTTATCCCTTATGAAGCACTTGTGCGGAGGACTCGACTTCTGGCCACTAGCGAACAATGGATGTTATTCTATTAAATCGAACTACTATTACTGTTGGTGGAATAGCTATGTTGCCAATAAAAATGGCATGGGTGTTACAGCTTCAACTAGAATAGGGAAGTTATGGAAAATTTTATAAGCCCTCGATATCTTATCCTAGTGCTAGTAAATGTTCTGACCCAAATATCCAAATTTGTTCGACACGAATTAAATCGGGTTTGGTCATCAACTTTCTCTTTGAATTTTAAATTTGATCATGTCCAATTGCGAAATCGAGTCAGGTTCAGGTTTAGGGTCAGAAATTTGGGTTGTCCAAATTTTGCGTCAAATTCATGTCCCAACAAACTTGGACATATTTAGACAATGTTCAAACCCTAAGTCGAATATGAAATTCGGACAAAATCTTGAAGTTGTGTCTAAATTTAGTTTAAATTCAGGTTTGACATATTCGGACACATTTGATACTCAAACATATTCAAACAATTCAAATTTGGGTTCGGGCATTAAAAAAAAGTGTCCGAATTTGAAAATCGGAAAGGGTACGTGTTTGGGAATTTTGTCTGAATGTCGGAGTCGTTCAAATCTGAATTTTCACCACCACTATCCCATCCAAATGAAAAATGTTATTTTGGAAGACCTTCCACAACACCTTACCAACAACGTACAAAAAATATAAGAGAGTGATGCAAGGATCAGGACAGAACATGCATGTTATGTAAAAAGCGTTTGGAATTAGCTAACCATCTTTTCAGATACTATTCTTTCACTAAAATTGTGTGGTTTACAGGTTTATTAGGTATCAAAGTGGAAGACATCCACAGTTTATCACTATAGGATTGGTTAGTGAATCGGGTCTTGTTTCTGACAAAGAGGAAGTTAGCTTCACACAACCCCTTACAAGACTTCCTGCGTACAATGTGGCTTATTTGGATTGTAAGAAATCAGGCTAGGTTCAACAACAACAACCCATCTCCTATGGAAGTCATGGAAGGGTCGAAGGGTTGCAAATTGACTATAACTTTGCTACATCAATCAAAGAAACAAGTCAAAAGAGTCAATGATAAAGATTGACATGAAAGGGACAATGAGACCAATCAATTCATCTGGTCCTTGAGAATCCCTAGTCAAACTCAGACAACATTCTTATGTAACGTTGCTTATGATTCGAATAATATACATGTTGGATTTGCTTGGGTACTCGAAAAAAATCACAAAGTCATCCAGTCCCACTCCACCCCATGTTTTGGTCTTTCAGTTGAGCAAATGGAATTTCAAGCAATAGAAAGTGTAGTAACACATGTACCTTAGCAAGGACTGAGGAATGTGATCAACCTTATGGACTCAATAAGAGTTAACTTTTTTTAGAATGGTCGAGCATGTTCCTTGAGAGTGTTAGAATGCCATCCAATATTCTAGAGGTTTGTTGATAAAACTTTGACCTCTGTGTTGTTTTCAAAAAAAAAAAAAACCCTCTAGATCTAACATTAAGAAAGCATATAGGAAAGATGAAGAAAACTTCATAGATGATATTTTTCTTTATGTTGTTCTGCTGAACTGTGAAACACACGCACACGCGCGTGCGCGCGTACACATACACATCGTTCTGATGTGCCAAGAGCCTACGAGGCACTTCAGAAGGAAATCACGTCAATTTAAATGTCTGCTGAAAATTGATCTAAGGAAAACCTTCGATAGCGTTCTCCTTGAGGAGGTTCCCATGCTTTCAAGCTCCCTAGCTGCTTCACCAATTGGATAATGGCCTGTGTCAGATCTACCTTTTTCTCAGTGCAAGTCAATGGAACCTGTATGACTAATTCCAAGGTGGGTAGGGTTTATGACAAAGGGGACCCAATTTCTCGCTCCTTTTCATGTTTTCCATGGAGTACCTTGCTAGGTGCTTCTCAAAGGCTAGTGCAACTCACAGTTTCAAATTTTTTCTCCAAATGCAAAGCTTTCAATTTGAATCACCTTGTATTTGAGAATGACTTGATGGTGTTTAGTGCAACAGATCCTTTCTCCATCAACTTACTCCAAGAAGCCCTACATCATTTCAAACAAACTTCTAATTTTCGCAAAATCTGCTAAGTCTACCATCCTCCTTGGAGGTGTGAGTGAAGCAACCAAGGCACGAATCCTAGTGGTTTCATAGAAGACAATTTCCCTTTTTACTATTTAGGAATACATGTCACAAACACCAAATTGAGCGAAATTGAATGCAGCTGTTTGGTGGAAAAAATCACATCAAGGATAAAATGTTAGAAGATTGCGAACACTTTGTGTGCAAGCAGACTTACCCTAACTAACTCTGTTTTGATGGGCCTCTACATTTTTTGGGCCATAATCACCATCATACCTCAGGAGGTTGTAACTCAAATCACCACGATCTGTTGGAATTTCTTATGAGGAGCAGATGAACACTACACCAAAGTTTAAAATGAACTTGAACATGACCCTAATTGCTAAATAGGTAATGGCCACAACTAAAAATAAACAGTGCTTGTGGATCAAGTGAATACATGGTCGTTATATTAAGAATCAAACATGATTGAATCTCAAGCCAAACTTGTGCTAATATTTTAAAAAAGCTACGTGTTATTAAGGAAGTTTCTCAACGACAACTCACCTTAGACAAAACTATACTGCGAAGCTCGACTATAACTAGTTGAATGGAGAACCAGATGGCTAGAAATGGTGTTGAATAGTTTAGAACAGGCTAAATACACCCAAGAATACATTCATTGCATGGATTGTCAAGCAGAAGAAGCTTCAAGTCAGGTCTCACATTTGCAATTCCAATCCTGCTATCCCCTTGCATTGCCCTTTGTGTGACACTGCTGAGTAGATTATCGAGCATCTCTTCTTTGACTATCACTACGCAACAAACATCAGAACGTGATTGGTTTCCTGGCTGGGAGAGTTCTAAATCATAAACTCACAAGCTAGAAGGCACCCCGCTGGAAACGATAGTCATGACTAGCGAGAGACTGTAGCTACTTCAACTAAGTTTGGATGACTCGCAAATTGAGTGTTTTCAAAAACAAGAGGCAAAACCAGGAGGATGTCCGCAACAACATCAAAATCATGCTGTTAGAGAAAAGTGAGTAGCAAGGTAACAGCGGAAGCGAATAATAGAATCGAAAACGAGATGACGGATATTACGACAAAATTTAGGAACGAAAAATAAGCGATAAAATCAAACACCAGAATTACGTGAAATCAAGAACTCGGAGAAAAACCCACGGACGGCGACAGCCAGAAAATAATCCACTATGAGAAAGGAGGAGTACAACCTGATCACTATCACAGGGTGTGATACGATCCACAAAGGAGATTACAATAACAATCTCTCAACACTCAACTCACAATCTCTCAGATACAGGGAAAATATTGGTGAGACCCTTTCTCTCTCAATATTTTCTCTCTCTCTAGCTCTCTGTGTTTGGATGTCTTTGGTGGAAAAACATGCACCCTATTTATAGGAGAACTCCTATAACCTAACTTGACTCCCACTCCAAATAGATTTAGAATCTAATACAATTAGGAAACCTAACACAATAAGGAAACCTAAATAATATCCTAATACAATTAGGAAACAAATAATTGTGAGATCAAGAGATCCGTGATTTTAGGACACTTTCCTAACAAACTCCACCTTGGGCGAAAATCAACGAATCATCGATCCGGATAAACATCTTGATCGTCGCCATCAACACGCCCCTCCGCAGTGGCTCTCACATGCTTAGAACACCAACTAAGTCCAAACAATGTTCGAACTTAGCTATAGATAGAGGCTTGGTTAACATGCGGGATTATCAAAAGTATGAACCTTCTTCACCACGATCTCTCCTGCGGCAACTATATCTCGATGAAGTGATACCGACGCTTATATGCTTGGTCTTGAATGATAAGTGTCATTCTTTGTCGGATGTATAGCACTGATCGTATGCGAATAAACCACGCCTCGCCTGGTACTCCAAGTTCCATGACCAATCCCTCAACGGATGGCCTCCTTCACTCCTTCCGTTGCGTGATATATTCAGCCTCTATAGTAGACAAGGCCGCTATAGATTGAAGTGAAGCTTTCAAGATATTGCTCCTCCACACATGACGAACACATACCTGAAATTGGCGTCTCTATCCGATCTCCACCATAATCAAGATCAACATAACTGCGCACATCGGGCGTTGCGCAAAGACTATCTCTATCATACAGATGCCCTTCTCCAAAGTACCCTTCACATAGCGAAGGATCCACTTCACTCCTTCCCAATGCTCCTTCCTGGATTCTGCGTATATCTACTCACCACACTAATCATGCGTGGGACATGTGTCTAGAACACACCATAGCATACATCAAACTACCAATTGCACTAGCATAGGTAATATTAGACATCCTCCTTACCTCCAAATCAGATTTAGGACAGTTCTCACCAGACAACTTGAAGTGTGCAGCTAAAGGAGTTGAAACTGCTTTACAGTTTCTCATGTTGAATCTGTCCAACACCTTCTCCAGATATTTCTTCTGAGACAGGAACAACTTCCCTGCCTTTCTATCCCTTTGGATCTCCATACCCAAAATCTTCTTCGCCGCTCCGAGGTCTTTCATCTCAAACTCCTGGTTGAGTTGAGATTTCAGCTTCTTTATTAGTGACATGTCCCTGGAGGCAATCAACATATCATCCACATACAATAATAAATAAATGAAAGACCTTTCTTCAAATTGCCTGTAGTACACACAATTATCATAGTGACTTCTTGTGTACCCTTGCCCTACCATAAAGGTATCAAACCTTTTGTACCACTGCCTGGGTGCCTGTTTAAGTCCATACAAGGACTTCCATAATCTGCATACCTGTTCCTGTTTACCAGGAACGATGAAACCCTCTGGCTGCCTCATATATATTTCCTCCTCCAACTCGCCATGGAGGAAAGCTGTCTTGACATCAAGTTGCTCCAACTCCAAATCAAATAGAGCAACAAAGGCAAGCAAGGTGCGGATCGACGTATGCCTCACGACTGGCGAGAATACTTCGTTGTAGTCGATTCCTTCTTTCTGGTTGCAACCCCTTATCACTAATCTGGCCTTCCATCTTGCGCTTTCTACACCAGGGATACCTTCATTTCTCTTGTACACCCACTTCGCAGTAAGAGCTCGTCGCCCTTTAGGCAACTCACATAGCTCCCATGTATGATTTTTCTGCAAACTCTCCATCTCCTCTTGCATAGCTCCTATCCAATTTGAGGCATTCGGACAAGAGATGGCCTCCTGATAGGTAGAAGGTTCAGCACCTTCAGGAGTCTCCTCTGCAACACTCGGCGCATAAGCAATCATAGCATCATCTTCTTCAATATATCGCGCTGGTCTCCTGATCTCCCTCCTGGGACGATCCCTAACAATGCATGGTTGTTCCTCCACCTGAGGAACATTCGTCTCAATCTCAGGCTCATCAACCTGAGTCGGTTCAGGAGCATCAGTAGTTTGCTCTTGATTGCAGTTCCAAAGACTCCACTCGAGCTGCTCCACCTCGAACACCATTCTTCCTGCATCCTTCTCCTGATTTCCTGTCCATACTTCCTCTGGAATTTGGTATTCAATAGAGGCATGAGGTGATCTGTTCACAGTGGGTGAAGAGATATCACCTCTCCGCCGAGCGATTTGTTCTTCCAAAGCCCCGCACTCGAGCATGCGCGGGCTTTCTCAAGAGTGTCTGTTGATTCTCTCGGCTACCGTTTCTTGAGGCTTACCCACCAAGGTTCGATGCCTCGCAATCCCATGCTCCTCGCAGAATTCAGTAAATTCAGAATCAACAAACTCCAACCCATTGTCAGTCCTGAGTTTCTTGATTTTCCTGTCTGTTTGGTTCTCCACCAAAGCTTTGAACTTCTTGAAATATGAGAATGCCTCATTCTTGTGCCGCAGGAAATAAACCCAAGTCTTCCTCGAGAAGTCATCCACGAATGTCAACATGTAACGCTTGCCACCCAGTGATGGCACTCTAGCAGGACCCCACAAATATGAATGAGTATAATCAAGGATCCCTGCTGTTGTATGTTTAGCCCTTGAAAAGCTAACCCTCTTCTGTTTCCCGTAGACACAGTGATCGCAAAACTCCAACTTGCCGATCTTTGCGCCTTCAAGGTATCCCTTCTTACTCAACATTGACATTCTCTTCTCGCCCATTTGGCCTAGTCTCATGTGCCACGCTTTTGTCTTTGTCGGACTCAAGATTTAGATCGCTGCAGATCCATCACTGTAGACCCTGCGGGATGTATGATCGCCCTTCCTGATTCCCTTCATAAGAACCATGGAACCCCTGCACACTTTCAAAACACCATCTTCTTCTTTGTACCTGCAGCCGTTAGCTTCAAGAGTACCCAAAGAAATTAAATTTCGAGCCATGTTAGGGAAATTACGAACCTCCTTGAGAGTACTAACGAAGCCATCATGAGTATTGATATTGATGCTACCTATTCCTGCAACCTTGCGGTGTCGTTACCCATGACTACGACCCCGGTGTCAACACTCTCATAAGAGTCGAACCGGTCCTTATGAGGACACATATGATAGGTGCACCCCGTGTCAAGAACCCACTCATCTCTAGCTATCCTACTCGATGTGGTAGCCAAGGCATCATCCGTAACTACAAACCCATCTCCTTCTGACTCGGACTCTACGCAGTTTGTGGTACCAGATTTGGTGTGATTATCCTTACCCTCCTGCTTCTGGTCTCTCTGTTTTGCCCAACAGTCTCTCTCTATATGCCCCATCTTACTACAGTAGTTACACTTCTTATTCTTGTGAGGATCCCTAGACTTTGAACGGTGTTTAGACCTCCTCTGCACTGTTTCCCTTACGTTCGATATTTCTACCCTTACAACCATAGCATCACCACCATGGTCATCACCATCGATGTCAAGTTTCTCCTTAGACAGAAAACTAGCCTTTACTTTACTAAGGTTAAGGTCACCACGATTCCCATACAACATGATTTCCTTAAATTGTTTATGTGATGCAGGTAGGGACAGAATTAAATGAAAAGCCTTATCCTCATCAGTGTGTTTTATATCCATTGATTCCAATTCAGTAATAATAGAATCAAATTCACTAAGATGTGCTGAATAGAAGTACCTTGGGGCATCTTCAACCTGTAGAATTTCTCCTTCATTCGGTACTTGTTTGCACGACTCTTCGACATGTACAGCTCTTCCAGTTTGGTCCAGAGCACCTGAGGTTTCTCGATATGCATCACCTCTCTCTGAATGTGCTCTGCCAAGCACAATCAATCCTGCCAGTCTTATCTTCAAGCTTCTTCCACTCCTTGAGTCAGATTCCCCTTGATATCCTTCTGGAGTTTTTGGAATTCATCATCGCTCATTGTCGCATCAGTCTTCGTGTCGGGATACTCAATTACATCCCATAACCCGTGCTGAATCAGGACCGTCTTCATCTGCAGTCTCCACATAGTAAAACTCCTCGTTCCATCAAATTTTGGAATATCGCACTTCATGATTGAAGTCATCTCCACCTTGCTCTGATACCACTTGTTAGAGAAAAGTGAGTAGCAAGGTAACGTGAGCGAATAATAAAATCAGCGAGATGACGGATATTACGACAAAATTTAGGAACGAAAAATAGCGATAAAATCAAACACCGATTACGGGAAACCGAAGAACTCGGAGAAAAACCTACGGACGCGACAACCGAAAATAATCCACTATGAGAAAGGAGAGTACAACTCGATCACTATCACAGGGTGTGATACGATCCACAAAGGAGATTACAATAACAATCTCTCAACACTCAACTCACAATCTCTCAGGATACACTGGGGAAAATATTGGTGAGACCCCTTTCTCTCTCAATATTTTCTCTCTCTCTAGCTCTCTGTGTTTGCCGATGTCTTTGGTGGAAAAACATGCACCCTATTTATAGGGAGAACTCCCTATAACCTAACTTGACTCCCACTCCAAATAGATTTAGAATCTAATACAATTAGGAAACCTAACACAATAAGGAAACCTAAATAATATCCTAATACAATTAGGAAACAAATAATTGTGAGATCAAGAGATTTGGTGATTAGAAAACCTAACATAATAAGGAAACCTAAATAATATCCTAATACAATTAGGAAACAAATAATTGTGAGATCAAAAGATTTGGTGATTTTAGGACACTTTCCTAACACATACTTAGGGGTAGAACTTTAGTCATTACTAGTTTTCTAAATATTACAATCACTGTATAGATCTTACAAGTGCTTAAAGTTGTATTATATGAGTTTATAAACCCCCGGCAAAAATAATACATATTTAATTTAGTGGTGGATCTATGTGTTTTGATTAGGGGTGATCAATACATTATTATATTCATCCAATAATAAAAAAAAATTCATAATTTTTATCTCATTATATTGAATTATTGTTTTTTTCGTGTAGCCAGTGACCGTGACCAACCCTCGCTTAGCTTGAGATCCGCCAGTGATATTTATTTCTATATTTATACATATTCAAACACCAAATCTCAAAATATATCTATATATAAATAATTCAAGACAATAATGTATGACAACACACGTTGATTCACAAATTTTGAATTTGAAAATCAAATTCAGATGATACTTGATAGTATGATGCTAGTACTTATAGAAACTTAAAACTGTAGAAAAAGTTTAGCAAACAGATGGCAGGTGGGTTTTTCCTAAAACAAACAAATATATCCAACTACTTGGCCCATTCCCTCCACTTGTTCCATGTTTTAGGCCCCTCTCTCCCACCTTTCTCTCCACCGTCTCTATTTTCAAACTTGAAAAGTTAAAAATAAAATAAAAACCAGAAAACAGGCCCCATAGAAATTAAAAAATATTTAATAAAATTAATTTAAGCAGGGTTGTCTTCAACATTCCCCCAACCTTCTCTCTCCGCCTCCTCAATATCTTCCCCCGTCTCTCTCAAACTTTTCCTGTGTTTTTCTCTCTCCTCGGTGGGCCCCACGGCCTGCAAATCCAGCAAGCTCATCCAGTTGCCTCCCACCCTTTCCCTCCCCATTATTAAATCTTCCTCACGCAGCAACACCCACTCATTACTCTCACCCTTCTCGCTCTACTTTCTCTCTCCTACTATCTTCTTCCTCTCTGCTTTGTTGGTTATGGAAGTTAGGAAAAATACTGGTCAAGTAACCACCACCATGGACACTTCTCATGCTACTACTGCTACTGCTGGTTGCAACAAGGACGACCCTGCTTTCTGGCTCCCAACCCACTTTCTCACCGACGACGACTTTCTCGCCGGCGTTGTTGATGACTGCAACCTCAAGAAGGAGCAACCCAAGACCAGCTTTGATCCCTTCTCCAACGGGGGGTTTGGATTTGAGTCATTTGAAGCTGTGGATTCACCGGTGAGCTCTGATGGTGTTGACAAGGATCGAGAGAACTATGATCATGAGTTGCTTGCTGAGTTGACTCGCCAGCTGGCTCGCTCGACTCTCCGTCAGACTCACAACAACTATGCTCATGCTCCAACTGAGGTCTGATTCTCTCTTTCTTTCTCTATCTAGACATGGAAGAAGCAGAGTAATTTCCTGGATTTGACTTTTTTTTTTTGGGTTTCGTTTTGATTTTGAGCAGAAGCCATGGATGTACTCCACATCGCCGCAGTCGACCTTGTCAGGGCAAGGGCCATGGTTGAACCGTAGCGGGTTCTCGGGCAACGGCAGCCCTAACGGACCCTCTCAGGTTCCGTCGCCGCCGGTGAGCCCGCCGGGTGCTAAGGACGAAGCCGCTTGGGAGCTGTTGTATGAAGCAGCCGGTCAGGTTGCAAGGCTCAAGATGAACGCCATGGCTGCTCAACTCAACCGTCACCGTCACCACTACCAGCAACAGCAGCAGCAAAACAGAGGAATCGTTCAGAACTCTTCTCTCTGCACTAAGTCCCCTCAAATGAACGGCATCTACTACGTCCCCACTCCCAATCAGGTAAATTCACCATCTCAACTGGTTTAAATATACCTCTGGACCACCAACAGTTGAGAATTTCTCGCTGATTTTGGGATTTGCGTGTTCCAGCATCAGCAGTTGAAGAGGCAGAGTGGAGGGCCCGTTCACTCGAATCCCATGTACTGCCAGCACAACCACCGTCACCAAAGTGGGGGCTGCGGCGGAGCTCTGGGTGTACCGCAGTTTGCATGGCCGCCGGCGAGAGGAGGAGCAGAACCCCACCACCAAAACAACCGCCGCCAGCAGACTGGTGGGTCGGAGATGAGAGCAGTCTTCCTCGGAGGTCCTGAGTCTGTTCATGGCGGTAGTCCGGCGGTGAAGAGGCAGTCAACGGGCACCGGCGTGTTTCTTCCCCGGAGAGTTGGGACCCAGCCTGAACCTCGTAAGAAGCCATCAGGTATTAATTCTTCTTCAGTTCAAACTCCAAATTCTCTCTCCTGGCCCACTACTTCCTGGGTTTCGGGTGGTGTGGGTGGTGGGGTTGGGGGTGCATCCATTTCTTGTGAATCATTTGTTGCTGGGTATGGCCGTGTGGGTCTATGTTTTTATTATATTTCAAAAAAAAGTTCCAATTCTGGGCTGTACTTGTGCATAATCATGGCTTCATAGGTGGAATTAATTTCTTCCTTGGTTGTTTCCATTAAAAATACCCACACATGTTACACCCAATTAGCTTCCAGATCTGTCGCCATTTTAATCTGATTATTTTGATTCTGTTCTGTGCAGGGTGTTCTACAGTGCTGCTTCCAGCAAGGGTTGTTCAAGCTCTGAAATTGGACCTCGATGAGATAAACAATGGCAACAATTTCAACAACTCTCACTCACGTTTTGGGTCTGGATTCTTCACTGACCAAGGTAATTTCCCACTTAATAATATCACCAATTACTCAGTTAATATTTAACTTAGAAATCACCAAAAATGATGCCAATTTGTGTAATAAATTGTTGCAGATGCTGTGGTTGCAAGGAGTGGACTTGTTAACCAGCAAAGGCGAAGTCATGACATCCGCCTCCCAAATGACTGGACTTACTAATCGTTCTTTCTTTTTTATTTTTTATTTTCTCTTAGGGTTGTCTGTTGAAAAGTGGAGGGTAGTGGGAGGATAGTAGACCCTTTTTTTTTCCCAAGGTATAGAGGAAGGATGTGTTGAAGTTTTTTTTTTTTTAATGTTTTTAGGATTATTAATCCGAGGGGGATAGAGTGATCAAATCACATTAAAAAAAGAAAAAGAAAAGAGGGGGAGGGGTACTGAGGAATGATGAAAGGAATAAGAAGGATGAGATCCAGATTTCTTATTAGTTTAGTTTTTCTTTTTCCTTTTTTTGTGAAAAGGAGAACTTCAGCTTTTGGTGGGCACCAAGCTTTTGCTTTTGAAAGGGAGTTCAAAAGAAGAATAGAAGAGATTGTTGTTTGTTTCGTTTAGGCAGGAATGGAATATGGGGGTTGGGGGATATCGGATATGCAAGTTTGCGTTTTTTTTAACATGCTTGATTGCCTGGGTTTGTCTGAGATTTGAATGAATAATTTGAGGGGTTAAGATTAGATTAATAGTACAAATAAAAATTAGAATAGTGGGAGTTAGGAATGTAGGCTGGTAGGTTGTTGAGAAAGAAATACAAGGATTTTAGTTTGTATTTTTGGTTCCCCCCATTTTTCAGATGATAGATGAGAAATGCAATTTGAAGGGGGGTTTTTGGAAGTGGGTTGTTTTTGTAATGGAAATGCATAAGCATCCACAGTCAGTTTGATGTAATGTCCATCCATCCCCATGGTGGGGTTATCAATGGAAATAAAGTTTTTCATCATTTGTTCATATGTTTAATTTTACTTCTTGGCTAATTTTGATGGTTTTATATGGTAAATTAGTGTGTCTATATATATTTAGACCTTGTTCTTTTTTTAGGTTAATAAAATTTTATCTTGTTTTATCTTATCTTATTTTATCATTCAAAAAAATGACTTATTTTTAGGTTATTTATATTTAAAAATTTTAATTCAATTCACATAATTTATTTAAAATTAATAAAAAAGGGTGATAATACCTATCTACTTGCACTATTTACGTTTCTTTTCTGTCCTCATCTTGCCTAAATCTTTCTAGGCTCAAACAAAACAGGGCCTCAAAGCCTAAACAAGCGAAAAAGTTCACATATGGCTTCAATAAGCCAACAAATATAAATAATTACTTTATTTCATTCACATAATTTATTCAATAAGCGAAAAAGTTCACATAATTTATTCAATTCACATAATTAGGCGGTGTTCTATACTACGGTTGGCAAACTGGGTGTCACACGGTATCGCAGTTTGCCACAACCCACTACATTTCACTGCAAATCATTACTTTTTTCTCTCCTCACTTTTCTCATCTACTTTTTACATTCTCTCTCCTCATCTACCCCACATACCAATAACCTACCACAATTCCACCACACCTCACCGCAAAATACCGCAATATAGAACACGGCCTAAGGAGAAATTAAAGATAAAATGTGTACTTTTTTTTATTTGTCATTCACCTTTTTTTTTATGTCAACTATGAAATTACTTCCCAGTTTCATACTCCCTCCGTTCCATATTAAGTGTCATTTTGTTGACTATCACGATCTCCGATGTCACTCTTTAATTGATAATTTCTCATACAATATTTTATAAACAATTATAATATTATACTTTTACAATAGTATTTTTCGTTACGAATCTAATGGTAGTAATTTTATATAACAATTCATTGTATATATTGAGAAATTTGTAGTCAAAATTTTTAACGTTTGACTGCACAATTTCCAAAGATGTCCGTTAATATGGAACGGAGGGAGTATTAATTATCATTTAATTGACTGTCACGTTTTTAATGTTACTTTTTAATTGATAATTCTTTTATTATAATATTTTATTAACAATTTTTCATTAAAAATTTAATGATAGTAATTTTATATGACAAGTTATCATATATATTGAGAAATTTTTGGTAAAAAATTTTTAAAGTTTGACCGAACAATTTTTAAAGATAATACTTAATATGAAAGAGGGAATAATAATTTCTCATATAAAATTTTTTTGAAGAGTACGATATTATACTTTTCAAATTAAAATAATAACGGTCATAATCTTTGTTACGAATTAATACAGTAGTAGTATTTTTGTTAAGCAATAGACAAATAAAAACTAAGGTACTCCCTCTGTTCCATGTTATTTTTTTTAATGGTAAGAAACAAATTAGGTAGCTCTTCTCTCAAGAGTTCTACCTAATCTACCTTCCCTAATGATACAATAGAGAGCACTATTTGAAAGGGGGTTCCAATATATACAATCATCAAGATTAATTCCAGCTTTCGCAAGCCAGTCTGTTGCTCTATTAGCTTCACGAAACACATGTTGCACATGATTGTAGGAGCACTCGGAGAGAAAAGACTTGATGTCCATGACTGGCTGCAGGATAGACCAAGGAACGTCAGATTTATCAGTGACCGCATCGATAACAATTTTATTATCGCCTTCAATGATAATTTCCCTGAGACCCAACCTAAGGGCTTCCTTTAAACCGTTGCGAAGCGCTGTAGCTTCAGCAACAAGAATGGAAGAGTGACCGAGATTGAAAGAGCCGCCGAAAAGAAAATGACCACGCCAGTCACGAATAATAAAACCTCCAGCGGCGCTGAGAGGTGTCTTGGCACCATCAAAATTAATTTTGACAACGCCATCTATTCCATATTAATTGTCATATATTTGACTATCACGATCTTAAATATTATTCTTTGATTGATAATTTTTTGTATAATATTATATTAACAATTGCAATATTATGCTTTTATGATAGTATTTTTCGTTACGAATTTAATGATAGTAATCTTATATAATTATTCATAGTATATATTGAGAAATCTATGGTCAAATTTTTTAATGTTTGATTGCAAAATTTCCAAAGATGACAATTACTATAGAACAGAGGGAATAGTATATATTTAAAATTTGACAAATAAAAAGACATGAGAAATTAGATAATGTGACAAATAAAAAGAGGTAAATGGAGTATAACCTCAACAAGGCTCTGTTCATTTGTATGGTTAATAAGATGCGGAAATGATTCAGTGTGGTCAAATTGTGGAAATAGTGGTAAGGTGTGTAAAATATGGTAAAATTTGTAGAGAATGTGATTGATGTGATAGGTGAGGAGAGAAAAATGTGAAAAATAAAACAGAAAAATGAAGAGATATATTGGTAATGATTGTAGTAAACTGTTATAAAATACGGAAGAATATTGAGTAATATAGTGAGTTGTAATACCACATCGTACCCCACCATACAAAAGAACAGGGCCTAAGTCCACAAGTACTTGCATAAATTTTGGACTTTGACATCTCCTTTTCTCCCGTCCTCTTTAAATATATTAGGTTGTGCTACAATAGAGGTCCAATTCAATTAGGTTGTGCTCGTAGGACCTTGTTTTTTTTTTTTGGTAGTGTAGGATAGAAGTATGGAAGATAAATAATATTGTGCAAGTGTTGACAGGTAAGGTAGTGCAAATAACGTAAGTTACATCAATCATATTATTTAAGATCCCGTTCTTTTACAAGAGAAGTAAAATTTTACATTATCTTACCTTACTTTACATTGTTTTACCATCCAAAAAAATATGACTTACTTTTAGGTAATTTATATTTAAAAATTTTTATTTAACTCATATAATTTATTTAAAATTAATAAAGAAATACAATGATGTGATATTATCTACCTCCACTTTTTAATTTACCTTACCTTACCTATATCATTCCTACGCTCAAAAAAGAACAAGGCCTAAATGAATATTTTAAATTGAGAAAATTGGAACAACTAGGCCCTATTATTTGGAATAATAACTTGCTCATCCTTACCTCACCATATATTACTTTCACCTTTAACTTACATCACTTATGATATTTGATATATCTTTACATAATATATATTTAGGCCATATTCTTTTGTGTGGTGGTTGAAATGCGGTGATGGTGCGGTTCAGTGAAATAATTGAAAAATATGATGTAATGTGATGAAGTATAGTGATAGGTGGGTTAGGTAAGGAGAGATAATGTCAAAAATAGATGAGAAAAGTGGAGAGAGAGAAAAGTAAGAAAATATATAAGTAATGATTGTGGTAAAGTGTAGTGAAGTGTGGAACAATATTGAGTAGTATGGTCATATGTTGAGCAGTGACACCGCACCACACCTATAAAAGAACATAGCCTTAAAATTATAAATTTAATCCATATGGTTAATTTAAAAGTGAAATAGACAATATAATATTTACCTATCTCCACTATTTTACTTATCTTTTCAATTTCCACATTTAACATTATTTATCTTACTTTTATTCCTTTCTTATCATCCCAAAAAATAGTGATAGTTTGAGACAGATAAAAGCTCAAGCATGAACACGGTTGAGAGCGTTGAGAATCTAATTACAAATTGATGGAGATAAACATGTTAGGCTTGAAGGTGTTGTGCTGGTAAGTGTCAATTTGTTATAGGCTTTGAATAATTGAAAAAAACTATGATGTACATCTCATGAGTGCTATAAAAGCTTGTAACGTGGTGAGAGTGCTCTTTCGTGTCATTTTTGCAGTCGAAGTGGGATTTAATTATGTAATAAGAGCTTTACTATTTTTGCGGATACAAGTCCACATTTCGTTACTCAAGAGTCAAGAGGGAGCTCAAAGTGAAAATTTAAAATTTAAGGACATTTTTACTTTTTCTTTTTGAAATAAATACATAAATAATTTTAAAAGATACATGCCTGATTAAAAAGGGATTAACATTTTGAAATGAAATACTAGACTAAGGTTGTATCAAATTTATAGGCAAAAATTAAGGATTAATTGCTCTCTAGTGTTGGGCTTAAGATTGAGCTTAAAATGAGATATTTTTTTTACAACTAGGTGTTGCCATCAATCATCCTGATTTGACTAAAATTCATTTTTGATTAAAATTTGGTAAAAGCAAGTAGGCCTGCTATTGATGTGGTATGTCTGATGTAATATTAATTGGGTGTATTTAACATAAGTAGTCGGTGAACTTCAATGTAGATTAACCCAAACCAATGAGGTGATTAACCCAGACATAATTTGGTTAACATGAACTTATTATAGGTTAACTGTCCATTGTAGGTTAACCCAGACCAATGAGGTGATTAACCCAAAATACAGTAAGTTAACATGAATTTGTTCTGGGTTAACCGTTCATGGTGTCCATGTTGAGTGCTTTATGTTAACATCATTACCCATATGGCCTATCTTCATACTTATGTAGTTTTTATATTATTAATTACCAATTTCAGTATAAAAACCTTATGTTGGAACTATGCGTTAGGAATACGTGAAGTTCATTGTAGTTAACCCAGACCAATGATGTGATTAACCCAAAATACAGTAGGTTAACAAGTTGAACGAATATGATAACTGCATTCATATATCTTCCATGAGAAAGGTGTTTTTTAATTGTTAAATATTCATTTCCCATCATTACACCTATGCATATAGGTTGGGCTCTTCTAAAAAGCACCAAATTGTAAATGTTTTTTGGTTAAATGTGAGTTTGATTGATGGCAACACCAAGTTGTAAAGAAAGGCACTCATTGTAAATAAATCTTAAGCTCAACACCACAAAGCAATTAACCCAAAAATCAATTGGATCGAAATTAAATTTTGATAATTTTGGTTACTTTTAGTTAATTTTGGTAATTTTTGTCAAATTTTTTCAAATATATCATTTTTTTTTGTTTTGTAACTTTGGAAATTTTTGATAAATTTAAATAAAATCTTGCAAATTCAGTTAACCAATAAATTTAACAGGCACTAAATAAATATTAATATAACACTCTGTTTGTTCATTATTATTGGTTACAGTGGATATGTGTAATTAAAATTTCATACAATTTACCTACTAAATTGTATAATGTATATGATAATTTAAAATTCAAAACCATCATCATTAAATTCATCTTAAAAAGATATTTTTTACGAGTGTAAATTATGTACCATCCTTGTGAAAGTCCTTGTGAAAGTAAGAGAAAGTCCAATGTTGTCAAGCTTTCAAATTGAGCATCGGTTGTTTCGACGCCCTCCTCATCTTTCGACCTAGGAACAACTTTTCTTCTTTTGAGAATCATCGGGTCTGATTTACGGTGGATCTTAGCAACAAGGATTGCTTAGAAATTTTGTAAGATTAAGAGACAGTTATAAAATTGTTCAAAAAGAAGCGGTTAATTGATTTCAAGGCTCAACAGGGTTTGTATTTTTAATCCAGAGTGTTTGACTATTTTGGTTTTTTTTTTGGGTTTCATCGATTGTATATTGCTTGCGTTTGGTGTTTCACTAGTTGTCGATTTTGTTTCTTGTTTGGGTGTCTTGTTCTTGTGGCATGTTTTGGTGGTGTGTTGAGTGGTTGTCTTGGTTTTGTTTGAGTATTTGTTGTTGGTGTTTTGGACTCTTTTTACAGTTAGATTTTTAAAATTTGAGCTTCTTCCTCCAATTATATAAACTAGTTTTGATATACACGCTAAGCGTGTATTTGTTTCAAAAAAACAACCTTAATATTAGTCCAACTCCGAGTAAAGATGAATATTGGCTAGCTCTTGCGATTAACATTATCTTTCTTACAATTTTTTTCCAAAATTACATAAAAATATGAGGCAATCTTATGAATGAAGATTACCTACATTTAGATCCCCTCAAACCCCACAGCAGCGAGACTCTATTGAGGACTGTTGTTGTTGTTGTTGTTGCATGTACATTTAAAAAAAAAAGACAAATGTTAATCCTTTGTTGAAAATGAAATGTTTTATGTAAAAAAAACGATTGATACTATTGATTTTGCATAAAAATAAAAATCCTAAATAATAATTCGACTTTGGCTCATGATGGATGTTGGCGAGTTGGTGTAGTTACAGTTATCTTCTTTTCAGTTATTTTAAAAATAAGTTAAGTAAGTGCAAGATAAATTTGCAAAACAACTCTTTTTAAATGAATTCAAATAAGATCAAACAGCTAAGTTCAAGTTAGTTCAGTATAATAAGTTCAAAATAAGTTTAGATTAGTTCAACTTGTAATAAGCTCAATAATTAAAGAAAGATAAATAGGCAAATAAGAAATTATACAACAATTAGTGTGTTGACTACTCTAGCCATAATGTAGTAATGGTTTTTTATTTTTTATTTTTATGAAATTGAATCTTTTCTAAGACATAGAGATGATTAAAGTTAATATTATACTTTGCACAAAATATCAAAAAATAAAATAATTTAAGATAACAACATAGAACCTAAAAGAAATTAAAAATAATAATAATATAATATAAATTAGGGAAAATAGGAACCCAAAAAAATAAATTGAAGTAAATGACAATTTCAATGTGAAAGAGAGAATATATATATATATAAAAACATTAACTAAACATATGGTGGTCTAGTGGGTTGGAAATTGGTGGGTTTTCCTTTGCACTAGAGGTTCAAATATTGGTGATAATAATTTCTTTGATAATTATTTTGGTGTAAATAAAAAACATTGTAATTACTATTATATCCTTATAATTTATCAATGGCAAGGGGTAAAATGGGTAAAGTGAAATTTGTGTACCATAAACCCCTTTAGCTTTATATATTACATTGATATATATATAAATATATTAAAAAGTTAATAGCGACAAATATGAAGAAAGATAATTTTTTATGTAATATGTGATTAAAAATTACAAGATTATACTTTTATTATAGTATTTTTCGTTACGAATCTAATGGTAATAATCCTAAGTAACAAATAGTGGCGGATCCAGATCATTAACTTAGGGGTGTCCAATATATTCGTTATAAGTAAGCGCTTTTGAAAAATAAAATAATAAAATTTAAATAAATAGCAATAAAAATAAATATTGAATGACATATTCACAAGTTTAACAAAATTTCATATCATCATATTGAATGACATATTCACAAGTTTAAATATGCCCACCAAATAAATTAAAAAATTTCACATTAACTAAATATTTTATCTTAAACTTATATTGATACCCAATTACCCAATTCATACATTTACACTTTTTGCTTATAAAAAAATAATTTGGTAGTCCCTTTGTCCCAATTAATTTGTCCAGTTTATCTTTTCATGGTCTACTATGCAACGCTTTGACCATTAATTTTTCAGGTTTTATCTTGGCAAGGCCCTGTTCTTTTATGCAGCTGATTGGTTGCGGTTCCACACCGCACCACAACTTTCCATATTCCATCACAATCCACCACAATCTACCATTTCAATTTTAATTTATCTTTTTATTAAAGTTATACTTTATAATATACCAATTTATTTACAATTATTTACACCATAACATTTCACAATTCACCACAACGTTCCACATTCCACAACAACTTTCCTCAACCCACCACAAATTTCCTCAACACCGCACCGCAACCAACCGTATAAAAGAACATGACATAATAATATTGTATCCAGGTAAAAATATTTTTCATCACAAGTCCAATAGTGGTAATCTTATAATAACTCAACATATAATTTGATAAATTAATGATCAAAATTTAAAAATTTTGACCTAATTAGTCAATGGACAATTTATTTGGGATAGAGGGAGTAATATTTTAGGGTTTTTGGGTTGCAGCTAAATTGGATACCCTTTTTTGTGTTTTTTGGAATTTTTTTTATGGTGTCTACTTGCTCCAATTAAGAAATTTTTTTCCAAATAATAATAGAAAATTACAAATTTTTCTTTTGCTAAGGGTGTCTGTGGACACCCCTACCCAAGCTACATATCTGCCACTGGTAACAAATCATTTATATATTAAAAATTTTATAATTAAATTATTTTATATTTGACTGCATAATTTTTAAAGACGATAATTAATATAAAATAGATGGAGTAATTGTTAATGGTTAAAGGACGTGTGGGCATGGGAAAAGAATCAAAAGATGTACTGTCAAAAATAAAAAAAAAAAATAAGAAGGGGAAAGGAGGTAGGGAAATGGAGTATAGAAGAAATGCAGTAATAAAAATGAAGAGAGAATGCAGTATCCAAGAAGGGTAAGTTTGGTGGGGGCAATGAAGAAGGTATAGGGAAGGGCAACAGAGGGCCATAGGCAGCGGCGTCCTATGTACGATGTCTGATTTTCTGGAAAATGTAGCAGAAAAATATGGTTGGCATAAGGCATCTGGCCATCACCAAACCACATCCCAACCATACCTCTACGCCCCTCCCACTTACTTCCCTGTACGGTTATACCAGTACTCATTTTGGGCCTTGTTTTTTTCGGTGTTGGACAAACAGAGTTTGCATGTCGGAAGGGAGTTGGACCTCCCCAATTTTAACGTGATTAGATAATTTGTATGAAAATTCTTAATTTTGAATACTCCCTCTTTCCCAAATTAAGTGTCACTTGGGACATAATTTAAAAGACCAAAAAAACTTCCTATCTACATTAATTTAGTGCATTGGAAATGTGAAAATGTTGAAAAATTGATGAATAAAAAAGGGAAAATGTGAATAAAAAAGAAAAATGAATGAAAAAGATGTAATTAATAAGGTTAATTTGATAAATTAGTAATTAATGTGCTATTGGAAATATAAAGTGATAGATATTATGGGAAAAAAGAAAGTTAGTTAAAGTGACAGATAATATGGGAAGGAGGGAGTACGATTTCTCAACTTGAATTCGAAATAAATTAAACCTAGAAAACATGTAGTTTATCGGGTCAAAACTCGACCAGTTGGTTGACCCAAAAATTTATTGTTTGAAGTTTAATTTTGTTGAAATTTTATGACTTTTCCTTGAAATTCCTAGCTACTACCTCCGTTTTGTTTTATCTGTCGCCTAGAAAATTGTGGTAAAAATTTTAACCGTTAATATCTTAATTTGTATAATGATTCATCATACAAAATTGATATCATTAGATTCGTAATAAAAAATACTATTAAAAAAAGTATAATATTATATTTTTCTATAAAAGTTTTATATTAGAAATTATTGATTAAAAATTGGCACAGAAAACCGAAAATAACAGATAAAAAAGAACGGAGAGAGTATAAAACTACAAACGTAATTTATTCATATATTATTCTCTAATTTAAGTTAAAACATTAGAATAATATATTGTTATTAGAAGATAATAATATTTAAGTTTGTATATTGTACAAAATTTGGTATTTAGGGACAACTTTTTCCAAATAAAGCTCGAGAAAAAAGTCACATCCATAAGACCATAACCCATTATATTAGGTTGGCCTAAAATTGGAATCCATTGCCCCTATTTAGGCCCTGTTCGGTAAAATTAGTATTTTACATAGCGGATAGTGGTTTAAATAGCGGATAACGGTTTAAGTAGCGGGTAACGGATGACTGTTCAAATAATAATTGTGTTCGGTAAATTTAGCGGTCGACTTAACAGATTAATGTGAATTGACATAAAAGGGTATAATAATTTCCAAAGATAAAATTTACAAAGGGTAATTTTTGACTGAAAAATATGAAACGCTACTCCAAACGCTAAACGTTAACTTTATTAGCTTTTCACAAAACGCTCCTTAAAACGCTAAACGCTCCTCAAAACGCTAGCTTACCGAACGCTAATATTTATGCAATTAGAGTTTTGACTTGGTCAATACGCTAAACGCTATTCCAAACGCTACTGCCGAACAGAGCCTTAGGCGCTTTTCTTTTTGTCGGTGCGGTGGTACTGGGATATCACAACTCACCATATCACTCAATACTTCCACATTTTACTACAATCAAGATCAATATATCTGCTCATTTTTCTCGCTTCTCACTTTTCTCTTCTACTTTACATATTCTCTCTCCTCATCTACCACATCAACGACACTTTCTACAAATTTCACTATATCATTTCACATCTCACCACACTTTCCCCAAATTCATCGTACCACATCATTTCCGCATCTTACCAACCGTACAAAAGAACAAACACTTAACCTAACTCGAGATACACTTAGCACGTATTGTCGTACTCCCTCCATTCCCCGATATCTGTCACTTTAATTAATTTTTAATTTTTTTTATAATATCTATCACTTTACAATTCCAATACAACATTAATGACAATTTTCTAAATATACGTTCTACTTTTATCATTTCCAATACAAGTATATAACCAAAATAAAAATTTATCTATTATTTTCAATACAATTATCATTTTCAATATTATTTTCTTAAAATCTTCCCTAAACTCAAATGTCACAATTATTGAGGAAAGAGGGAGTATTTACCCAAACCAAATGTACACCTTACCCGTATTTAATCCGCTCACCTGAATTGAAAGGTCCAGAAGGATTGATTAAAGTTATAATCCTTCCGTAATAAATTAATTGTTGTGTTTGGAAATTATACAGTCAAACTTTAAAATTTTTTACTATAAATTTTCAATATATACAATGACTTGTGGTATAAAATTATTACTATTAGATTTGTAATGAAAAATACTATCTTAAAAGTCTAATATTTCTACTATTAATAAAATATTATATATAAAAAGTTATTAATTAAAAAATAATATTAAAAATCATGACAATCAATAAAACATCAATTAATATGGAATAGAGGGAGTAAGAAGTTGTAAGGCTATGTTTTATTTTTTCAATCATTTTACGAATAGAAGCGTAGGGCTGAATCTAGTTGTAAGACTATGGCCTGTGTTCTTTTATGCGATATTTTCTGGAATGGTGTGGTGGGGTGTGGTAGAATTGTGGTAGGGTGTGGTGGAATTGTGGTAGGTTATTAGTATGTGGGGTAGATGAGGAGAGAAAATGTAAAAAGTATAAGAGAAAAGTGAGGAGAGAGAAAAAGGTGAGGAGAGAGAAAAATAATGATTTGCAGTAAAATGCGGTGGGTTGTGACAAATTACGGTAGGTTGTGGCACCGCAATTTGCCAACCACAGAAAAGAACACGGCCATGTTTATCGACGAGTACCCCATCCTATTCCTAGGTGGACTTTCATGTGAAGAAAAAAAGAGAATGAAAAAAGGAAAAACAAAAAGGCTGAGAAAGATGCCGTGCTTGGGTTGTTCTTGGAAAATCTTTGACATGTGAAATAAATTGAGATTTGTTTTTTTATTTTTCAATTCAATTATGATTACTTTTGGTATTAAGAAAAAGAAAATACAGGGGTCTTGTTCTTTTTAGATTATAGTATACAATAAGTAGTACATTATAGAGGGTGCATCACGTTTGAAAAGATGTGATAAAGTACAGTAGTATATAATTTAAATATATAAATTTTTAGATATATAATTTTTAATTTTTAATAAAGTATTGTGAGTAATACAATATAAATTTTTAAATATTATTTATGATATTTACCTACCTCTACTATTATTTTACCTGACTTTCCTAATCTAACCTAAAGTTAACTTGACTTTCCTAATCTAACCATGAAGTGTCACTGTGCAAAATGGGCAAGGTGTATTTACAACAGGAGATAAGAAAAGGATGTGATGCAGTGGATTATTAATATAGTAAGATATTTGAGATTTGATGTAGTGGATTTTGTTTTGATATGGGGTCTTTGCCTCTTCCTTACTGCCCCGTTTTCTTGTAAGGGTTGTAAGCTATGTTGTTAAAACCGGACCAGTCATCGAATCGGTTGACTCAGTGGTTCAATTGGTTGGACCGGTTTGACCGGGTTGAACCGGTTGACCCGGGTTATCGGTTGAACCGGTCAAAACCGGCATGAACCGGTCATGAATTTTAAAAAAATTCAATCTTTTCTCAGATTTGAGCATAACACAAGAAATTAATCACAAACTTAATAACAAGAAATTAATCACAAACTTAATACATCCAATCCAATTGGTATTAAGTATCGGCTGTCTCTTTAATCAAATATCCATGTTGACAACAATACATAACACATTCAAAAAGCAAAACAATCAACAACATCCACTCATCAAAATATAAGCTCACTGACCAAATATCTATCTATCTATCTATCTAACTAATCACAAACTCATATACTCCAATCCAATTGTTATCAACTATCTATCTAACCAAATATCAACTGAATATGAAGACAACAATGACTTTAAACAGAGTAAAACAATGACATCTACCCATCAAAATGGAAACTAACTCAGAAATTGAAGCGATCTCACCGGCCAGCGAATGAGCGTGGTGTGAGAGTTGGCGCCACGCCGGAAGAAGAGCACCCTCGCGTCGGAGCAATCGAGCACTCCGGCCCCAAGAATCTGAGCCGGCGCCGGGATTTGAACAGTCGGCACCAGCAGCACAGGATTAGAGAAGCGAAGAGGTAAAAACAAAAAAAAAAAAAGAAAAGAAAGAAGACTCACCGTGGCCGGCGCCGGGATCTCATGGCGGTGGAGCGAGGTGAGAGAGGAGTGCGGAGCAGGCAAAGCGAGCAGGAAAAGGCGATGAGAGTGAAGTCGAAGAGTAGTTTAGGGTTTCAGTTTCAACTTTCCAGGTTTTGTTAGAAAAAATGCAATTTTTTTAAAAAAACTGGTCTGACCGCGGCTCGGCCGGGTCAACCGGTTCATACGGCCCAACCGGGTTCGGCGGTTTTTCGGCGATCAAACCACTCAGGCGGGCTAACCTCAGAGCCGGACCGGACCAGTGCCCGGTTTCCGGTCGGACCGGTTGAACCGGCCGGTCCGGTCCGGTTTTTACAACATAGGTTGTAAGTATTGAGCTGTGTGGCTCGTTCTGCGGTTGAATAAAATTTGGCTCTAAGGGCCCTACTTGATAAAAAAAAAAAAAAACTTAATCTTACACCTTTAAAGAACATATTCTATGTAAGATAGATAATGAAGTATGAGTAGTGTGGGGAAGATGTGATAAAATAACTAAAAGTGTGATAGTTGATGGGCGTGATAAATTCATCCTACATTACAAAAAGAACAAATCCATAATTTGGGACCTACTTTAACTATAAAAATTAAGAAAACCCCATTTGAAGTGACTTCCATTAATAATATAAGAGAGAGAAACATCACTATTTTGCCTATGTGTTAAGAGAGACAACCCATTTGAGATACTCCCCAATGCCTATTACGTTTGTGAAAAGTTGAAATGAGTTTGTCATAGTTGTTTTTTTTTTGATAATTAGTGTGTTTAATCCATTTTATTAATTCGAGAGAAAAAGTGTCAATAAGCATGGATAAGGCAAAGACCCATACAATGGAAAAAAAACTCAAAAACCATACATCAGAATTCATGTGAAGATGCTAAGAATAAAACGATCAAGACAAGCCTATGACACCATAAAATGACCCAGAGTTTCTCATAATTAGAAAAAAAAAACTAGAAAGAGTTGGAAGAAATTGGAAAGAGTTGGAGATAGTCAAAATTGTTGAAAACAGGTGTGCAAAGAGTTTAAACTTATTTTAATAGATATATAATTTGTTAATTTTCGAATAATGTTAGTTATAAAAATTTTATATCATATTTAAATTTTTGGGAAATTAGATTTAAATAATTTGAACTTTGAGCCATAGTAGACTTAATAATCTGCACTTTAAATTTGGTTCTAAATAATCTTATCTGGCAACACTAATTGGTTATCACTCCCTGGTTGAGGCGTGAACAACTTCATCACCGCACTGACTGTTCGTGGACTGAATTTCCGCCGGAGTACCTCCCTATCCCATACTGCCCCTCCCTCCCTTGGCTTCTACAAAGAAGACACACTTAGCTGCTGCAAAACCTCCCTGTGACTCTCCTCCCGCAACTCCAACACATTCCCTGGCACCCACCTACTATCCATTGCAATTACTCGTTTACCATTCCCAACACACCATCGGAGACTATGCCTACATTGTGCCACCTCTTGAGACATACCCCTCCAGGTATTTGAGTGTCCTTGAAGGGACTTTATAATCAGTATACTTCTCAATTGGAGAAGTAGCTCTATACCTTGCTCTCCATACCCCAGCAATAAGCAACTCGGGCTTATTATAGATCCTCCACTCTCGCCTTAACAACAACGCTTTGTTAAAACATCCCACATGTCTCACCCCCAACCCTCTTGCCCCTCTTGGAGTAAACACAACATTTCGATTCTTCCAATGTATTGAAGCCTACCTATCTGCCTTAATCCAAAAGAAATTAAGTACCAATGATTTGATCTTGTCAACCACTCCTTTCGGAATCAGATAGATACTGAAAATGTGTTGGTGAAGTGATACAAGCACAACATTAATAAAGATAAGTCTCCTCGCAGAGGACAACATCTTTGCCTTCCAACCTTCAAGACGTCTCCTAACATCCTCTACCATGAACCCAAAATGGTCCGTCCTATTCCTTGGCGTCAAAGGTGACACCCCGAAATATGTTTAGAAATACCCTCCCTCCGGATATCCAAAAATCACCTTCATTCCGTCCCTATCCTCAACAGTAGCCCCCTTTGAAAAGCACATTGACGATTTGCTAACATTTACCACTTGTCCGGAAGCATAGTTATATTTATCAATGACATTTTTTAGGGCAAAACATGCTGACACCTCCATCTCTATAAAGAACAAAGCATCATCCGTAAAAAACAGATGAGAAATATGAAGTGCTCCTCTAGCCGCCACCACTCCTTTAACCCTACCTTGATCCACCTCCTCTTGAATAGTCATGGCTAAAGCCTCCACACACAAGATAAATATGTACGGTGAAAGTGGGTCTCCTTGGCATAGGCCTGCTGTCGGAGTAATTTGCTCAGATGCAACCCCGTTAACTAGAATGGAATACCTAACCATAGATATACATCTCATAATGGGTGGCACCCATTTCTCTGAAAAAACTCATCTGTCTAAGCACCGCCTCCACAAAGTCTCACCTGACTCTATCATAAACCTTACTCATATCCACCTTCAACGCCACATACTTGCTTGCCCTTCCTTTTATTAGCCAACATCTGCAAAATCTCATGGACCACCATAATATTGTCCTCCTTCATCTCCTTGGCACAAAATAGATTGCGTTTCCGAGACCAATGAATCCACGACGTGCCGTAGCCGGTCCACCATACAATACACTTCGCAATAATTCTATACAAAACATTACACAAACTTATTAGCCTAAACTCCCCAACTCTTTGCGCCTATGGTTTCTTCTTCAACAGGAAGATATTCGTATTATTGAGTTCACCAACCAAATGACCCTCATTCATCGCCTGTAAAATTGCCTCCACTACTTGATCCCAAATCAGATGCCAACAATTCTTAAAAAAACTCCGGAGGAATTCCATCCGGCCCATGACTCTTGTTTGGCTTTAACTTCTTTATCACCTACTCCACATCCTCTCTTATAAAGGGCCTCATAAGAAAATCCTTTTCAGCAGAGGATAAGGCCTTCCTAACCGAGCCCACTACTTGAGACAAGGTTCTTTGGCGGACCGTAGGAAAAATTGTGTTGGGCTGAAAAATATTCACAAATTCTCCATAAAATTCAGCTACGAAATCTTCCTCTTTAAAAGTGATTGCTCCACAACCCAAAGTCATACAACTAACCCTATTATAAGCCTGTCTCATCCGGAATTGTTTGAAGAAAAAACCAGTACATTGGTCCCCAAGCTCCGTCCACTGAACCTTACTCTTGTGAATCCAGAACTGGTGTATCTCCCTAATCATATCTTCCAAATCCTTCCCCTTTTGCAGCACCCTAGAAATAGCTTAGTCAGCCATAAAAAACCTGCCCAATTGCTCCTACACTTCCCCAAGATCCTACATTGCTTGCGAAACACCACTTAATCTTTCCCGTTTCCACTCCATAATCAACTGCTTCCCCATTTGACTTAATCAATCCAACCACTTAACACACCTAAAAACTGCACTCCCCTGAACATTTAGTGAATTGATAATTAAGTTAACACCCTCTCGGAATTTGGGAGCATTAGTAACCCAAGGGTCCAACCTAAAGAATTTCCTTTTTGGCTTACAACTCCCCAAAACATGCAGAGCAACTAGCGAATGATCGGAGAAGACGAGTTATGAACAAAGGAGTTTGGGAAGATCTCCATCCCTTGTGGCGACGAATATGCTCTATGTAACCGTTCCCAAACCTGTCCCACACCATGTCTCTTATTAGTCCAAGTAAAAGACATGCTTATATATGGCACATCCACCACCCCAACCCCTCCTTCCATATTAAGAATTGTTTGTCTCCCCTCACTTTAGAAGACCCTCTAGCCTTTTGTACTAAACTTTCCACCTGGTTGACGTCACCTATCAACACGAAGGGACTCTAAAACCTAGAGATGGCTCCTGCCAACCTATCCCACACCTCCCGTCTTCTTCCTTGATAAGGGTCACCATACACAATATACCACAATTCAACACCCATTTCATTAATTTCAACGATTACAAAGTTTACATCCAACACTACTAGAGTGACCAACTCCATCTTTTTCCAACTTAAAACAATACCCCCAGCCCTACCCACTGAATCCACCCCAGACACAAAAGGAAATCTCATCTTCTTTATTGAGGCAGTAGCCTCCATAACAGACTGTTTCGACTCGAACAAACAAATAATTTCAAGATTTGAAGAACCAGCGATCCAGCATACATAAGGAACTGCAGAGACGTCCGTCTGCCCTAAACCTCTACAGTTCCATGCTTCAGCTATCATGGAGACAAAGGAGGCATTTTTACGGCTGCCTTCGCCACCCTCTCCGCCTGCAGATCAAATCATGCATTTCCTCTCTTCTTCTCACCCACCTTAAGAAAAGTCTCAAATTCCCTCTGCATAATTGCCACAATTTAGTCTTTCTGCTGTTTTTTAATTCTTAGCTGTTGAACCTCCTTTGCAAAAACTAAAGACACTTCCTCACCATCCTCCCCACAGGCCACCTCCTCCCTTCTTGTTGGTCTCTGTCTCTTCCTCTGCTCTGGAAATACTTTTGCCATTGTCGAATCTAATGAACTTGTTTTAGACGAAGTTGATTTCTTGAACGAAATTATGTTCTTTAATCCAACCACTGTTTCTTCCAATCCCCAATCTCCATACTCCTATTTTTTATGATCATGCACTGGTGGCCAGCTAAAATTGTCGAGCGCACCAATATTCCCCTTCCCTTTCCCCATGCTCAATGTGTTTTTCGAATCTGAGTCCGTACCATTGACTGTGTACTCCTCCCATAACCTTCCCTCATCCTTAGAGTCAGAAGCCTGATAAAGATTATGCATAAACTCTGGAGATGGTTGCCATTGTCTGAATTGCTCACCTTGGATAGATGAAGGATGGGAACTAGACTGGCCCCTTTTATATATGTATAGGGTTCCCGTCTCACCATCTAAGTCAGCGACAGTTGAGGATTTGCATAAACTGACCCCAATAAATGAGGACTATGTGCCCCACCCGAGAATGTCTTCCCTTTCCTAGGAACAACTCCAAAAACCACCCCCTTGAAAAAAAACCCATCACATGAGCGGACAAAAGAAGATGAAAAAAGAGGAGTATGACTCACATTCAGTTGCATGGAAAAGTCATCATTGCCCCTAGGAAAGTGGTTCTGAGTGGGCCCCTCCTGTTGCAAGCGCTGTATTACTTACCAAATTACTTCACCTTGGACATCTGGAGGGCCCGTAGGTGAGAATGGCCCCCGGTCCAGCCTTACCAAATTCAACTCATTTGGGCCTCTCCTTCCAAAAGGCCCATCTAATTTTCTATCCCCTTCACTATGTTGTTGCATGAGATGATCTCCCTCCCAGGCATAGGTCCTCCCCAGAGACTCCTTGAACCTCACCACTTTCTTCCTGATGCTCAATTACTTGAGTATCATCACTAATATATACTTTGAAGTACTTATATATTATACATGATTGTTGGGACCCTTGAGGGGGAGGGGGGGTGAATAGGTTTGATCCATAGTTTTTCACTTATAAACATAAAGACGTTAATAACACTTAAATGAACTGAATAATACTTCTTTATCAGATAGAGGTACAATAGAAATAGAGGAGGTTAGGGAACTTAGCAGAATCAGTACAGTGAGGTCCTTGATGACTGCTTACATGGACAGAAACTAAGGTTCAGTTTCTGTTGATGGGCCTCACAGACGAGTCTTGTGATTAGGGGCCTCACAGATGAGGCAGAGAGAAGGGACCTCAAAGACGAGGTTTCACAGATGAGGCAGAGAGGAGGGGCCTCACAGACGAGGCTTCACAGATGAGGCAGAGAGGAGGGGCCTCACAGACGAGGCAGAGAAGAGGGGCCTCATAGACAAGGCAGAGAAGAAGGGCCTCACAGACGAGGCAGAGAAGAACATGACGAATTTTAATGGATATCAAACTCACAAAGCCTTAGTGCTACAACACCTCACCAACATAGTTGGCTACATAACTCACCAAGAACCTTGGTTACACCTCACCAGAAGTACCTTACTGGCTACATTTCTCACCAATGATTCATTGGCTACACTCAGAAATCTCATACGATTTCCTACACTAGATTACTTGCTTGGAATCGACTACTTCTCCATAGAGGATGCACAAGACTATTTATAGATTGCTCCATTAAGCTCCAACGGTTTAATCTTTTCTTTCCTTGTTCATTGATACTTTCCTATCTTCACTTGATCTTCAATCTTCAATTATTTGGAAACTTGTGAGATTGCCTTTCTAAAAGAGAAAATGTATAAATAAGTGTGAATCATCTAGATAATATTCATATATAATGAGATAGTATATGTTAGGATACTTTCCTAATTTATTTGTGATTTTGTTCTTTCAAACAAAACTAACGACAGTGCTGGAGGACCTCAGTGGCAGTGGTTAAGTAGGAGGTCCTCACAGTTTCTACAATGATGCAGTTGGCAGGGCAAGGGCAAGGATTGACAAAGAAAGGTCTTGAATTTGAATCATATGATTGAAAAAATTTACAAGAAGTCTTCCACCTTTTTGATGTTCCTTCTTTATTTAATTCTTTTTTTGGCTCTGCAACGGTGTTAGCTTTGTCCCTACAGTGACCTAAATTTTACAGAAAATATAAAAAACTAAAAGTGAAATGACTTATTATCATGCACCAAAATAAATTTTATTGGTGCTGCATATCGGTTAGTAGCCATAGATTCTTTTTGCGCGTATTTTGCCAGTAAAACAAACTACTACTTCCAAGTACTGCTACCCTTTTCAATAATTCTTCTCTCAATCACATTATATAATCGACACCCAAGTGTGTCAGGCTCCTTGTGGACCTTATAGTGGTGTACCCCCCTCCCCTTTGGACTAGTAGATCTACTGGGTTCTCCCTGAAATAAGGGACTCAATAAGTGGCCCGACTTATCAATATAAAAAAAAAAAAGTGGGTCAGATTAAGGATTTGGGGCTAGACGTCTAGTCGGATATTTACGCAGGGAAGGGGATGATAGTTGTATAACACTGGGACCTTTGGCAGGTGCGTATTTGTTGACCCAACACCAAAAGTTGCACAAAAACAAAAGATTTTTCTTACATTCAAAGCAAAGGGTGGCAGCTATTATGTATGCAACCATGCATCCTAAATTTTCTACTTTTTGGTTTACGTCCACTCAGTCCTCATAATTTCCATCAAGTTAAGGTTGATGTTAGAAAAGCTAGGAAAATGACCTAGTTAGCCGCTTTAATTGGCTTATTCTTAATCATTGGGACATAAAGCTATAGGACAATGTGAAGAAAAAATTTGAGCAGATTCTTAGGATCTGCTTGAGAGAGGGGTAGAGGGGAGTACGGAGGGGTTAAAGAGGGAACTTACTCCTCTCTACTTCTGCTTGGGAAGAGAGTGAGGGAGGGTAAGGGAGGATAAGGGAGAGTAGGGTTTACTCTCCTTTATATCTCTTTACCCTTATTTTTTTAACTCCCCAATTTGAGGTGTAAACAAGTGTTCCATATAATTATATCATACATAATATAGAAAATGACCATTATACCCCTAACCCTAATTGTATTAGATTGAATTCATATAATATAAAAGGGTAAATATGTCATTTAATACTTTACTCTTATGAACTCTCCAAAATGTTCTCCCAAGCAGGGGTAAGTTGTTACCCTTATGAACTCTTCCATACTCTCACCCTCCTTTACTCTATGAACTCCTACTCCACATTTTTTACTCTCCTTCCAAGCAGAGCCTAATGAGTCAAGGAGCTAAAACGTACTCCTTATCCATAGCTTCTTTCTATCATGAATGACCAACAACTTCAGAAGAGAGGCTCATGAATATCTAGGTGTTGTAAGAGGGATTGATTGGAAGAATTAGATGGCATGAGAAGATATGGTAGGAGATGGAAGGGACGAATTGGTAGTGGTAGCCACAGGGGCTAAGCTAGCCTTTTACATTAACAGGGTCAAAATATTAAATATTAATAAGGAGTCGCAAAATTTCCAACCAAAAAAGTACATTGATATTTAATATTATAAATTAATTTAATTTTTAAATAATGATATTTTAAAATTATTTAAATTTATGAAAGAAAACAAAATACACTATTCTCTTTAATATTTTATGTTACAACTAAAACGTTTGAGTGAAATGGCAACACGAAGAGTTGAACTGATGACCTTACTATATTATAAAAGGATGACCTTAATGTTTACTAATTGCAACAACCAAAAAATAATAACATGTAGGAGGTAATCATTGAACTCTTAACCTCTATGTTCTAATAAAGCAGTCTTACCATTGCTACAAAGTACACTTAATGTAAATATTACAATATATGTGGTAATTATAATAAATTTTTCTTCATAATTAAGGGTGAGGAGTGTGGTTTTGTAAGGCCGAGCAGAGACTTGAGACAAAGGGATCCTATATCGCTATACTTATTCCTATTTGTTGCCAAAACTTTGTTAAGCTTAATCTCACATGTAGTTTTGCAAAATCATTTGGAGGGTTTTAAGCTTTGTAGGGATGCTCTAGTTATATCGCATCTGTTGTTCATAGATGCATGGCTCAATTGTCTTTGCAAAGTCTAATGAGGATCAAGCCCGCAATCTAAAAAATTAAACCTACTAATGTGAGTACAGATTTGCTTCATGGCAGAAAGTTAGCTTTGTTAAGTCCAGTATCGTCTTTAGCAAAGGAGTCCCTTAGCACAGACACGATGCAATCATGATATGAGTGAAGTCTTAATTGTCTCACGAAAAATATCTCAGGCTTACGAGTTATGTTGGTCAATTGAAGAGGAGAGCCCATGCCGGTATCAAAGACACAGTAATGAAGAGACTTAAAGGGTGAATGAGCATGTACATGTGATTTATACGTGGAGAAGCCTATATAGGGTGATATGCATAATAAAGAGGGGAGCTTGTTGGGTGACATTAGATTAGGATGTCGCTTAACATATAGGAATCAAGGTGGGTTTCGAGACCCACATCCTTTAAGGTCATTTTGCCTTCAAAGCTTGAGTTCGCACTGATTAGGGTGGGAGACTTGATTGACAAAGACATGAGCATGGTGGATACAACCTTTCTGGAGGTGGATGCGAATCTGATCGAAACAATTCATCTTAGCAATTCATAGCTGCCTGACAAGATGACATTATACTTACATCCATTTTCTTTACTACTCTACTGTCATATATGGTTCTTTCAATTATTACTGATTCATTGTCAACAGCTTGATGAAATTGTATGAAGATTGATCATTCATCACCGCCAAGATACAAGAAAAATAGGCAGACTTCCATTAATCGCAAATATAGATTACAATACAGATTACAGACCATTCAATTCAAGCATGAAAACATAACAACTCAGCTCCATCAGATACCAATCATACCATGACTCATATACTTCAGATGACAAAATAACACTCCAACTTAAAAGAGCACTCTGTTTTAGGCAGATCCAACTCACGCAACCATAGGTACTGTGAATTCGGCATCCACAGAATAAGCTCAAGCTAGAATTTCTTTTTTGAAAAATATACCCGAACAAAACTCATTATTTTGAGTACATGGGTACAAAAAGAGTCACATAATATAAATTTCGATTATGTCCGAATAATACCCATTATACTCATATTGCCCGGTGGGTATGAGTATGGGTATGGACGTGAGTTCTCATATTTAGTACCTCTAAATATGGGCAAGGCTAAGAGTGGTGATTTCAAAAATAAATATAAGTGAGTGCATGACACAACAATACCACCGACCCCAAACTCAACTTATTATCATCCCTACATGTAGTAGAACCCTTCTGAAACATAACTCACAGCGATAAATATTGAAAAAAAAAAATGTAAGGAAAGAGAGGAGCCAAATCAGCTTGCTATCTACCGATTTGCCATATGCATTGCTTTGTACTCAGCTTCTGCTGAGAATCAAGACACCCCTGCACTCACTAGGATCTAAGTGTTTCTTTAGGCCAAACTAAGTCATTGTCGGCCATGAGGAGATGCCAAAGGTATAAAAATATTTTACCTGACTTGATACGATAGGCTGAACGCGATTGAGCACCATGGTTATACCAAGGAGCCGAGCTAGATCAGTAACTGCTCGTTGCAGTTTCTTGCTATTGGTATTAATCACAGCAAAGTAATCCTTGGCAACGATGATTAGGACATACAGTAAATCCGTTTGAGAAAACACCGAATGACCAACATAGACACTACATCTCAGCTGCTCTTGGATGCCCTGATCGGCTACTCCACGCTCATGTTATACCCCAAGCACAATTCACAGAAAAGAGTACTACCTTATGGCAGCCTATATGCCAATGAATATCAAGCTTTGAACTCTAAACAAAATGAGTGTTTTGCAGATTAACTGATGACTTAATACGAAGATATGGTGTGTCTTCATCAAAAGAAAAAAAATTCTCTATCCCCGGAAAAATCTTTCTTGAATTTAAATGTAAAAGAAAGGACTCCAAATTGAAAATTTCTCATCCATAAAATACAAGCAGAACATTAGAAAATTTGTCAGACTCAACCCAATCCAACCAAACACACCCTTAATCAGTCCCAACCGAATGACCCAATTTCTGAGTCCATTGCTAAGATTACCTCACAACTTGATACATAATATCAACAAGAGATTACTCATTAACTATGAGAAGAAAAATGTCTATGAAATTCTCCATAAACATTGTGCGGTTCTCTGTTTCTGTAAAATGCCCTCATAACAAAAATCCTTGGCTAAATTTCAATTACATAATAACTTGGCTTGGGGATTTGCCGTCAGTCTGCTCAATAGTTCAGATGAATAGTGCCAACAATACCAACCTCAAAATTAGATGTGGTTGTACTCTAACCTGTTATCAACACTCTCGACAACCTAACCTGAAAAAACTACAGCTACAGAATTCATTCAGAAACACTGAGCATTGCGAGGGCAGTGTATTGGATGCTTTGTTGATATTGGAGAGGAATCATCCATGGTCTAGACCACCAATGTAGAAAGGAAGGGGCACTATATTATAGCTCATCATGCCCAGATGGTGCCTGTGCACTCAAGGCGTCCAACTTCTGTTGCAATTCCTGCCGGAAATCAAGAAATCTCCACTTGTAAGATAACTTCCTGGAGAATTTTGAGACGTGATGAGAAAGAATACAAAAACGAGAAAGGATACCTTGAGTTTTTCTTCATAGCAGACACTTGGAGTGGATAACAAAGCAACATACCTGCAGTGATAAAATTGAGAGTTAGAGCCTGCCTGCATCACGCAAACAAGCACAGATGACCACGAGGAACAAAAGGGGGGGGGGGGGGGGTTAACTTACTCGCAACGGCTTGGTTCATCAACATCAGTAAGCTCGTTCTTCAGTCCACATCTTAGCTTGACCTGAGATGAAAAATTGATAGGGCACATTTAATTCATCTTCGATGTCATAGAAACCAATGCAAATAAGCCCATAGGAAAGTTCCTGAAGCTAAAAGATAGTTCATGAGACTCTCAAGTCTTCCAGGATAAGAGTAATTTTAGAGATACCTTTAGACTCCTGTCTGGTCCATTCCAGCATCTATCACCATTGGAGAAGAGCATGGCTTTGTATGAGTCCTCAAATTTCTCCCAACTCCTGAATTCATGATATTATTGCACATGAGAAAGCAAAATACTTTGCTTCTAGCTTTAGCATCATCATTCATAGAAAGCAAGAATGCACCAACAATCCAAGATTTATATATTCTCAAGAATCCAGCTGACTTAAAAACTTCAAATCGACTTCAAAATGAGGCTAGCCAAGTACCCCAGACATTGCAACCCATATGTAATTCTCTAGTGCGACTTAAAGATTCCAGTATCAGTCATCAAATCAGTTGGATGGTGAACAAGTACTTTGCCAGTTCCTCATTATATGAATGCGATCCACAACCTATAGAATGTCGATAGTAATAGTAGTAAAAAAGCTACAGAAGCCAGATAGCATGACCCCTGAATAAGTGAATGGCTCTTTTTCAAGCAGGACAATGGGGCACACCACATGAATCAACCAATGTGATCAAATAGAAACGGATTTTAGCTGCTTACCCCAAGCGTGTAACACTATGTCCCTCGTCCTGGGAAGCCTTTTTAAAAGGGCAGACTTTGTAAACGTACCTAAGAACAAAACCAAGATATAGGCAACATTAGCAGCTTATACACAACTTTCATCCTAACATATTAGGTTTAAGTTGAAATACCTGAAAGGAAATTAGAACATTTTTTTGATGAACTAAATACATTTACCCCCCCCCCCCCCAATGAGCTGTTGGTAAAATAGGAATTTACCTTTGAGCTATTGGAAATGCAATTTACCCTACCTCGCCTTTGCTGGTATAATAAATACCCTCATAATCCGGTGAATTTACATTTGGGACAAGATTGCCCCTACATCTTAATATGGATAGGCAAAAATACCCCTAATTTTCAAATAACAAAGACAACCCTGCCCTCCCCTTTCCTTCTTGCCCCCCGATTTTCCCCCTCTTATTCCTAGTCGAACCATGTCAACATGCTTCATCATCGTCTTCAAGCTCAAAAAATAATAATAAATAAAAATCAACATCTTCTTCTTCAATTCGCCACATCCTTCCCATCTCTACCATCATTTTCTCTCTCACATCTCCAAACTTCACCACTACGTGTGGGTATTCTTCTCCAAAAGCCTGTTAATTGGGGAGATTTGATTTGGGGGGATTTGATGTTCTAAGTTTTCGAACAGCAGAGCAAAGAGGGAGTAAAAAGGGAAGAGAGGGTGGTTTTCCATTTTATGTTATTTATATAAGTGCATGTTGGACATTTTATGAGACAAAATAACCGAACAAATCTGAAAAAGTAGGATTAAATATTTACTGCAAAGGTTAAGTAAGATATTCAATACAAGTACTATAGGTTAGATAGGGTAAATGACATTACCAATAACTCATGAGTAAAATCCTACTTGACCAATAGTTCATGGGGTTAGATGTAATTAGTTCTTTTTTTATAGGCAAAACAAAAAGGAAAATAGACATGAATACCCTCAAAATCAAAGATCAGGGTTTCACAGAGAGTAGTTTGTTTCACATTGCAAAATTTTGAATGCCAAATTGTAGATTAAGATCCCTTAGATTGGGAAATTAAAGGATGGTTGAAAGTGAAAAGGAAGAAAGCTCGCTTTTTCTATCCTATTCCCAAACCCTCTTTTATTCAGCAGTCTGATTGTATTCGGGGGCAAAGGAGGGGAGGGGAGGGGAAGGGAAGGGAAGGGAGGGAAATGGTCTTACTTTTTATGTTTGGAAATACAAATAGAGGATGAGAGGAGGGGAAGGGAGGGGAGCACTTAGCCCCGTTCCCCTCCATTTTCTTAACCGTCAAAATGAGGGGGAAGGGAAGAATTAACACTTCCCCTCCCTTCCCCTCCCCCTCCATTACCTTACCCTCCCCCTCCCTTTCCCCCTCTAAACTGAATCCTAACACACTGTAACTTCTTTTTATCTCCCCCCCCCCCCCCTTTCTTTTAACCATAAAAAACCACTTGTATTCTAATTGTGAAAAAACAATCTGACTTTTTAATCATATCGTGAAGTCATATATAATCTAATCCTGACAGTCTGACAGCAGTGGCAAGTACTGTATTGTGGGTTCAGGTGTTTAGCAATTGATCAAACTCTCAACTTAACAAAATATTCAAGTTAAAAACATATTTATTGACAAAGCTTACATTAAGGATGCAAATAAACACTATATAGCTGCTATATGGCTGATCTTACATCTAGTATGCACAACCAACAGAAGGAAAATCAAAGTTTGCAATCATTACTTGTTCTGCTTGGCTTCAAAACAATGGCCATGCAATGAATAGAACTCCTTTTCTGGTCCTGTGAAATAGCAATTAAACCATTAATAAGAAATGTTACTAATATTACATTACTACAGACTCAACTTTTCTTCCTCAAAGGGGAAGAAAAAAAATATCATTCAAGAGGAAGTAACAAACTTACCAAAATCAAGTTTAAGCTTGTCAGATAGACTCGAAATTCTTGACTGTATTTTTGATAGTTTACCACTGGACTCATCGTATTCCTTTCGAACTCTAGCAGCATCTAAAATTGTTTAAAAACATTCAGGTCAACCAACGGAATACAACATAAACACATAAACCCCCCCCCCCCCCAACAAAAAAAAAGGAAAGATATTCCATCCACCAAAAATAACAATATACACAAGATGGCTGATTGCTTTCAACATTGACCTGATGTGTTCAAGGGAGTCTGAAACAAATTAACAACGTGCAGGAGGCTTTTCACTGTGCTCTGTATTTTCTCTAGCCATGATGGATTACTTGAGGCAGTGACATCTGTGCATCGTAAATATCATGATAAATGACACGACAAACACTGAACGAGCCAAGTTTGATATTAACTATACAAAATATATTTCAAACCTGAATCCACTGATTCATCCTCGGAGTCCGACTTGTACGTGCTGGAGCCCCCATGATCTTCATCATTAAAGTCATCACTCATGTGGTCCTCAGAATCAGGCTCATCATATCTGTGATCAGGTTCATCATATGTGTGGTCATGTTCATCAATTTCTGAAGTATAGCCATCATAATCATCCTCTTGTTCATGTTTGGCTGTCTCTTCTGCACCACTAGTTTCTTTTGAATCATCAGCTCCAGCCTTTTGATCAGTTTTTTCTCCAGTCCAACGAGAAGCAACAAGCCGGCCTAGTTCTTCCTTAGATAACCCTTCTGTGCTTTCACTTTCCACTGCATTGTGCTGCAAGATGTATACAGTAAAACCAATATTAGATATCAACAAAAGCCATTGGCTAAAGGAAAGCAACAAGATAGATGCTTAGCGAAGGTATCGCAGCACCGTGGTCCATAGTAGAACATTAGAACAAATGTATTTTTGGCCCGGAACATATGCAAATGGTAATTCACATATTATACTGCCTTCAAATTCATTAGCTATACATTGTTTAACACATTCAAAAAAATTGGATTTGCATGTGTTTGACTTCAGATTTACTAAATCAAATATCTCGCTGAACTTTATTCAGCCGCATGGTCACCAGACTAGCATAAAATGCCTCGTTGTGAGATAAATCTATATCCTCATATCAGATTCAGATTCTAACTGGGAAGCCTCATAAATCATGTGGATCAGGGCGTTATAGTATTGACTTTAAAACCAAATTTGTTATGTGATATCTGATACAGACAAATATCGGGAATGCATTTAACAAATACCTCGGGATTAGGGTCAGTGCCAGCACCAGATACAGCAGTGTCCTCTTCATTGTTCTCCTTTGCCGGCTTGCAAAAATAAAACAGAGTCAGAAATGGGACATCGACTAGACCCATTAATTATATTACTTATCAAATATGTGTCATTATCAGTTGCAGCCAGGGCAAAGGAGGAATGCAAAATTCTAGTTCCTTAATTACCAGTTCTGCTTCATTGCTAATTGATGCTTCCTTCTCCTCAGGGACACTATCCCCATGCTCTACTTCAGAATCCACCTGTTGACCACCCTATTACAAGACATTCGTCAGCACAGAAGATTGGAAAATGAAAAGCAGCAAAAAAAAGGAGACTGCAGTACTTTTTTTTGAATAGGAAACTATAGATATATTAATATAGGAAGAAAAAATCAGATGCTTAGGAAGCATCCTACAAAGCTATGTACAACAATAATATATACTGTCCACAAAATCTACTGCATTAAAAGAGGAAGAGCTAAACTTCCCATTAACCCAAAAGAATAGAGATTTTGAAGAAGAGATTGTAGTACTGTTATCATCAAATACAACTCGTACAAACAAAAAGGACCAACAAGAGAGTCCATGACAATCTTCACAGAAGATTTAGCAAAGAAACTGATTCACCATCTAAGGTGCCAACATTAAGCTCAGTTGAATTGACTTCCCCATTCAAAGCAGAACCACCTGGTCAGCACCGTTATATAATCCAAAATTCTACACTTAATGTGCTCCATAGCTTGTAAGATAGAAAATCAACAATAAGAAAAAAGGTAGATATCGACAAATGAGTAGGGGAGAAGACAGATAATGACAAAAATGGCTCATTTATTTTCATTAACTTCAAAAGTAAAGCAGATTAACCTGGTCTAAATCATGGGCGATATCATGAGTTGCATCATCCTTATTCTCTTTCCCACTCTCTGCATTTTCCGCCTGCTTAGATTCCTTTTCAGCTTCCCTCTTCAACTTTTCTTCCTTTTCTTTCTCCAATCGTTCTTTTTCTTCAGCCTTCTCTATCTGTTCTTTGCGCTCTAATAGAAATAAAACAAAAGGCAACTATTTTGAATCCTCAATTACTTTTGAATGATCAATGTTTAAACTTAGCATAATGGGAATTAGAATAGTACTAGAATCTAATCAGACTATCAAAATCTATTTTTCTTTTTTTTTTTGGGAGGGGGGGGGGGGGGGGAGCTTCCAGCTTATAGGAGCAAGGCTGCCCACATTTAGAACCACATTGAGCAGAAGTTGTTACTATTGTTAGCAACCAAAGAAAAATGAAAACAAAACTTCCATTTTGTCACACAGATCAGTGCCTACAAGCTGAATAGAAACAGACCCGCAACTTTTTTTTTTTTTTTTACATTAGGTAATTAATCCAACTCATAGAGCCCCTATCTTAGGGGAATACTAATCTAACAAGCATTCCAACATACTAAGCTTCCCAATTCTTCCCACTTTTCCGAAAATTCTACTCCATCCACTGCTTCCGTTGACACCCCCCCCCCCCCCCGGGCGGTTAACTTTCCAATTCGTGTTGAAATTTACCTCTCTTTCCCACTGATTACTAAGCTTCCCACTTCTTCCTACTTTTCCAAAAATTCTACTCCTTCCACTGCTTCCCTTGAACCCCCTTCCCCCCAGTTAACTTTCCACTCCAAAGAACAGACCCATGTAAAATTAATCACTGCAGGGGTCATCAAATTAAGATATCATCTTCTTGAGAAAAGGGTACAAAAATACAACATAAAATGTACCATTCAATTGTTTTTATCATAGGTGTGGTTATGCTACCACCAATAACTCGTGTGCAAGAAAGTGGAAAGTACCCAGCGAAATTCTCAGTCACAATTGCATCAAAAGATACACTTAAAAGACACTTGACGTCCTTATTTTCCATTAAAAGCAAACAGAGTATTAGACCATGAGATAGATAGTGGTATGTCATGTTTATTTGACTTGGCTCTTACTTTTTAGCTTTTAAATATGCCATCAACATCTGCATAACTGTAAATAACAAAAGTGAAATTCAACAGCGTTGACAACATTATAGTCACAAAACGGAAGAAACATAGTTATCAAGAGATCTTTTAAGAACCACAACAAAATGCCCATCATGACCGTGAGGTTGCAGCTCGCAACCTAAACATAAAAGCTAGTATTGCACAGAACATACCCTTGAGCTGATCAACAAGGCGCTTTAGTATTCTCTCCTCATCCTTTAGTTTTGACAATTCAGCCTCATCTTTGGCAAACGCTTGCTTAGCTTGCTCAACTTCCTTGTTCCGCAATTTAACTCCTTCTTGATAGGTAGCAATCTTTTTCTTCAGTTTGTCCCTAGCAGCCCTCCCAGCCTCCCAACATGTATTAGGGCACGTAGTCTTACCATCATACTCATCACTCCCATCACAGCAATCTACACTAAGGCAAAAAAATGTCTCAATTTGCTTAACACATCAACATTTTAACTACAAAAGAAAACATATCATAGCATCTAAGGTGCATAGCACTGAAGTTCTTACCACATATACCATCATTAACTCTCGAAGAGAACAATGTAACAGGCATATGGCCCATGTTTCTGCAATAGAATCTTCCATTTGGGCATGCAGAAGTCCCTGCAAAGAAAAACATATGTCAAAATTCATAAACTAGGGACCCATTATTTTACTTCCATTATCATCGTATTCTTTACCTTGAATAAAATGATTCACCTACCATACTGAAATGTGCAGACAAAAATATCTTCTACATTTCAGTAAAGATTTACATTTAAAGTTTGCATCCCACTATTTTGCTATAGCTCATTCATCACATTCAACCAGCTATGACTAAACCCAATGATCTAGGATTGGGTATGAAGAGCCAATGTTAAGTAATTGCAACAAGCCAATAGCCAGCACCAAAGTTCATAGAATCATTAGCAGTTCTTCCAGATACATTTGACTTCATTTCTAAGACTGACACCTCAAATACAAATTACACATGCTTGAGTAATAATATTCCATAGGTATAGCATACAATATCAGCAGTGCAAAAAGAAAAATTATCAAAGCTTCTGCAACAACAATAACACAAGGACTGGAGAGAGGGAGGATACCAGGCTCATCGGAACCATCAGGGCAGTCGCAGAAGTCATCATTGAGCTGGGAACGATGGAATTTCTTGGACCCATCTTTACATTTCATGAATTCCGACGAAGTCAAATAATACTTCTCATCTGATTCCACCATAAAATCCATGAACACACCAATACACCAAGATCAAAAACTCAAACATTATTGGAGATCAGAAACACCAAGAAACGAGGAGCAGAGTGAGAAATAGAGATCGAAGACCTTCGGGAGAAACACCGACGAGGGCATTGGAGGAGAGAGAAGCTGATCTGACGAGGTAAGGAGCAACAAAGGATAGAATCAGAAACCAATGGAGTAACTTCAACTTCATCTTCAACAATCAACCCTAAAATGGGCTGGGCAACTCCACGCCTCGAAATCTGATTGCACTTTAAGCGGTTTCACACTTTCACCAACAAAAATGTGCTCGAATTTTCCGAGTTGGATCAACTCGAGGACCAATTATATGAACCGTTTTATTTCGGATCTTTGAGCTGCGTGACCTTGATTGCCAAATTTGATCTCAATTGCTAGAGTTAATTGGGAAACCCAGAAAGATTTTAGAAAGAGAAAGCGAAGTGAGGGAGACTGCGAAGTAGCAGAAATTTGGAAAACTTGGGAAGAGCAGTTAGAGATGGAGAGAGCGTGACTGACCGAGGAGTAACGAAACGACGTCGTCAAAGGGACCCGAGACTCCGATATGGGCCTACAGGCTACAGGATGGAGTGTGATTTGCGAATGTGCTACAAACGATGAACATCTTTTGGGCCTAACTTGGATCAAGCAAAAAAGAGTTGACCTTTTTAAGTCGGAAAAAATTATGGTCCTCCTGCCCCCTTTCGGCCTTTCCCCACTAATTACACAGCACATTAATACTCCTTTTTCAAAGTACATTATTATATGTAGAAAAATACGTTAATCTCATATTAATATTGATACTTTTATAGTTATATAAGTAAATATGATTAAGGTTTTATTACAAATTTAATTTATGTGTTTTGGTTGTATGATTATTCTACTTTAGGGGACATAATAGTTTTCAAAGAAATTGAACAGTGTTCAATTTGTATGGGTCGCATATGTAAAGAAATTAGTAATGTGCTTTCATATATCTATATATATATATATATATATATATATAGGATAATTGGATTAACTTTTACAAATTAGACAGTAATAATCCCTAATATCGATTTGTATTCTGATGGTCCAAAAGAAAATAAAATTGTATTGTAGTGAGACGTCGCTGAGTTAGAGGGTGGTGACTCGGCGGTTTGCTGATGTGGACGCTGAGAGTGTGTTTGACCAAGAATTTGGACCACCAACATATAATCGGTTATGAAATGAGACCACCAAAATACAATAAGTATGTCAATCGAACTACTAGAATACAATATCAATTTAAATGGGACCACTAAAATACAACTAAAATAATAATTTCTTGGTCAAACACACTCTCGCCGGTACACGTTAGCAAGCCACCGAGTCGCCACCCTCTAACTTGGCGGCATCCCACTACAATACAATACAAATTGATAGTAGGGATTATTGCTGTTTAATTTGTAAAAGTTGGGATTATTATAATCCAATTTTCCTCTATATATATATATGGAAGATCTTTTCACCATTGCTCCAATAAAAAGTCACAAGTTAAAGGATCCATGAACGTTGAATTGCCCTAAACAACCGGTGAATAACCCAATATAAAACACTACTTAACTCCTTTTTAGACAATCACCTTTGTACAACAAGATACCTTCCAATTGAGCTACAGAATCATTCATTATTGCTTTAGCAAGCACATCAACATGTCTAATGTCTCTTGCATAAATCTGAGAGTTCCATTCGAGCCATAGACAATATGCTGTGGCATTGAATGTGTGTGCGCGCAGCGCACACACACATATATATGGTACCTAATCAAAATCAAGTAGAGGCTGGGAAGGGGCAAAACAAAGCAACGTCAGAAACCAACGCTAGAGAACAACCGTCAAAGAAGGTCACCATATACGCCTCCTTTATTGATCCAGATGGAGTGCTTTGAACTATGTGGAAGCCTCAGAATAAATGGAGTACCAGTAGCAAGAATGGAGAAAGCCTCGATTGATACTAAGATTGCGTACTAGAAAAACTCGGTATTGTGTTGTGTCCTTGGCTCAAACCCCTTGTTCCCAATTATTGAAGGCTTTATCAAACATATCTGGGCTAAATTTGATCTGAATAATGTAGCAGCAATCAGAAAGGAACTTTTCCTAGTCTCTTTTAACAAAACTGAAGAGAGGAAGGAAGCATTGCGAGGGGTGTATTTCTTTGATATGAAGCCATTCATTGTCAAATCGTGGACTCCGCAACAAAAGATTAATGTAGATGCTATCAAGACTTTGCCAATTTGGATCAAATTTTCCAACCTAGGCATTCAATATTGATTGCTCCGAATTTGAGTAGTCTAGCAAGCGTTGTTGGAATCCCGATCAAGACGGACAGGGCAACTCAAAATAGATCGAACCTGACATAAGTCAAAGTCCTTGTCGAGGTAAGCCTTGATGGCACTTTCCCGGATGAGGTGAAGTATGTGAATGAACGTGATGTGGTTGTGTCCCAAAAGGTCGAATATGATTGGAAATCAACAAAGTGTAACTTATGTCACATGGTCGAGCATGAAGAGACATATTGCAAAAAGAAAAACTCACCCCAAGAATAGCAAACACTGCAACGGGACAGTCAAGGTAAAGGGCACAAGCAACAGAAACAACAACAAAATGAGTGACGAGTTAAACATATCATAATTTAGCAAAGGCCCCAGAGGGAGGTGGATGAAAAGGGTTATATAAGGATGACAAAGTCACCAAGGAGATCCTCAACGGCTCCTCAGAGACAAAATACTCATACATTAACCCACAGTCAATAGGAGGTGCTTGATACAATAACTAATTCGGAAGAAAGGGGGAAAGAGGAGGCTAACAAGTCACAGGTCAGGCCAACCCCCCAATGAAACTTCTTATGTGGAATGTACAGGGGCTGGATGACCCCCAAAAGCAAGGAGATGTGTTTATCTTCTTGGAAAAGGTTTACACTGACCTAGTTTATCTGCATGAAATCAAGGTTAAGAAGGAGAAGGAAAAGAAGTTAGTTACGGGACTTTTCAAAAGATAGAGGTTGCCAAGTAATTTCCACTTGCACCATCGTGGTTGCATCCTCATCGCGTGGAAACCTTAGTCCTTTGAGGTCACGGTTATTCATTGTCATGTCCAATACATGCATTGCAAGACTTGACAAAATGCAATCCAAGTACGGCTACATCACATTTGTTTATGGGATAAATCAAGCAAGTGACAAAAAGGACCTTTGGGAGGGGCTTCAAAACATCGATGACAACATGAATGGCGCTTAGTGCGTGTGTGGGGAGTTTAATGCCATCATGGAGACAGGATATTCACTTAATGCCAGTAGATTTGTGAGTATTTGTTTTTAATTAGTTACGTTAATAATATTCTTCGCGGTTACTTGAAACTTAATTAGTAAAACTAATGATCCAAAAACCTTACCTTTCTGATGCTATTTTTCCTGAAATTTACTTTTAAAATAAAGTTATATTCATCTATAACTTTGTGTTATGAAACATATGAAACTAATCAGCGAAGAGCGAATATTTTCTTGATTAAAACAACTTTAAAAACTAAAATTTGTTACGCTTCCTCTTCATTTACTCACAAGTATTATTTGCAATTCATATACACGATTCAAGGGTCATTGAAATTAGCTCTACATTATACTTTTGCATCTACAGATATATAAAAGTAATATATTCGAATTTTGAAATACTCAACCCAGAGTGATTGTAGGTTTTAACGAACAATCATATTAAGTAAAAAAATCGATTTAAAAATATAGTAAACAATTTCCGCATATGAAATAATAAAAAAATTAATTTAAAAAAATAATAAACAAAAAGCCTGATTAGATTAGGAGTCTACCTTATCTAATTAGAAATTTACCTCCCAACCCAATTAGAAGTCTAATTTCCACCCAAATCTAATTAGTAATCTACCCCACCCTAATCTAATTACGAGTTGCTATTATCAATTTTTCGATCACTGTGAACACTTTTTTTATATTAAGATTTTAAGATTTTAGTATTTACTTTAAGTATCCAAGATAATTTAACTTTTTTTTTAGTTTTAGCAATTATGAAATCAAACATTGAGTTGCAATGACTCAATTCATTCTAGATGTAAGTTATTCATATCACTCTAGGATTTATATTATTAAGTTCTTATGAACTTGTTGGACGGATCTTTTGTTTCAAACACTGCAGGGAATTAAATGAGTTACTATTTTCAAATTTTTCGATCACTATGAACACTTATTTAATTTTAAGATTTTGTGTTTACTTTAAGCATCCAAGTTACTTTAACCCCTTTTGTTTAGTTTCTGCAATTACAATAAACAAGTATACTGCTACTGTTCATTATACTCCCTATAATATTTTATTGTCATGTTAACAAATTTCCAATTTGTAATTTCTGGAAAGAATCTTGACATATACTTAATATATTGTTAAGACTTTGTCATTGTCTCCTTAGCGTACTCTTGGAATGACTTAAGCAGTTTTACATTATCAATTTGTTTTATATTCTTATGTATGTCAAGTTTTCAACATTTAGTATGCAAAGAGGTAAAAGATTTTACGTTTAGTTCAAATTTAATTGTAATATACCACTTAAACAATATTAGGTTGCCTTTCATTTCTCTTAAAATTTGTATTTATATTTTTTTGTTACCAATGTTGTATTTTCTTATGTATGCCAAGTTTTAAACATCCAAATGTAAACATGTGCAAGGTTTTATGTTTAGAACTAAAAACTGATTGTAATATACTATTTAAATGTTAGGTTACACCATACATATTAATCAACACATGCCTACACATTTATGTTTATATATTTATTGCAAGTAATACAACATCATTTATATTTTCTTCTTTCTAATATATATGTATATTTATAGTTTTTTCCTTATAATTTATGTTTATATTTATATAGATTGTAATTGTTATTTTATAATAATAAATACCTACATTTTAATATCCCGTGCATCGCACGGATTTAAAACTAGTTTCATATAAATTAACTAATTTGAAATTTAAATCATTTAGTAATTAAAATTTTATAGTTTAAAATAGATTCTCCAATAAATTATATCTGTCAATTATATTTTATTTTCAATGCTCAAAATATGTCAACAAACACATAAATTCTTCATGCTTACTGATCCAAAAATACTTATAAATACTGAATATTTAATTAGGTTCCATACATGACTAGTTTTTTTACAGAATACTAGTGAGGAAGGCCCGTGCAAGGCACGGGCGTCATATATGCTTATACATGTTTGAATCCAGATATACACTCTGTAAATTAATACATGAGGCAATTCCATACTCTTATCAAGGCCTCTCCACTTGTAATTTTTTGAACCTGAGTTACAGTAAATTCCGCTACGAATTACCAGAAACAAATTGAACCCACTGACTCATAACAATATCTGCATCCTTCACAATTTTTATCAACGCCTGCTTGTACTAGGATAAGCTGAGAGAAGGTTTACCGGACCCTTTTTTGCGATGGACCTGTTTAGCTTTGAAAACATGCTCACACAAGAAACCCCTTTCGGACTGAGTGCAATCACATATAGGAAACTCAGAACCAGGGTTGAACACTCGATGAAATTTGTCTGAATCTTCTCGAGCCACAACTTTTGCATAATGATCTTCTAAATTGACATCAGAATCAGGGATCTTCGGTGAAATCTAGAATGATGTTGAACCATTCACCCACTCATCTTTCCCGTACCGGGCAAAATCATGCTTCCTTGGATACTCATAGAGCCAGGAGAATGAGTGCACTTTTCTGGCCAGCTCATCAGTCAACCAATCTATACGTTGATATACACAGGAATCTTTCTCAGTTAACAGTCTAATGTGCAACTACCGGTGATAATATTCTATAACTGAACCAGTCTCCTGACCGTTTAGGGGAAGAGTCTGTAAGCCACTAATCAAAGATCCTGCGGTTGGAACACAATATGAAACTGGTAAAATGGTTGTGAAGTCCAACTTTGAGTAAAATTAACATTATTCTACACATAGTGATTTTATGCAAACATGCCAGTCCAATACCTATGAATGTTTGCTCTTCTAGTGGAAACATAATACTAATTGTAACCAGATACTTAGCATAACTACAAGTGAATTAAATGTAGAAAGTGCCTAACCAATCCTTGGCTACCAGACAGCTTTGAAGTACTCCACAAACTCAAACTTATCAACATAGTCTTTCATGAACTCATCAAATAGTGTCACAGTTCCATGTCCAGTGCAGATCTCTTATACATCCTCCCTAAGACGTTTTGACATCTGAACTCGCGCTTCATGTTGAGTCCATTTTTTCATCAAGTTTCTATGCCACGCATGACGGACATGCCACAGAGATATTAGCATAGAGCACTCAAATACATCCCTGAGCAGAAGACAGCGAATCGACAAAGATCCACAATTCAGTTCGTACACGTGATTGTACAAGAATACAAAGGTTATAGCATAACCGTAGAAGTACTAATCATTTGGTAACAAATTTGGATTTGTATGAGAACCCTCTGGTCTGCCATGCATCAACAGTCACTATTTCTTGACAAAAGACATTATCATTTGGTAACAAATTAACAGCTGCAGGAAGGTCATCAGGATATGTATCCTTTAAAGCCCCTCGTTTTGCCTTGCAAAGCGTTGAACAATAAGCTCTGAAAATATCAGCTACTCTTATCAAGGCCTCTCCACTTGTAGTTTTTTGAACCTGAGTTACGGTAAATTCCTCTACAAATTTACCATAAACAAATTGAACCTGAGTTACATTTCATTTGTTATTAAAAAAAAAAAGATAATTATGGGTGAGTGTATTCGTGTATCTTGTTTTGCCTGAAATTTATTATTTTTTTTCAATATTTTGGTCTTCAGAGAGAACGGGGATGATACTGGCAACGATGAAGATTTTTTTTTTTTTTTGGTGATCTGAAGCGATGATGAAGATTCAATAAACCAAAATCATAATAATAGTTCAACAATGAAGCCAAGTTTGCCAAAAAAAAAAAACAAAAAACAAAAACTCCCATACTTTTATCTATGAAGATTTGAACTTGGGTTTATCTGATATTGTGCTTATCAAGGGCAACATGTCCTTTTTGTGATGCTTGAGGGTTGTATTTATATAGTATTCACAATTAGTTGATGTTGTTTTTTCTTTTTCTATGTACTTAATTTGTGTAGGAAGGATGATTAGAGGAGGTATAGCAGGAGCAGTAAAAGGGCAAACAACAGAGAGGTTGGACAGTTTGGTGGTGAGGTGAGTGAAGTTGGAGCCATGGAGGAAGGGAGTAGATAGTGCATTGGGTTTGGATGAGGATGGAGGGAGAGGAGGTTTCATGAGAGAGAAACACAGGGACATGGCTGCAGATTGGATTGGATGAGGTGAAGGGGGTGTGGCTTTTGAGCTTAATCAATCCTCAATGGATTGGGTTGGGTGCCTCAAATCTTAATGGAGTACAGCTTATTCCATGTGCTTCGGGTGTATTCAGATTGGTGTACTACACACATCACATGTACATAGTTACATACCATGAGCTACGAGGGTGGGTTAGTGTGTAAATGGGTTAATTCTAGGCGCAGCGATTTCGGCCGACCAGCCATGAAATTTATGGGTTTTGAGCAGATTTTCTGAATGAACCGAAGTATCTGAACCGAAAATTAGCGGTCAAACCCGCCACTTGTTTGACCCGAAAAATTAATTTTTTAAGTTCAACTTTATTAGAATTTGTAATTTTTCTTTGTAATTTTTAACATTAAACTATAACCGCAACTTATTTATTTGTTATTTCTCTAATTTAAGTCAATATAATTACAATAATCTATCGTTAATAGAAGATAATCATATTTTATTATGTATATTGTACAAAAAGTAATATTTAGAGATCATTTTTTAAAAAGAAAAAACGAAAAAAGGTCGCAATCATAACCCGTTGGGTTGACCCGAAACCGAAATATACCTCGTATTTTCCCGAACCCGAAATACACCCGACCCGTATTTACCCGAACCCGATATACAACCGACCCGAAACCGCCCGACCGACCGAATTGACAGGTCTAGTTAATTCAACCCACAAACAATGGGCCACAAACAATGGGCTGGACTGTAAGGTGTTAATCCAATAATCGATCGGTTTAGGAATATTGGCCTGTAAAATTTAAACATAATAAAAATCAACATCAACTAATTGTGAATACTATATAAATACAACCCTCAAGCATCACAAAAAGGACATGTTGCCCTTGATAAGCACAATATCAGATAAACCCAAGTTCAAATCTTCATAGATAAAAGTATGGGAGTTTTTGTTTTTTGTTTTTTTTTTTTAATTAAGAGCAATATGCATATTTTAATTATTGAAAATGTAAAATTGACAAATAAAAAGAGACAAGGTAGTTAGAAAAATTGATACTCATTAAGGAAAAGTAAAACAGTATCACCATATGTTGATCTGATCTGAATGTTTGCAATGACTAATTGTCATCATGCAGAAGAAAATCTCATTAACTGAAAAATGTTAGCATTTATAAAAGATGTTGGTTTTAAAAGCTTTTACTCACATAGTGTATAGCTAGTCTACTGAATATGGCTTCTACAGCTCCAGCTGCATCGAGAAGATGACCAACAACTCCCTGAAATATTGCAAATTTGCAATGCATCTCAAATGTCATTCACGTAGAAGTCACTTCCAAATGTGGTAGGATATTATGTGTAGTAACGTATGCCAACGGAAAGCTTCAATCACAAAGAGAGCCCCCTCTCCCTCTCCCAACCCCAAATACCACCACCATCCCAAAAAAAAAAACATGGGTTATACTTCAAAAGGAAAACAATAGCATTCTAACACTAAAAGATAAGATAATGAATAAGAGACATTGCAGCAAGAGTAATCCCTATTTGCAGTACACTGACAATCACAACAATGGAACTTGTTGATAAAATAATCAAAACATTCCATCAGCAAGACACCAAGGGGGTGCCACCTACGTGCAATAGGGGCAATAACAAATCCTGCCCTCAAGCTCTCATACATCACCGTATTGCCAAACCATAACACACATCATCTTAACGGTTATGTTTGGTTATGCTTTTAAGCATTATTATAAGTGCACCTTGTATCTAAGAAGCCGTCACTTTTGCCTTGAAGCACGCGGCTAGGGCCCAAAAAAAAAACCTTCTCTGTAGCATTTCAATTTTATATACAAGGCATCTCAATCAAACTTTGCTGCAGAACACCTGGTTTCCTGTGTTGTAAAGGCTACTGTCTAATCAATTTTACTTGTTTAGTACTGCAAGAATTCAGATGTAGGGATGTGCTGTTCATTTTCTGGTTTAGCTCAACTTCATTGTTTGGTTAGTTTCAAATCACCAAATTAGGAGCCCAACTATCCTACACCAATCAGTACCACCATTGCACGCGATACTTGAACAAATTGCACGCAATCCTTCAACAATCAGTTCAATAAAAGAGCTAGTACTCTTTGGGGAATTTCATCCAACACATAGTGTGCATCATCCGTATAAACTAATGGGATAAGTATATTGTAGCTATTAAGAAAGTTTTGGATGGTTCATCTACTGATTGATGATTTCACCATTTAACTTCAATGAAAAAGTGATGAATTGATAAAAATCTAAAGCACAACTAATGGGATAACACATGGAATGTATTCACAAATCAATTAAACCTATATTAGCGTAACATATTAACAATAAAGGATTGATTGATTCGATAAAAATCTAAAGCACAACTGGGGTTTATCAGTACCTGAAAGAGCGTAACAGAGTGTAATAGAAGATGAAGTAGCAATCGCGTGCAACAGGCGACGAAAAGGAGCAATCGGAGAACGAAGAGGAAAACTGGAGATGGGTGAAAGAGCGTAACAGAAGATGAAGCTAAAGGTTGGAGATGGAGTCACATATTATAGAGATGGAGTTTCAATCAGATGCAGGCAAACGTAAAGGAGATGCAAATGACTGGAATGGAGGATACTGGCTTGGAATGGAGTTACAGATTACAAAGGAAAAGCATGTGACAGGGAGGAGGAGAAGAAGAAGACAGCTGTCCCGCGTATTGTCTGAGTCATTAAGCAAGCAGCCAAGCTTCACAATACTAACAAAAATGAGAGGGAAACTGTCCCTTTTTATTTAGGTAAAGGAAGGAAAGGATTATCCAAACCCATTCAATTTGGATCCAAATTGAATATTTGCCTAGAATTTGAAGCTACTTTCCCCAGGTGCATGCATTGAGCAAGTCCATTAAAGTCAAGTTTGACAGGCAGAGAAGAAGAACAAGCACCACACAATATCTTAGAGAAGAACTATTACATTCCACAAATGATTAAACTTAATACACAGATTATCACTCTTAAAGAAAGACGCACTGAACCACACTCGGACACCTTGATTTATTACGGAGTACATGATGAGAAAACTCGAAAACAGACTCTTAAGCCTCAAGTATTAGCGTCATTCTTTGCCTTTAAATCCTTAATTACAGAGCTTAATTCACAGCAATAGACTTGACCTCAGGTTTCTTGACCTCCACTTTGGGAACAGTAACAGTGAGCACACCATTCTCCAAGGACGCCTTGACATCATCGACCTTGGCATTCTCCGGGAGGCGGAAGCGGCGGAGGAACTCGCCGGAGCTGCGCTCTACACGGTGCCAAGTGTCTGTCTTCTCCTCCTTTTCCCTGGCTCTGTGGCCGCTGATCTTGAGGACGTTGCCGTCCTCCATCTCCACCTTCACCTCCTCCTTTTTAACTCCGGGAAGATCAGCCTTGAAGATGTGGGCCTCCGGAGTTTCTTTCCAATCCATTCTGGCGTTGGCGAAGGCCGCCGTCTCCCTGGCGGTTTCCGATTTGGATGGGGCGGAGAGTGCGGTGGTGGAGGGGAAGAAGTCGGCGAATGGGTCCCAGACGTCCAGTGAGAATGGGTCGAAGATGCTGCTTCGTCGGCCGCCGAACAAGCTTGGGATCAACGCCATTGTTTCCGATTTGGTTGATGAGCTTCGACTTGATTAAGTTGAATGTGTATGTTGGGTTCTGAATTTTGTTTGGTTTGCTTGGTTACGCGAGCTGGATTGAAGACGATGGGTTAGAGAGCTGCTATATTTGTGACTGGCTTCAATGAGATGGTGGGAGAAGGAAGAGGTGGTGGCGTTTATATACAGAGGATGGAGAAGGTCGTCGTCTTCCTTTTGCCCGGTATTATCGATTCGTGGGAATTCTCTTGAATGTTCAGGAACGAAGGAGTCAGTTAATTATCTAGAAATCTGCCGAACCGACTATGGTGGAATACTCTAGCACAGGATTACGGATTTACGGGAATAAATAAAAATCTCAATAGCAAAATGATAAACATCATGTCTAAGAGTAGTTACATTTCACCAAAATTATTTATAAAATTAATTTTACATATATTTATATCATTATTATAAAGATATATTTTATTATTTTGAAAATTATTATAACTAATAAATAATATAAAAATATTTATTTATTTTTTTTATAAATATAAAATTATGTATAAAATATGTATTTTCTACTATGATTGATAAAATTATACTATTATTTATATTTTTTAACCTAGTTAATTAGTATTATACTCTTGTAGTTGATAAATATATATAATTATTAGAGAAAATATTATTAAAAACTATAAAAATGTAAAATATAAGCAATTCAAGATGATTATTAATCATTTTGAGTCAAAATGTGTATCATTATCCATCTCAATATTAAAGAGATTTCTACTCTGATTAAAATTTAAACATTTGAAAAATAAACAAATCTGATTTGACTAGTACAATAGTACTGAAAAATCTCCTACAATTTCTGAATTTTCCGTAAATCCTTGACTATTATAAAAAGGACAGTGTTGATTGTTGTTGTTGTGGTGTCTGCCTGCCTGCTTATTTGTTTGCGTTCACATACGAATTTATTATTTTGTCCTTGGATATAATAATTAATTAATAATTTACCTTTACTTTGTGTTCACACATAAATTTACTTTTTTACCCCCAAGTACAATTAATAAATAAGCAAATATAAGTCGACTTTATATCTAGTTAGGGTAAACACGAGTCGGGTTTATTTTGATTTTGGGTAAATTTCACTCTAAAAGTATGACTCGGGTATATTTCAAATTCAGGTAAATACGGGTATAATGTTCTTTAATAGTTAAGATTTCTTTTTAGGGTAAATATGGATTCAGTGTATATTGTTTTCAAGTAAATTTCATTTTAAAAAATGACTCAGCTCGGGTGTATTTCAGGTTTTGGTAAATATGATACAATTATAATATTTGTACAATGAAAACGTTAAATTCTTAACATATGATAATCTTCAAAAAGTTTTATATTAGTATGAAAACTATATTATTTTATATTGTATTTGAAAAAATATGTATAACTATATATAAATTACATAATATTGTATTATTATTTGAAATTTATTATAATTTAAGACAATATCTACATAATATAATAAATTTAATAGACATTATTACACCACACGTATATTGCAATACTATAGTTTCTAGCCCGTGCAAAGCATGGCCACTGTGTACTAGTTATCCTTACTAAAGTAAAAAGGGGAGTTGCCCTTCTATATAATTGGTGTTGTGTTGTGATGAAAGATTTTTTAATTTTTCTTTTTTCACCTTTTTTTCCCCTGCTATGGCCTGTGTGCATGTTGTGTGATATTTTTTATTTTTTCCTTTTTCCTGTTTTTCCTTTTTCTTTTTTGTGTTTTTTATTTTTCCTTTTTCTTTTTTGTGTTTATTTCTAATTATAATTTTGCTAATTTTTTAGTAAGTACCATCTTCGTTTTTATTTATCTGTCGCCTAGAAAATTATGTTAAAAACTTTAACCATTAATATCTTAATTTGTATAACGATTCATCATACAAAATTGATATTTGTTAGATTCATTATAAAAAATACTGTTAAAAATAGTATAATATTATATTTTTTATACAAAATTTATATTAGAAATTATTAATTGAAGATTGACATTGAAAACCGAAAATGACAAATAAAAAAAAACGGAGGGAGTAATTATTTTTTATAAAAAATAAATGAGGTAAAAACTTTTTTCATTCATTCAGACGTTACTTTTTAGTCAGGTTAAGTTCAGGTTAGGCTGGGAGAGGAAAAGAAATGAAAGGAAAGAATAGAATAGAATAGAATAAGAAAGGATATGAATTAAATTAATTGTCGGGTGAAAATATTTTATTAACTTTTACAAGCTTGTGATTTATATAATGGGAAAAGTATTGTAATTCACTAATTTCATTAATTATACTCCCTCCGTCATTTTTTATTTATTCACTTAACTAACTTTTTTTTATCTTTATTATTTATCACATCTACGTTTTCAATCATTAATGGTATTTTTTTCATTTAATTTATTTCTACCTAATTTTTTTACATTGATTTCTTCTTTTTTTTTCAAAATGATTGATGAAAATATATTGAGGAAGTTTTTGATAAATATAATTTCAAAAATACAAAATATATGTCCCGTCCATCGGACGGGCAATTAGCTAGTTATAATAAAAACAACAAAAAAAAATAGAAAATTAAAATTAATATATCTAAATTGTAATATTTAAAAATAATTAGAGTGCTACATTAAATCTCTACATCCTGACTAGAATTTTAAAGTATGGATTTTGGTTTTATACTATACTAGTTGTGCATTTTTAGTTTCATTTTTTGTCATTGGATTTGCTTTTTAGCTAGTACTAGTAATATTACTCAATTATTTTCAAAAACTAGTATTTGACAACTCATATGATGCACTGAATTATTTCAGTAATTTCATGTAATTTATTATTAGGACTAAATTCATAATATTTATTCAAATAAATTAATAATTAGAAATTCGTAGAAAAATACACAATAATTGTACTATTATTTTTTATATATTTTCTTAAACAATGTCTTTATGTTTAATTTACCAATTATCAAAAATTAAGAAAAAAAATTGGAGTATTTACTCACCAAATGTAAATGAGTTAAATTTTGACTTTTTTAAACTATAATAGTACATCCGATATAATTGTATAACTAAATGATTTTATGTTATTTTTCTTTGCATAAAATTGATGTTTTCTAGATAATATTCTACAATGAAAATAATACTTTTATTTATTTATATTTTATTTTTAAATTTCAAATATTAATATAAAAATGCCTTGAATTTTACTAGAGCTTAATTGATTGATTGTACTATCTTATAGTTTGATTTATTCTATTTTTAGATGTTATTAAAATTTTGACGGAAAAAAAAATACAATACATTCAATTGGGCCTAGTTGATGGTAGAGTCTTACTATTTTAGTTTTATTCTAATTTATTGTATTTATGTGGTTCTTATTAATTTAGGCTAATGGCTTCTCCAAAAAAAAATTAATTTAGGCTAATATGTAGCTAGTATTAGTTGTCTTAATCTATTATTTATTATCTATTAAATCTATTAAATATATTAAAACAAGATCACCTAAGGGAAATTCATACCTAAATGGTGAAATTTGGGAGGTTTAGTTACTCCTAACCTACTTTCAAACCTAAATAATTATTGTCAATTAAAAATTAAATTAATAAGAAATATTTTGATTCTTCTAGTATTTGAACCTTGGTGGGGAGGATAGAAGATAAGAATAATTAACATTTGACTATTACCTTTTTTGTATCATGATTTTTACATACAAAAATAATATTCTATCAATCATTTTCAAATTCGAATTATTATGAAATTAATATATACTATATGAAGATTAATGCTATATAAATGATAAAACTTTAATATAATTTTATTTAGCAAATAAAGTTTCAAATCTATTTCTACACACACATATACTTAATTAGTATGCTTTTTGAGATATAAAACTTAAATTAGTATTGGAAAAATATTTGTATTATGAAAATATATGAACAAAGATACTATAACATTATTTCCCTGTTAAATAAGAATTAATATGAAAAATTTAATCCATATTATTTTTGAAATTCAATATAATTATATTCCCTCTCTTTCACCTTTCATCTCACAAAAGATGAAATAGGTCCATTATTTATCATATTTTTAATGGTCTTATTGAATTTTCACAAACATTATTTTTTATTCGTAAAATAATAATTAACCACTCTTTATTAAGAAAAAAGTAAAGCAATTATGTTTTGATTGATGTTATGATAGTTTGACATATTATTAAATTTTAGAATTAGTAATTATTTTTAATTTGTTAGTATTAGTTATTCACTACTAAATGTTAATACTTTATAATTTCTCTAACATTTTATATTTTAATTATTTTATAAAAACATCATATTTTACAAAAAGTCTAAAATTGATATATTTACTATTATTTTTTTAGTGTATTTGTCTATGCAAAAAATTATAACACATCATTGTTGATTTTATTTTCATATTCATAATTATATTTTAATTAACTAAATTAAAATAAATTATATAATTAATATTTTCTAATTATATGATCTATATGTGTGTGTGTGAAAATTGTGTATTTCAATATTAATAAGTTTAACACATATATTATATCACAAAAAGGGTATAACACATAATTCTCGATATTTTAATAATTGACAATCTTCTAGTTTGTATTTTGTAACACAATCCATGTCACTCAGAAACCCTCAAATTCACTCCTTGGAGGGTGATATGACCCGTGTCTAACACTCTAAGTCCACTTCATCTATGTCATCGTTAATTTGGTAAGTTGGGCTTTGAAAACCCAACTTAAATAAACTTATGCCGAATCGAATACTTATAAGTGAATTTGCCTTTAAAGCCAGAAAATTACTAAGGGGTACCCTAATTTTTGGTGAAATGTTTTTCTGATACCCCAACTTTTAAAAACTAATTTGAGGTACCCTAACTTTTAGAATTAGAAATAATTAGGTGAATTTTAGGCCAATGATTTGAATTTACCGGTGAGTTTTAGACGGGAAATTGATTATGTGTTTTTGTGGACGAAAATGTCATTTGTTTTTGTGAACGAAAATGATTTGAATCAATCGGAGTTTCGCCGGAAATTCACCTAGTAATTTCTAATCCTAAAAGGAAGGGTACCCCAAAATTAGTTTTGAAAAGTTAGGGTACCAAAAAATTGTTTCTTCAAAAGTTAGGGTACCTCTAAGTAATTTTTTGCTTTAAAGCAGCTAATTGTTTTGCCTCATGCTGATATCTACCAAACACCCTCACCATTTGAAAATTCAGCAAACACCCAAAACAAAAATGCCAAAAAAGTAGGGAGTAGATTGCACATCATGAGAAGTGTATGTCGACTTGAATTTCCATGTAGCAAACATAATTTCAATTAGCCCAAACAATATAGTAAACATGCTCTGAACTATTCATTTTTATTGAATAACTAGATACATTATACTATACAACCACTCAAGTAGAGATTGGTCAGACAATGCCTTTGTCTAGCATTACACGGCCTCGAGTCATTACACGGTAAAGTCCAAATACTTTCTGGCCAGGTAGTTGAAACTTGAAAAGAAGGGACACACCAACCTCGTCATCTGATAACGAACAACCACTATAGAGAACCTTGTGAAACCATAAAGTATCGCCTTAGACTGATGGTGTTTCAGTGGAGAGTGGCTACTAGGGCGGTAGCTACTAGTGTAAACTCGGCAAAAAGACTCCCAGACATGTCTATGTAGTGTTTGTGGCTACGGAGAAGAAGATGACTTGCATTCATTGTTTCCATGCCCCTTAGCTATGGAAGTATACGCACATATCCCCTTTTGAATAAACGTTGTGTTGTGGTAGAGACCCTTCGATGGTCGACTATTTATGTAAAGTGACTAAGTTGCCTATGTCGAAAAGCTCCGGGATTACCTTGCTATCCTTTGGGAGGTGTGGAATTAACGAAAAACTACATTTTTCAAAGTGGTAGAGGAGCGACTTTGGATGCATCATCTAAAGTTTTGCAAATGGTTAAACATTATAGGGACGCCTCAGCATAGGAGTTGAAAAGCCTTGGGCCCACCTTGGTTGTTGCCTGAAGACTCCTTAGGTAAGGCTTGTAAAAATCAACTTTGATGGCGGGATGCTTGATAAAGAGGGTTACGACTTATGAAAGGGGCTTTGTGTTCGGGAGCAACGCTGGTATCATCAAAGTGGAAGGAGTGGAACAGGCATGGGGTACTGCGAATCAGAGTTGGAAGAAGTGAGGGCATATTTGTTTGCAGTGATAGAGGCTAGGAACCTTGGCTACAAGAGGATCATGGTGGACGAGGACTCAATCTCATTCATTAAGAAGCTTCAGCTCCAAACAAGAGGATCATGGTGAAGGAAAGCCAAAATCCTGCAGCATAATTGGCCTGGAATCTCTAAACTTAAGCTTAAACATTGAATGGATCAATAAAAACGGAGGCTGAAAAATGTGTAAAGCCCAATGAATTAAAGTCAAGTAGGATGGAACCACGTATCATTACTCAAGAGGACATTTCAAGGGGAGTCTGCAACAACCATCCACCCATACCTATTCAAGGCCACCAAAGAAGAAAATACAGTATACTTGGGCTTAACAAAAGATGGAAGGTATATTACTTAGGTGAACTATTTCTTTCTATAGTATACCAACCAAAATGTAGGTGAATATGAAGGGAGCAAACCAAGGTCCCAAAAGGTGGAAAAGAACAAGGAAACTTTTTTGGCCATGGACGTACCAACCAATTGGAAATCCCATTTTTGAAAGTGGCTAATAATGCCCTCTCAACTGCAAATAAGAGATTAAGATGGGATTCAAGATTCAATCACAAGCTCCTACTGTGCAAGAGGGAGTTGGACATGGTTACCGATCTATTCACAGAATGTGAATAGGCCTTAGCTTTTGGTTTTTGACATCATGTGGAAGGAGGAACTAAACATGACTCAACACCGTCGAAAACATGGTTTTATAACTGGATTTCCCTCCTGTTCAAACAAAAAGATAATTGGAAAGAACTTGTACAGGAAGTAATGAGTATCATTTGAATAGGGCACAACCAAGTCATATTCAATGAGTACAAACTTCCCTTATCATTATAATGTAATGAGGCTACGAAGACTGAATGGAGCGACCGAGGAGGAAACTAATTGTATGTAAAGATTAGGACGAACAAACCATAACATCAAATAAGAGGGAAGCACAATAAAGGCCAGAATGAGGAGGAAACTAGCTTTGTGTTGAACTTGGGGCAATCACTTATGACTTCCATGCAATATATAGATGTGATAGAGATTGGAATAAAGACTGAAGATCAGGAGTAGGGGTGGGTAATGGGTCGACTTCCCATGGACTCAAGAGGGTCAGACCATGAAAAATAGGGGTCGACAAAGGGTCAGGTCTTTAAGAATGTGAAAAGCTCGGTAAATGGGTCAGACCGGATCAACTTGTCAATAGTTTTTCCTATTATATGAAATGCTAAACGTATTTAAATATATTATTAAGATTCCACAATAAACAATAATTAACATTACCACCCTTTTTGTAAAAGTATACTTCATTTTCATGTTAGGGTTAAAATGGGTCGGCCCATGGGCCTTGTTCCGACCCACAGCTTCAATGGGCAGACATTAACCCAAGCCGATCGTACGTATGCAATGGGTCGACCCAGCCCATTGTCCCCCCTTGATCGGTAGGAATAGGTTGGGTACTCCGAAACAAAGGTCTTAAGGGTGCTGACTTTGCGCAGGGTCATCTAGGACTTTCTACAACACAACTAGAACTTCAGGCCATTGAAAATGCGATGGAAGTTATCATTAAAAGAAAAATCAAGAGCCTAACCATTCTTTCACTGGTGCTTTTGAAGTGGTATAGACTTTTAGAGGAGTCAACAATTTATCACACATGTGCCATTTTATTATAGCTAAATGTAGAAATATGCTTTAAAATTTTTCTTTCTATCTCATTGTAAAAGTTGAAAGAACTCTCGTTAAGGAGACACATACTCTAACCAATAAGGCCAAAAGAGGATCCCTTCCATAACAATAAGATTTAATAGATTGTATTATGTGTTAGCACCAGGAAGGAAAAAAAAAAAAAAGAGGATAAATTCTTCAGTTATGTAGAGTCTTTTAATTTTGTAAGTTTTCGTTATGTTAGAGGGGGGGGGGGGGGGGTCAAGTAACTCATTGTTTAGATTATACATGTTCTACTCTCACAAGCAAGAGAGTATACATGAGTAGTCCCGGGTATAATCAACTACCTGACTTTAAACGATATGTGTTTGACAATTGATGATTTATTAATCGGTTTTTCTAAAGTGTGCTCCTATAGTAATAGATTGTTGAGAATAGACTCTTTCTATTCTCATTCTCATTCCCCTCTTTTTTTTAATTACCACATAGGAATTCTATTTCATATCCCTCTATTCTCATTCCCAACCCCCTATTCCCTCTTACCAAATGACCCGTAAGGGCATATTTTAGGATGCGTTAAATAACCCACTAAACTTAAATGTTTTATGGAAAAAAGTATATTTAGTTATTGATGCATGCATTCTCCATAATTTGTTCCTTCCATATTCCAATTATCATTAATGTTTAATCAAACTTGTATTGGTGCATGACTTTTGGCTTCCTCCACATCCCTAATTCCCTATTATCCATTGATAGACTATACGTCTAATAGTAATCATGTTAATCACATATAAGTTTTCATTTGTCTAGAAAATAAATATCAAAATACTCATTTTCTTCCAAGTTGCATGAATGAAACTTTTGAAATAAAAGCCAAAAAAAAAAGAGTTTTGTACACACAAAATAGCTAATCTTAGTTTATCTAAAACAACCTTCAACATTTCAAATGAAAAATGGGATTTAGGTCTTCTACCCCTTGAACATTTTTCTTCCTCTTATTGGTAGAAGTTGTTGCAATATTATTGACATCATAATTCTCCTTGTCCGGACAACTAGTAATATTATGCCAATTCTTTTGCACAGTTTGCAACTTTTAATATGCTTTGCTAACTCCTTTCTGCCTTCATTTTGATCTTCATTTGGAGGAGCCTCATTCAGATTTATATAATTCAACCTATAATTTTGATTATATAATTCAACCTATAATTTTGATAATTCAAGAGAAAAAAAGTAACAAATACGGTACCTTTTCATTTAAATCAGCAAAAAAAAAAATAAGATAATTCATATTGAGACAATAAAAATTATGATTTATAATAACATATGATATTACCTTATACTTACATTAAATAATAATGATGAAACTGGTAAGCTTCCCATTCCCTTCAACTAAAGCAAATTTTGTGATTTTTTTTTCGCTGGCTTTTTATTAACTTTCATATTGCCATAGCCTTTTAAATACAATAGAAATATTAGTCTTTTAAAACAATGTGAACATACAAGTCTCATCTTAATTAATGGGTAATAGGGATGTAAGGAAGTGAAAAGCCATTGCATACGCCAACATAAATATCATTAACATTAATTTCAGTTGGATTATTGGAATATGGAGGATTGGAAGAAGTGAACTCCCAAACAAACAAAAATGCAAGCATCTCTTCCCCATAAAATAAAGTTTAAGGGAATACTCCCTCCTTCCCATATTATCTATTACTTTAACTGACTTTTTTTTTCTATAATATCTGTCACTTTATAATTTTAATAACACATTAATTATTAATTTATCAAATTAACCATATTACTTACATCTTTTTCTTCAATTTTTTTGCTTTTTATTCACATTTTTCTTTTTTATTTACCATTTTATTCAACATTTTCACATTTCCAATGATATAAAGTAATGTGAAATTGAAGTTTTTTTTGTTTTCTAAATTATGTCCCAAGTGACAGAAGTAGGTTCCAGGTAAGGCTGTTCACCAGTTTAAAAACGAACCAAACCGGGCCGAACCGAATAAGGGGCAAAGTCCAAACCAAAAACCGAACAAAACCGGTTCGGTTCGTGTTCGATCTATTTGGTTTTGAACCGAAAAAGGCACACTTTTTATGGTTTTTCATCAGAACCGAATAAACCGAAAATCGAGCCGAATAAAAATCGATTTGGTTTGGACCGGTTCAATTCGGTTTTCGGTTTGTTCGGTTCAAAACCGAATAATGCACACCCCTAGTTCCAGGTAGGTGGTTCAAAGTACCTAGCCTTTTCCGGCCGACAACAGGCAAAAACTACTCAGCAACAGTCGGACAAGTGGGGAATGTTGGAGTTAACCAGAAAAGTTTATATATACTCTCTCCTTTCCATATTATCTATCACTTTAACTTTCTTCCTATATTAGTATTTCTTTATATTTCCAATAATACATTAATTACTAATTTATCAAAATAACCTTATTAATTACTTCTTTTTTTATTCTTTTTTCTTTTTTTATTCACATTTTCCCTTTTTTATTCACCATTTTATTCAACCTTTCTACATTTCCATTGCACTAAATTAATGTATATGGGTGGTTTTTTTGGTCTTTTAAATTGTATTCCAAGTGACACATAATTTGGGACGAAGGGAGTATTAAAATATACCCTCAAGGCACACTTTAGAAAATCGGATTTTACATTTATAAGAAAAATATAAATAATTAATTATTTTATTATAATGTATAAATTATAATGATCTCAAAAGTAATCAAACATACATTTATAATTTTTTAAATATCTTTATATTTAACTTTTAAATGATTTACATATAATTCAAAATGATTATTGACCTCCTTAAGTCAAAACATTTGTCATTTTGTTTATTGATATAGCCCCTTTGAATGTGTTTTTGTCAAAAAAATATATTACCTCCATGACCATCCCTGATTAATTGTCCCTAAAAGGTTAAAACTACTTCCACGATACGAATGCAACAAAAGATTTGTAAATTGTCAAAAATGTCCTTAAAAATATTTTTGGAAATGTGCATTTATAAAGAATAAAATGAAAATTGTAATTATTAAAAATATAAAAATTAGGTAATTGGACAAATAAAAAAAACAAAAAAATTAATTAATTGAACAAATAAAAAAGACAATATAATACATCAAATAACGAACTTTTGGCTCGTCATGAATTCATGATATGAATCTTTACTATTTTTACAATCAGAACATTATTGCATTAAAATTTAATTGTCTACTCCACACGGCCTTGTACTAAAACTACACATTATTAGGATTAGGAATTTAGGATATCCACCTGGCCAGCATGGTCAATCTTTCCTCCTGTTTGGTGTCATTTGCAGGATCAAATGCTAAACACAAGCAGAGTTGTCCAATTGAAGGTAATTTCACAATGAAATAGCTACGTCCAGATTTACACAAACAGAGCAAAGACGGATTAATCTTGAACAGAAAAACAAGAGAATCTCAGTTTATTATAATTTCACCATACATGATAGAATTGATGATATTGAACATAGACATGAGACATCCACAAATTACACATACATCTTTAAACACCCACTAGCAGAAAGATTTGCTCTTGATGCATTTCAATCCCGCCTCTAATTAGTTGACAGCAATGGACTTGACTTCGGGCTGCTTGACCTCAGCCTTAGGAACAGTAACAGTGAGGACACCATTCTCGAGGGAAGCCTTGACTTGATCAACCTTGGCATTCTCAGGGAGGCGGAAGCGGCGGAGGAACTCGCCGGAGCTGCGCTCTACACGGTGCCAAGTGTCGGTCTTCTCCTCCTTCTCACGAGACCTCTGTCCGCTGATTTTGAGGACATTCCCATCCTCCACCTCGACCTTGACCTCCTCCTTCTTCACCCCTGGAATGTCAGCCTTGAAGATGTGAGCCTCAGGAGTCTCCTTCCAGTCGATTCTGGCGGTGGCGAAGGCCGCCGTCTCCCTGGCGGTTTCCGATTTGGAGGGGGCGGAGAGGGCGGTTGTGGTGGGGAAGAAGTCGGCGAAGGGGTCCCAGACGTCAAGTGAGAATGGGTCGAACACGCTGCTTCGTCGGCCACCAAAGAAGCTTGGAATCAAAGCCATTCTTGATTGATTTGGGTGAAATTAACAGAGCTTGAGTTGAGTTCGCTTGGAAATCCTGATGAGAGGGCTACGGTGCTTTGGATGGGTGAAGTGTATTCAGTATTGTTGTTGCTTCGATCTGGGTATGGCTGAAGCATGATGGTGGTATTTATAGTGCAGATTGAGGCTGGGTTGGTTTTGGCTTCTGTGGAGTGGACTACTGGAGAAGTGGAGATGTCTCTTGAGGTTTCGGGAATGTGACCGGCTTACCTCTCCGGTCATCATCCAGAAACAACTCAGAAACAACCAGAAAAAAAAGAAATTATCAGTAAAATTTCCAGATATAACTCGAGATGGAAACGAAAATGTTGTCACTTTTCGGATAAATATTTTTTTAGTGTCATGTTGTATACTTAAAATTAAATTATTTTATATTAAGTTAAAAAAAATGATATAATTGAATTTTATAATTATAATATACATAAAAATTATATAATTTATATTTTAATTCATTATTTTTTATATTTTAAAAAATGACTAAAATATGATTAATGGATGGAGTTGATTTGGTTAAGTGACAATTTGTGCTAATTGGCATGATCAATGCATTTAAAGCTTCTTATAATTGATAACTATTAAAAAAAATAGTGAAATACTAATTTGATGAAAGATAAGAAATTTAAGAAATGTATTAGGGAAAGATACATATCATCACCCACATACGAAAAATGATAGTTATTTACATGAGACACTTGTTAACACCCTTTGGAGTGCATTCTTTACTTTATCTATTTTTACTTACTTTATTTATACTACCTAAAATACCTTACATAATGTATATTTAAAAATTCATAAATTTAACAAGTGATGTGATTGGTGTAACTTACTTTATATAAAAATTCATATACTCCCTTAATCCTAAAATATTTCTCCACTTTGATTTGACACGTATTTTTAAAATAAATTAACAAATTAATCTCAATTCACAGCAACAATCAATAATAACCGTAGTTTAAAATTCAAAAGTAATATTGATAATGTTCCATCCAATGTTTAAACACTTTTGAAATTCAAATTAGACCGTGTTCTTTGAATTAGTGACTATCAGGGCCTTATTTTAGTATAATAATTGTAAGGATCCTATATTATGAAAAATAATTATCAAGTACCATAATAATTTCTGGGTGACTATTGAACTTTTCATATTTGCACATTAGCCCCTGCATGGTTTTAAGTTTTGTTTTTTTATCCTTAATGGTTAAAAATTCTATTTTAGCACATTTAATAATTCTGTCTAATATATATTCATGCTATATTTTTTTCCTTTTCCATTTGGTATCAGAGCAGAATTATTAAATGTGCTAAAACAAAATTTTTAACCACTAAGGATCAAAGACAAAACTTAAAACCATGTAGGGGCTAATGCTAATAAATTATGTTTCTCAGAGCACTTGCAATGGTGAGCATGAGTTATACTCAAAGGATGAGGTGGATGCAATATGACCCATCAGAAAAGTTAGAGTTAGACTATTCATATTAACTTGGTTTTCAATAATGAGCGTGAGTTTGATTAAAATATTTTTAAAAAGGTAGAGACCCTACATTTTAAATCATTTAAATACATTACAATAGAAATAAAAGAAGAAAAAAATGCCGACAATCTCGTGTTCGTCATCGCGTGGTGAGCACAAGTTTAAGTTTTTCTCACCGCCGACACTCATCCTCGCTATTGCAATGTCTTTCTCGTCCTCGCTCATGCCACATCAACATCGTCTCACTCTCAAACTCGTTGTTACAGATGATTTTATTATAATGCATGAATGACTCAATGTAGTATCCCTATATTTTTTATGATAAAGCAAATAATATTTTTCTTAAAAAAAGAAAAAAATAGTACGTGTTGCCGTTACTTGATTGCAAATATAGCAACAAAAAAATATACGACCTCCATCTTTAATTATTTTTCAATTTTTGTAATTGCTTTGTCCTTTTCTTATTTGTCAAATTAACTGACTTTTATAATTCTAACAATCATATTACTAATTTTATCACTAATAAATAATCTATTTACCTCATTCAAATCCAATGGTACTAACTTATAAGCTTCTCACCTCATTCCCCATATTTATTAGTTTTAATGAGTTAGTTTTGTGAGATACAATTAGAGACAGAGGTATATAGTACCACTGATATAAACTAAAATCACTACTTCAAAATCTTTTCTAATGTGAGGTATGAAGGATCAATATAACAATCTTATCCCTAAATTTATCATTTTTAGGCTATATTTTTTAGAGTAGTAGGATGGAGTTATGTTTGGTAAAGTAAAGAAAAGAAAGGTAATAATGAAATTTGCGGTATGTAAGTTATTGTGGTAAATATATTTTATTATTAAAATTTTGACTTTAATTTGAGTGTTTTTTAGAAAATTAGGGACAATACGGTAAAATAAAATTAGCTAAAAATAAAGCAAATTATCACCCTAAAAAACAAAAACTTAGAAAGACTAATTTCACTTTATTCAAGATATAGAAATTGTGGTGATTTATTTAGTCTTTTGCTATTAGTATGTCTGTATGTGTAAGCAAATTCAGTACAAGTTAGATTTTTTTTCCCCACTTTTCAAACCTTTATAAGAATAAAAATATCTCTAATGTTTAATCCCGAGCAATTCCATCATCGTCGTTTCTACAGATTTCTAGATAATTAACGAGTCTTCCTTCCTGAAAATTCAAGAGAATCCCCCCCCCCCCCCAATCCATAATACCGGGCAAAAGGAAGACGACGACCTTCTCCATCCTCTGTATATAAACGCCACCACCTCTTCCTTCTCCCACCATCTCATTGAAGCCAGTCACAAATATAGCAGCTCTCTAACCCATCGTCTTCAATCCAGCTCGCGTAACCAAGCAAACCAAACAAAATTCAGAACCCAACATACACATTCAACTTAATCAAGTCCAAGCTCATCAACCAAATCAGAAACAATGGCGTTGATCCCAAGCTTGTTCGGCGGCCGACGAAGCAGCATCTTCGACCCCTTCTCACTGGACGTGTGGGATCCCTTCGCCGAATTCTTCCCCTCCACCACCGCACTCTCCGCCCCCTCCAAATCGGAAACCGCCAAGGAGACGGCGACCTTCGCCAACGCCAGAATGGATTGGAAAGAAACTCCGGAGGCCCACATCTTCAAGGCTGATCTTCCCGGAGTTAAAAAGGAGGAGGTGAAGGTGGAGATGGAGGACGGCAACGTCCTCAAGATCAGCGGCCACAGAGCCAGGGAAAAGGAGGAGAAGACAGACACTTGGCACCGTGTAGAGCGCAGCTCCGGCGAGTTCCTCCGCCGCTTCCGCCTCCCGGAGAATGCCAAGGTCGATGATGTCAAGGCGTCCTTGGAGAATGGTGTGCTCACTGTTACTGTTCCCAAAGTGGAGGTCAAGAAACCTGAGGTCAAGTCTATTGCTGTGAATTAAGCTCTGTAATTAAGGATTTAAAGGCAAAGAATGACGCTAATACTTGAGGCTTAAGAGTCTGTTTTCGAGTTTTCTCATCATGTACTCCGTAATAAATCAAGGTGTCCGAGTGTGGTTCAGTGCGTCTTTCTTTAAGAGTGATAATCTGTGTATTAAGTTTAATCATTTGTGGAATGTAATAGTTCTTCTCTAAGATATTGTGTGGTGCTTGTTCTTCTTCTCTGCCTTTCAAACTTGACTTTAAAAGTTTGAATAAAAAGAAAAATGGTATTGTGGTAAATTGTGGTTGAAATTTGAAAAGTGTGATGCAGTGTGAATCCGCAACCAACTAACCACGAAAAAGAACGGGCCCTTAAAAAACTAGGGCTTTAGACACACGATTGTTCTTGGAAAAAGGGATTGACATAGGGTTGTTCATATAAAAAGGGATTGAGGTCTTTTACATGGTATGATACCACAACTTACCATATTATTCAATATTTTTTTCGATTATTTAAAGTCTAGAAGAGTTAAAGGTCCGACAACAAAAATTGCAAACAAATAGCAAGACAACAAAATAAATAAGGTTGCATGCAAACAACAAGACAACAAAATAAACAAAGTTCACTAAAACAAAACAGAAACAACAGTAAGCTAAACAACAACTAAAATTTATCCATCAAATTGACATCCTATCTTCTTGCTACTGCTCTATGAACAACTTTAATTGTCGCAGTTTCTAAATTTTCGCGAATGATGTCAATGTTCACAACCAATTTTTGGCGCCCTACGAGCTTCATCAACCATTCTATCAAACGAGCTTTCCATCGACTTTTCCGACCCCTCTATTTGACTGCGATTTTCCACTTGTTTTTGTTGGGTGTGGAGACCAAATAAGGGGAAGAAGGGACGAGGCGAAGAAGCTGGCGCTACCAGCGCCTGAAGCGGCGCTCCCAACGCCTCACCAGCGCCCTTGTCTCACACGTTGTCAAGCTGGCGCTACTAGCGCATGAAGCAGCACTCCCAGCGCGTTGGTCAGAGAGTTTTAGAAGCTTCGCGCTGCCAGCGCCTATTGGTGCGCTACTAGCGCCTGGCGCTTGCTGGACGTCGCTCTGTTGGGCCGAAAATAAAAGCCCACGTGTGTGTTTTCCTTGCGGCGGCTATTTTCTAAGTTGTAACCTAGGGTTTCCCTTGTGCCCTAGTGTATATTGGGCTCAGGTTCTCCTTATTATGTATCTCTGAGATCAAGTGAGAGAGAGAGAAACACAACAAGTGTAATTGTAATCCTCATATTACTACACTACAACATGAAACGTCTTAGGCGACCTACCCAGGCGACCGATATGTATCGGTCGCTCCGGTAGACACGGGCGACCGATACCTCGCGACCGATACGATATCAATCATAGCGACGGATACGTATCGGTCGCCCTGCCGTTTATTGGTCGCAAGTTTGGCAACCGATATATATCGGTCGCGCGGTTCGAAAAACGACGGATATACAGCGACCGATACGTATCGGTCGCTGATATCGGTCGCCCGCCCTCTCTTGCGACCGATAGAGCCCTATTGTGGCCGATATTAACGGTCGCCCGTATGCCTGTTCTGTTGTAGTGCTAGTGCATCGATTCCGTGGTTTTTTTTTCCGGCTTTGGGTTTTTTCCACGTTAAAATCTTGGTGTTAAATTTCTTATTTCCTTTTTCGCTATTATTTTCTATTGTTTGTGGTTTGCTTGAGTATTCTTCGATCATAACAGTTTTTTCTTCCCTTTGCCCTTTGAGATGGTTGCCCTACAAGCTATTTTTCTAACCAACCGCTATTTTGATTTCCTCATAACTCATTTCCTTTTATGCCTAGTACTGGCTAGTAGGCGTGGGCATAACCGGTCAACCGTATTTTCGGTTTTGCGATTTCTAGATTTTGTAAACCTAAACCTAAACCGCGTTATGCAGTTAACTGCAAACCGGTTAACCATAAGTGAAACTTGGAAACCGAAACCAACAGAAACTTTCGGTTAACTATATTGAGAACATGGTTAACCGCTTTTTGGATTAGATTTACAGTTAACTACGATTAACCGCCGGTTTTTGGAGATTTAAAACAACTATGGAAAAAAAATTAATATTCTACTTTGAAATTTTGCATTTTGCTACCAAAGTAATCAAAAACAGTTAACCGCTTCACGAAAATGTAAAAACCCTAAACTAAACTGACTAAACCGGTTTGGTTAACCTAAACCGCATTTTTCAAAAATCCCAAACGGTTAATCGCTTTTACCGGTTTGATTTTTACAACTTTGCGATTTTGTTTTCGGTTTCGGTTTTTCACGCTCACCCCTACTGGCTAGGGATGACAGTGGGTCCTGTACCCAACCCAGACTCATTCGGACCCGATCAATTTAGGCGAATTTGGGTTCAAAAAATTTAGGGTTATGTATATGACTAAACTTTTTTTTTTTCAGACAAAATTTTCTATTACTCAGCTTTCAATTTTGACCCCGTTAAATTTAATTCCTGGATTAGCCTCTAGTTAGGGCGGAGTTAAGGTGAGTTCACATGGGGTCGGAAAAAAAATATTGATATTTTTGCACAAAAGTAATATTTATACAATATTTGTTATAATTCATGAAAAGTCCCAACTATTCAGCTCAATCTTCAAATTCAGCCTTTGGTCCTTTCCATCCAATCTCATTCGGCCCAATCCTAGATTGATGAACAACCCTAGTTAGACATGCCAATTTAGGTAGACTAGTTAAAGGTTATATTTCTGGTTCAAATAAATATGTATTGGGTGTATTTCAGATATGGGTAAATATGAGTAACACATTTCGATTTTAGATCAATCTAATGTGTTATGATCGAATTTTTGTTGGGAAAAAATTATGTCTTTGAATACTCTAATTTGTTAACTATAAATATAAAAGATATGATTATCTCTTTGTCATAATAAATTATTATACATATTATGATTTAAAATAGAGAAATAATATATGCTTGAATTGAACTTGTAATTAAGGAACTATGAATGTGATGTGGTTGGGGTTGTATTGTAGTGTCATGGACACAAATGACCAATTCATTTGTATTGCTGGAATGGTACTTGTATGTAGTGGACATGCCAATAGTCATGAATTTTTACGTACTTCACCGCCAAACACTTTGGAGTTTTGTAGGAAGCAAAAATTTTATTGGCAAATCAAAAAATCTATCTTCACGCTTAGTGCCTTTCTAATCGGCTTCATATTATCAATGTCTACCTCTATCTTTAGATATTTTGAATATGTCAAGATGTTCTCCTCATCAACCTCTACGAAAGTCCCTATAGCATTCTCAATGAATTTCGTGAACTCATGATTTTTCTTTTTCAATGGGACGTCCAACACCTTTATTCAGAACCCGACCTTATCTAATACAATATCCGACAGTTGCTCGTTTCCATCTATTTGTTTCATCAAGAACATAGCTTGGTCAAAAGTCCATGAACCTCGGTCAAACACTTTATCCCGATCTTCATCCAAAAAGAAGTGATGAGAAGAGAACAAATTATGCTCTTGTTCTTTCGTCACCACTCCCTGCCGAGGCTTTCATATATATTTTCATAGTTGACATCAGAGCCTCCCCATTGAATTTATGCTTCTTGTGTGACCCCCCCCCCCCATTTGCTTATAATTTAAGTACCTCTTATGTGTAAAATAAATATCAAAAAACACAAAACATTTACTTTTATTCGTCATATAATTTTCTTTTTTTTTTCTTTTGTGAGGAAAGAAAGGCGAGGACATGTTGGTGATGACATGTTTTACTTTGTGGTACTAATTTATGAGTATAAGTCTATATATTTAATTTGGTTCATTTTATAACAAAAAAATATAATTTAACACGTGCGTACATACACGCATATATATATCAATATTTTATTATTGTTCTATCTCATTTTTCTTATTATTATGTTCTTTGTGTAGTGTTTAAAATTGGTCAGTCATCTTTCATTTTTGTGTATACCAAGTAATAAAGAAGAAAAGATTACATTTTTCAATGTATCATTCTCATATCGGAGAATAATGAGTAATTATTACATTGTTTGGATCTATAATTAATATTTAATTCCTTTATATTTTCGATATTTTTGTATTTATAATACTATAATGATATTTATATTCATTCATATAAGTAGACATTCATTTGAAAAAAAAAGGGAAAAAGACCTGTAAGATAGAAGGGACAAAGTAGTTCTTAAGCTATTTTCGAATAAAAAATATACCTTGGGGGGATTTTGGAAATCTTTTAGGGTGTGTTTGGCGGAGAAACTTTCCTTAAAGAATTCGTTAATTATTTCCAAGTTGATTAAATTTTTTTAAGTTTGGTTATAAAATAAGTATGAGAAGGTTTTGTGGTGGGTTCAATATTTTCCATGTTAGTTGAGAAAATGTTTTCATGAGAGGAGTTGGAAAAATTTGTTTCCTACAGAAAAGGGTAAATACTTTAATTAATGAAAAATTGATTTTTGGTGTTCCATACTTTCAGCTTTTATATGCCAATAGTCCTTCTTTTTGTATTATGGTGGTCTCGAAAATACAAAAATTGTATCATGGTGGAATGCCACCGAGTCAAGAGGCGGTGATTCGGTGGAAAGCTGATATGTACTGCTAGAAGTGTGTTTGACACGTCAGTTTTTCACCGAGTCACCTCCCCTTGACTCGGTATCATCCTATCATAATACAATTTTTATATTTTTCGGATTGTCAGAATACAAAAAAAATAAATAAATAAAGATTATTGACATATAAAAACTGAGAGTAAGACCTTCTCCATAATTTTAAAAAATAAAGATTATTGACAAACAAAAACTTTTTCGAAAAATATTTTCATGGGTAAGAATCAAACCGACAATTGGATTTGATTAATTAAAAGAAGCAAAATGATAAACATTTAACGCAAGATGGTTAATAATCATCTTACATTTCACCTAAATCATTCATAAAAGTAAATTTAAGTATATTTAAATCATTGTAAATGTACGTTTCATTACTTTGAAGATTTTTACAACTTATAAATAATATAAAAATAATTATTTATTTATATTTTTTCATAAATACAAAACTATGTATAAAATGTGTATTTTCCACTATGATTGATAAAATTATATTATTATTTATATTTTTAACCTGGCTAAAAAGTATTATATTCTTGTAATTAATAAATATATATAATTATTAGAGAAAATATTATTAAATTATAAAAATATGAAATATGGACCGTTTAAGATGTGTATCATTGTCCTTAAGAAAAATTAAACTTACCAAAATATTTATTTCTGTAATTTTTTTCCTCGATTTCTATTTGGAAAAGTCTTCTATACTTTTTATTTTCTTTTTCTGGTTCCTTCCGCTTGTTTCTGGATAGTGATCGGAGAACCGAGAGGTAAGCCGGCCACATTCAAGAAACCTCAGGAGATATCTCCAGTAGTCCACTCCACAGAGGCCACAACCAGCCCTGCCTCAATCCGCACTATAAATAACACCATCATTCTTCTGCCATACCCAGATCGAAGCAACAATAATACGAGTGAGTAACCCATCCAAAACATCCCCAGCCTTCTCATCGGAAATTTCCAAGCTAACTCAACTCAAGCTCTGCTAATTTCACCCAAATCAATCAAGAATGGCTTTGATTCCAAGCTTCTTTGGTGGCCGACGAAGCAGCGTGTTCGACCCATTCTCACTTGACGTCTGGGACCCCTTCGCCGACTTCTTCCCCACCACAACCGCCCTCTCCGCCCCATCCAAATCGGAAACCGCCAGGGAGACAGCCGCCTTCGCCACCGCCAGGATCGACTGGAAGGAGACTCCGGAGGCCCACATCTTCAAGGCTGACATTCCAGGGGTGAAGAAGGAGGAGGTCAAGGTGGAGGTGGAGGACGGGAATGTCCTCAAGATCAGCGGGCAGAGAGCCAGGGAGAAGGAGGAGAAGACAGACACTTGGCACCGTGTAGAGCGCAGCTCCGGCGAGTTCCTCCGCCGCTTCCGCCTCCCTGAGAATGCCAAGGTTGATCAAGTCAAGGCTTCTCTCGAGAATGGAGTCCTCACTGTTACTGTTCCTAAGGCTGAGGTCAAGCAGCCTGAAGTCAAGTCCATTGCTGTTAACTAATTACAATCAAAACTTGAAACAGTTGGGAGATATGAACCTGGAGTGAAATGCACCAAGAAAAAACTCTTTCTGTTAGTGGTTGTTTAAAGCTGTGTGTGTAATTTGTGGATGTCTCATGTCTGTGTGCAATATCATCAATTCATCATGTATGGTGAAATTATAATAAACTGAGATTATCTGTTTTTCTGCTTGAGATTAATCCGTCTTTGCAGTCTAAATTCGGACATTGCTATTCCATTGTGAAACTATCTTCAATCGAACAACTCTGCCCTTATTTTTTTTTTTTTAATTTTTCGTACCAGTTGATCTTGCAATTACCGTTAAACCGCCTAAACAGAAGGAAAAGGAGCAATCATGGATTCATGATGGCCTGGGCCTGGTGGGTATCCCAAATTCCTAATCCTAATAATGGTTTGAAGAATTTTGACACTGTAGTTTTAGTACAAGGCCATGTGGACTATAAAGTTTTAGTCCAATTATTGTTGTCATAATCCTTGAAAATTTAAGTATGTTAAAAAAATTATCATGAAAACATAATTATTTATCATCATCATCATCATCATCATCATCATCTCGACAATGATTAGATAGTTTAACATTTACAGTATATTCTTTTTTAACGTATTCACGTTACCTTATTTCCATCAAAATACATTAAATACATTTATTTCAAAAGAAAAATAATAACTAATATTCCCATAATTGTATCATAACTTATTCTACTAATTAATATGTATACAAAAAATTTAAAATAAAAATAGAATTCACTATTTATAACTTTCCAATAATATCCTCTTCAAAGTAAACATATTTCAATCCTCACTTGAGTGGTAACTTACCCTAGCAATTAATGTGATGAAATAAATTTAGAAAATAAAAGTAACTAATTATAAAACTTTTCGGAAATGCCCTCATTAAAATTCATATATATATATATATATATATATATATATATATATATATATATATATATATAACTGTTCATATGAGTATGACCCTTTTGTGAGCATATGAACATGGTTGCAATTCTGGCGGACATCAAATAACTATTCCGTGGACATCAGTTATGCAAGGTAGACATTAACTATGAAGGTTGGATATCAACATTTGATGTCCGTCAAGCAAAATCTTTATATTCACATTGCATACTTGATGTCCACGAAAATAACACTTGATGTCCATTTTTGATACTTGATGTTCACAAAAATATCACTTGATATCCGCTAAATATTCAACCATGCTCACATACTCACCAAAGGGCCATGCTCATATGATCAGTTCTCTCTCTCTCTCTCTCTCTCTCTCTCTCTCTCTCTCTCTCTCTATAATATATAGATATATATATATATATATATATATATATATATATATATATATATATATATATATATATATATTAGGGAGTTTAGGTAGAAAGTTTAGGTAGGAAGGAGAGACGAGTAAATTTCGACCGTTGATTTTACATCTTACAGTGTGTGATCATGGATATTAAGGAGTGTGCTCATGCATTTCATGTCCACACTTTTAGTATCTATGACCACACTCTCTGAAATTCATGGCCACAATCCCTAATATCAATGATCACACATCGTCAGATGTAAAATCAATGACCGAGATTTACTTTTCTCACCTTCCTACCTAAACTCTCTTCCTACCGGATCTATTTATACAATGATGATGATATTTAAATAATTATAAATGTATGTTTCATTATTTTGAGGGTTATATTACGATTTATAATAAAGTATATAAAATATTTAGTTGAATGATGATGATGACGATATTTTAATGATATGGATGATGAGGTTTGTTGGGGGCTAACAAGTAATGGTGACTTCTCCACCAAATGTGCTACTTGGTTAGCCCATAACATTTTCTCACATGCGCAACCGTGGCAATTTCATTGAATATGGAAGTTACATATCCAACGTAAGTTAAAAATGTTCCTTTGACAATCCCTTTTAGATTCTTTATCTCTTAGATCTTATCGCACTTATAGGCGAGTTTCTCTTCCTTGTTATTCTTGTCCTTGTTGTTCCACCTCTCTTGAAAATTTGGAACATCTCGTCCTTACCTGCCCTATGGTTTATGTTAGGATCGAAATTCAGATATGAAACATCTTATTAATTGGGAATTAAATCCAAATTGAATCGGATCTAATGTTGCAGCGGAAGCGTACAAGATAATTAATTTAGGGATGTAGGTAGTGAGAAAAACTAAACAAGATCAATGTAATAGTGATGAATACAAGATTTTTACGTGAAAACCCAAATCGGGAAAAAACTACGGGTGGCAAGATAAAATCCACTATAATGGAGATATTACAAAGGGTATCCCAAACAGCTATATAACACAATGAGATCAATAATGAAAGATTTCAAACGGTTAAACCACAACAGGAGTAGATTACGAAGGGTATCCCAAACGGCTGTATAACACAACGAGATCAAGAAGAAAAGATCTCAAACGATTATAGCACAATGAGAGTAGATTACAAAGGGTATCCCAAACGGCTGTATAACACAACGAGATCAAGAAGGAAAGATCTCAAACGATTATAGCACAATGGGAATAGACATATCTCAAAGGAAGAGTAACGAGATATAAAGAGATTACAATCTCATAATAAAGACTCTCAAAGTGGAATAGAAAAAAAATGAGATTTCTTAAGGGTGCCCTAGAGGCACATAATTTGGTCACACCAAACTAGGTTGATCAACCTAGTATTTATAGTAAACCCAAGTAGACGTAGAATAGTCTTCTAGTCGAACTCAATTGCTTAGAATCCAAGCAGTATCAATAAGAAAAATAATTATTTATTTCCAGACTTGAGTTTGAATGAAATTAGGACACTGCCCAACAGTTTAAGGAAATTTGGGATTCTGCTATGGTTCACAATTGGCTCACCATCAATTGTGCTTTTATTATTTTTGAGATTTTCCTTTATTTCATCTCTTGAATTAAAGGTTTGTCGGGTGCTTCGTTAATTGATTGTCGGGTCCTTTGGAGCATTTGGAAGACAAGGAACTCTATTGTTTTTCAATGCGAGGCTCCCCTATCTAGTGTTACTTTGGTGCGTGCCAAAAGAGCGTCTACAGAATGGCGGACGCGTCACAAGTTGGGCGATTCTCAGCTACCACCTTTCTCTCAGCTTCCCTCTCAATCGAGCCTTCAAGTTCGATTTGGGTGTCTTGGAGTAAACCACCTCTGGGTTCATCCGGAAGTGCTAGTAGGTTTATCATTTGAGATGCAACGAGTTAGTTAGCGACAACTTTTTCCTTCCCCTTGGAGCATTCTTCAATCCTGATTGCTGAGGCTATTGCTCTATGGAATGATCTCATTTATGCCGTTCAAATAGGGATCAAATCCATCTTCATTGAAGGAGATATTTTAGTAATCATTAAAGTCTTATGGGGAGAATAACATACTCCATGAAAAATAGCTACGCTTATTTAAGATATTCAGATAATGCTTCCTCTTTATAATGCTATTTCTGTTAATCATACTTTTAAGGAAGATAATAGGGCTGCTTAATAACTTGCTAAATTTGATATTTCTCTCTAGTCTATAATTTTTTAGGTGTTAAATTCGTCACATTTTTTGTCTTCAATAATTTCGAATGATATCTTTAATAAATCCCTTAATCAAAGATTACCTAGGAGAGCTATACTTAACTTTGTTAAAAATATGTCAAAGAATTCCAATTTTAAATTCAATGTCTTGCGGACGGTACTTAATATCTCTGTTGGACGCCGCAAATTGAAGGGTTTAGTGGGCTAGAAAGGCCAGCATACAAGTTGACCAAAAATATGTAAACCATTATTTGGATAAAGACATGCCCGGCTCATGTCCTTAGTGAGCTGACCACCGGGAGACAGAAAATTTCAAAATGTCAGGTCACCTGTCTAACCTCACTCTCTCCTTTTCTATGTTTGTTTCTTTCTCATTGGGTGTTTTAACTCACGTTTTCAACTGAGACAATTGTCGTTTTCCTAGCATTTGTTTTAGCGGTCAAATGGCTGACTTTTTTTCTTCGTGTACGTATGAATTGTGTTGTGTTGACCGTCCTTTTTTTCTTGTCTCGTCATCCCGATTAGTGATTCCTATATATATACCCGCACCGTTGACATTGTTCTCAGTCTTCGACTCAAACACTCATGTATCCCATCTCTATGCAAACTGCACCAACAAGGATGGATCCTGAACATCAAGGTGGCAGTTATTGTCCGTTAAGTCCAGAGCAAGAGATGGACATCATGGTGTCTGCACTTAAGCACGTGATTTTCCAGTGTGACGTGTCGTCTTCTTCTTCCCACCAGGGCGGCGGCCCGGTCGGGTTGCCGCAGCCCCTTCAAGAGGCCACCCATTTGTCAGTGAGCAGCAGCATGGGGACAAGCACGAGCACGAGCACGAGCACAGGTGTCGCGGAGGGGCAGAGGCCGAGGAGGAAGTACAAGAAGGGCAAGTACAGGGGAGTACGGCAGAGACCGTGGGGGAAGTGGGCGGCCGAGATTCGTGACCCTCACCGTGCCCAACGTGTCTGGCTCGGGACTTTTGACACTGCCGACGAAGCTGCCAGGGCGTATGACCGCGCCGCTTTCAGCTACCGTGGGCCACGCGCCAAGCTCAACTTCCCCCTCTCCGACTACCTCCCCACCAACGTCGACGAACAAACCGACAATGCCGGTAACACTCAGCCCGATACGACCGCGTCCATTGAGGCCCCGCTTGATGTGAATCCCGTCAATGAGGAGTACTTTGTGGGGTTAATGGATGACAAGGAGTTGGAAGACTGGATGAACACCATGCATGATCATGGTGACGATGTTTAGTTAGCGTCATTTTGCTAGCTAGATTTGGTAGGAAAATATGAAAATGGCGGCGAAGTACTTTTCACTTTCAATGCAAAGTAATTCGCATACGCCCAAGAAGAAGATTGTCAACGTCTCAACGAAGAAATTGAAGACGTACGTAGGGGAGTTTCATATATACTCCGTATTTCTGTAATTTCTTATTGGAAGGCCGGGGGATGTGAGTGCATGTGCCATATGAAATGTTGGTTTTTATGCAGTAGTTCTGCATCCATGCATGCATAAGCATGGCCACTTTGAAACTGTGAAAGAGACCCGGTATCTTGTTTTGGTTATGTATCATATATTTTGCTTAGTCGATCGACTTGTTTTCACAAGAGTTGTAACTTGTGAGTCCACTGACATCTACTACTTGATGGTTAGTTATTTCAAGTACCACTCTAAGGTTAGTTACCCACTCTAACCAATTAGACTACTACTCATTTAAATAGTGAAGTTAAAGTAAAAGATTTCATTCTAAACAATAAATGGGAACAAGATAAACTTAGACAAATTTTCCAAAAACATCCATCTAGTTAAAGTGATCCAACAAATTTCTCTTCTGACCTTTAACGATGGAGTAGGATGGGTTGTGTTGGCCTCTGTTAGACTCAGATACCCTTGTGAGGCTCTGATACCACTTGTTAGAGAAAAGTGAGTAGCAAGGTAACAGCGGAAGCGAATAATAGAATCGAAAACGAGATGACGGATATTACGACAAAATTTAGGAACGAAATATAAGCGATAAAATCAAACACCAGAATTACGTGGGAAACCGAAGAACTCGGAGAAAAACCCACGGACGGCGACAGCCAGAAAATAATCCATTATGAGAAAGGAGGAGTACAACATGATCACTATCACAGGGTGTGATGCGACCCACAAAGGAGATTACAATAACAATCTCTCAACACTCAACTCACAATCTCTCAGGATACACTGGGGAAAATATTGGTGAGACCCCTTTCTCTCTCAATATTTTCTCTCTCTAGCTCTCTGTGTTTGCCGATGATATTTTTTGGTGGAGAAACATGCACCCTATTTATAGGGAGAACTCCCTATAACCTAACTTGACTTCCACTCCAAATAGATTTAGAATCTAATACAATTAGGAAACCCAACACAATAAGGAAACCTAAATAATATCCTAATACAATTAGGAAACAAATAATTGTGAGATCAAGAGATTTGGTGATTTTAGGACACTTTCCTAACAGCCTCAAACATGACATAGCAAGTTCTCAGCCAAATATACTATTTGATTATGTCATGAGTTATGTTTAAATTCCAAGTGGGAAGGACACTAAGTTTGAAAACTTAATATCTAAGAGTGTGTAAAATTCATGGGTAAAAGTTAAATTTTTATAATTTTTGGTAAATTTTGGTAACTTTTCGCAAATTTACGCTAATATATCAAAATTATTATTTTTTTATTTTTTTAACTTTGATAATTTTTGGTAAATTTTGATAAATTTGGATAAATTTAGGTTAAAACTGGTAAATTTCGGTAAATTGAATTTATCCATGAATTTGACATGCCCGTGTTTCTTTGACAAATCCTTTCTAATGGTCTACCTCTTAGAAGAAATCTACTACAACGTGGCATAATTCTCAATCCATTTTGCTCAATTTGCCTCCAATATTTGGAGACCGATAGCCATCTTTTGTACAATTGCTTTTTTATGAGAATAGTTTGGACACTGATAAATCTTTCTTTCAGTTGGCCAATATAGCATCAGTACCATCATCATCAAAACTCTGAAAAACTCCCTACCCCATAATGGGTTTTTAAGAGACACTCATCTGATTTGGAGGATGGAAAGAACGTAATAACTACATCTTCAACAAAGTCATCTTAAATACTACAAGAGACATCCTTCGTGCCAAGAGAAGCTTTATAAAATGGAGTGCTAAAAGTAGATTCTTATCCTATGACTAGACTCTCGACAATCAAAGGTTAGCATCATGTTATGTCATTCGCGGTCACTTTGGCAAACTAATAAAGCAGGTGCTGCTCCTGTTAGTTCTCAGTCCATACTGATTTCGGAGGCACTAGCCCTTCGCTTTGTTCTCCAACAAACTATATTCACTAGAGCATCGAAAGTTCAAATTAAAGGGGATATATAGTCTGTTCCTCATCCAGGCTATCCAAGGTTCCATTCACACTCCATGGCAGATCGACATAATTATTAGAAACATAAAAAATCTACTCAACCAACTCAATGGATTCTTTTTGCGACATATCTATCAGAAAATCAATTATGCAACATACTGGATGACCAAACAAGGTCATTATTTAAACTATCCTACTAAGTGGAACTGTAGTTCGTCCCTTGCTTTTTCTTCTATCTTATGTGCAGTTTGGGATATTCCTTGACAAAAAGGTCTCCTAACCCTTATTTTATCATCCTTTACTTGATTCAAATTAAATACACACATATATAGTGAGCCTAGCTCAGGCTTACGCCGAACTGCCTTCCGTCTTTTGAGCCCCATCCCAAGCTCATGGGCTCCTTAATTTATTTTCCATAAACCTTTTATTCTGAATTGTCCTTCCATAAATCTTTTTTTTTCATAAACATTCGGGTCAATAGAATCTAGTAAAATATTAAACACATAGGCCCGATTCTTTGATACGGTAAAGTAAAAGGGAAGTAAAGTAAAATAATTAAAGGTAAAACAAGGTTGGGTAAGGTAAGATAAGTAAAGTAGTGAAGGTAGATAAATGTCATATTACCTTTTTTTTAAAAATAAATTCTGTCAGTTGAATAAAGAATTTTAAATATAAATTATGTAAAAGTAGGTTGGGTAATGGGTAAGATAAGTAAGATAAATTAAAGTATGATAAAATTAAATGTAAATTAAAGATAACATTTTACTATCCCAAACCACAGGGCCTATAAAAGAAAGAAGGGAATTGGGTTCAATACTGGTCATAGTATAAAGTTTATCAAAAAATGAATACTGTAACATCAGTTAGCTAAGAATATGCTAGTGAATTTCGTTGTATAAAGTTAAAACACAACCCTAAGTAAGACTATTGCTAAAGATTACCTGTAGTTGCTAGTTACTCTTGGAGGTGGGCAGGGAGGAGGGAATGTAATTAGATCAAACGTTCACCGTCAGTAATTGGCGGGAAACCTTTTAAGGAGTGTTAAGTTGAGAAATTTTCCCGGCAAACTTAATCAATTTTTTTTTAAGTCTGACAAATGTTTTTATCTTTGGTTTTCCTTAATACATATGAAAGTTTTAATGTGAGATCTACTATTTCCCTCACAAGTTTAGTAAACTATTTTCCTAAGCAGAAAATCTTTCCCGGGAAATTACTAAACGCATCATATGTGTAGGGAATGAGAAAGAATTGTACTGAAATTGAACTATTTTTTTTATTGGATATTTAGGCCGTGTTCTTTTATGCGGTATTTTGCGGAATGGTGTGGTGGAATTGTGGTGGAATTGTGGTAGGTTATTAGTATGTGGGGTAGGTGAGGAAAGAGAATGGAAAAAGTAGAGGAGAAAAGTGAAGAGAGAGAAAAAATAATGATTTGCGGTAAAATGCGGTGAGTTGTGGCAAATTGCGGTAGGCTGTGGCACCGCAGTTGTCAACCGCAGAAAAGAACACGGCGTATGTACACAATACCAATATCATGGAGGAAATAAATTAATTGAAGTTGGTAACTGAGAAATGGGAAAATTGATGATTAGCATATGATATGGATGTAACATCATGGTGTGCGAAGGCATTTGGGCAAAACAGTGCCTCTATGAACTAAATTAACATTATGACAATCAGCCTTTGCTCCTTGTTGTTGACTCATAAGCTTCACATTTTGAAAGATGACTCCTCTGCATCGATGCCCTCTGCTGCAATCCAACTTTATCGCTATTTCTGTAGCGCTTGTCCCTCGTATGTCTTTATACAACACATTACTCACTTGCACAGACGATTTCTGCCCCAGTTCATTCATTTCCATGCAAGTTAATTAGCACATTTAAAATGTAAAGGTACAATGATTTACAAAACAGAGTAATTAGGGCCAATAAAATTGGTGGATAAATGATACTTGGGTAATTGTTTATAATTTAACAGAATTTTCACGTTTATTGATATCTATTTTCTCCTTAAAAAGCCGTTATTATATTTAAAAATATCATTTTTTTCAATATTTACCAAAATTTACATTTATTTGCTATAACTTATCAAAACTTAACTTTTCATTAAGCCACAGATTTTACATTCCCTTAATAGCGTTTACTACATGCTATATGAGAAGGAAAATATGTATCTTTCATGGCCCCAAAATTTTAATTTGGAAGAACATCAAGAACAAGTTGGTATCTCTTGTCTCGATTTTAACTCAGTGGTTTTAATCTAGTATAGTATCATTTCACCTAGGGTCGTTAAACATTTCGAGTCAAGCCATTTTTGGGGCCGTACGAGTGAAACATACGATGAAAAGTTGATATCCAATTCTCAATTACTTTGAAATTTATTCTAGTACGTCGAACAATTGGATGAGTTTAAATATGGTTGTGGATGATAAAAATTATATGTTTCCTTGCCCTAAGAAAATCAATCACTATAAAAATTCAAGTTGGGATGATTTTAGGACACCGCTTATTTCACAATATTCACCCATTTAGGATGATGTCACTAGTCTAATTAAACTCTCAATATCTTCTTAAATATGATTGATCCATTTAAGTCATAATTCATACGGTTGGCATATAGAAAGTCCCGAATATTAATAAGTAACCACATCTGGAAGTACTCAGATTTATGGCAAAATATTTAAAAAAACAAAGAAATGTCTTACAATGTGTTTCAGAATTATCTAAGTCAAACATATTATGAGAATAATGATGATTAAGAAGTTATATACTTATATTGTGTAGGTTATTACCATTTCTTGGCAGGGCGTTGGTTGATCACAATAATGTTGATCAATTATGATAGGATTGCTGACATTTTGCATCAAAATATTCTGAAATATGATATTTTTGGCATAACCATGACCTCCCTGCATCAAAAGAAATGAAATCGATCTCTCGATATTGAAAAGGACACTTTAAGTACTCTCTCCGTTCCATATTAATCGTCATATTTGAAAATCGTATAATCAACTTTAAAAATTTTAACCATAAATTTCTCAACATATACAATGAGTTTCGATATAAAATTACCACCATTAGATTCGTAACGAAAAATATTATCATAAAAATATAATATTGCAATTGTAAATAACATATTATGTAAAAGATTATCAATCAAAAAGTAATATTAGAGACTATGAAAATTAAAATTGTGACCATTAATATGGAACGAATGGTATAGTTAATTAAGAAACAACTAAAGTAGGTGTCAAGATGAAGATAATAATGGCGATGTTTAGTTTACCTGCCAAGTTTTAATTCGGACTCCATTAGTGGTTCCCGAAAGTCTAGCCCTATTTATCCATACATTTGAAACTTGGGCCTTTGATTGTCCTTCCCCTAAGCTTCCAATACTGATAACCCAACCAAAAATATACAATTACGTAACCAAAATGTACGTGTAAAATCAAACACCTTGAAAAGTGCAATGCATGCAATACGTGTGATTAGACATGCAGTGGACAACACAGTATCTTCAAATGAACAACACATAAACAAGTAGAGATTAGGTTAGAAAAAAAATGCAGTTTTTGCTGAAACTTTTAATTAAGTACAAGTTAGGTTAAGATGAGGGAGGGTTGTTGAGTGAGTACCTGATTCCATGCCCTGGTCCGCATGTAATATCTGTGGCTCGGATATTCTTTGACCCGCTTACTATCGATATGCAGTCGTCACCTTTAATCATCCACATTAAACTTAACCCACATTAAACTTAACTGTTTGATTCTTTTTTTAAATAGACTATTGAAACTAAAGATTAAGCCAAGAAAAGAGTATAATGTTACCTGTTTTAACGAGGGAGTTGGAGATGTAAATATTCCGAGTTTGTGAGACATGAATGCCATCGGTATTGGGGCTATTTCCCGGTGCATTTATCACTAAGTTGAAAGCCCTCACATTTGCACATCTTTGGAATGTCAGGTGCATTTGTTGTGCGTTGATTATCCTTAATCCTATTACTCTGAAGTTTTTGCATCCTATGAAAGTTATAGCCTAAACCATAAAATATGATGTCAGTTCAAAACTTGTGAATTGTGTCACACATATATGATTGCACATAATTTGACGAAAGAAAGAAGTAGAGTGTTGAACATACAGTGGGAGCATGTTGACATGGCTGCAAAAACGCCAAAAGGTAATGATGATCAGAAAGAAATGTCAAAAAGTACCTTAGATCAATAAATCTATTGAAAATGATATATATATATATATATATATATATATATATATATATATATATATATATATATTATTTGGAGGGTTGCACCCAAAATTTTGATGAAACTTATATTAGAAACTAGATTAAAGTGGTACTTAGTTGAGATTGCCTACCTTAGCTTTATTTATCTTACAAGAGTTTTGCCACCAAACATTTCCTTTGCCGTCAATGGTTCCTCCACCTTGGAATTGGAAGTTGCGTAGGTTTTCAAATACGAGCCAATGGTTTCGTTGCTTGTATTTTGATATGTCGTCTTCAGCCTTTATGCTTCCTAAAATCTACACATTTTTTTTCACATGTATAGTGTGAATATCAATAAACATTACATCGGTCCGATAAAGTTGTAAAGAAATATCAAACTAAAATTGTAAGCAAGAATATTTGATCGTGGACAATGAGAGAAGATGTACATATATACCTTGATATTGAAATGAGAATGACAAGGACCAGAGAAGTTCATAGGGTTGAGCTTGTATTCCCTGTTTTTGGGTACTAGGAAAGTTCCACCCCTAGTGTAACACGCTTCCTTCCAAGCTTTTTGGAAAGCCTTTTATATATGCATAAAATGTGTTATAAACTTCTGTATGTAAAACGATGACTTTGGAAGACAAATGAATTGAGGTACTACCTGATTATGATCGGAATTGCCTTGATTCGACCCCAAATAATCATCGACACTAATAATTCTTCTATAAGGGGAAGACGAAGGAGCAACAGCTTCAGACTGGGCCGATCCATCGAGGATGAAGTCCCGGAAGCTAAGCTTGTCATTGCTGTCATCAAAGTTAGAGTAAAAGCTCGTCGGAACCAGGTCAGTGTCTTCTTCATCATTTATATTATAGCCAGTTGTATAGTAATCATCATTATCATAGCTACAATGACACGAGACCAAAAGCGAAACAAGTAATAGCAGAAAAAATGGTTGGGCGTCTAATCTGGGACGCATTTTTGTCATCTTTTTTGTTGTTGTTGGTACAATATAATAGTTTAGCAGATGAGAGGAGATGGAGAGATAAGATAGAGAGAATAAACTAAGGAAGTGGGTTGTAATTAAATAAAGGTTGATGTTGCATTGATATAGTATCGAGTAGGGGAAGGTTTGGATTGGTGAGGGAGAGGATGAGAGGTTGTACGTACTAGAAATGGCGGGTAAACGACTTTTACCTTCCCCCTTTTATCATCTGTGTGTTTCAATTCGGCTTGTTAGAATGCAATGTCAATGGTTTCGGATGCAGGTTAGACGTACAGGCCTCCTTCCCTCTTTATCTTTCTTTCTCTCTCTTGCGTTTGTCAAAATGGCTTCCTACCAACAAATGCCTGCCAAATCCCATGACTTTCATGTTGGACTTCAACTCTCTCTCCACAGTTGGGTAACATACCAAATTTCCATTTTATCGTCAATCTTTTACGCAAAGTTGTTATTAGTTCATCGACTCTTTCCTCTATGTTTCTTCCATTCAGAGGCTAATTGACTTACAAGTGTACTGTATTGTACGTTGTTTGTCAAAACAATGGTTGTTTTGTTTCTTTCTTTCTTTAAACAAAGTCCAAAGTGAATAAAGTTAACATTAGTTCTTTGTTTTTTCGAAAAATAATTGAATATGTACATTATTTTTATGGGAGAATGGGTCATACAACTTCCAAACTAGACATTCATGATCTAAGGAAATTTTAGTCAACATAATTCAAATCTGATAAGGAGGATAAACCCCAACTCACATATCATTATAATATTAAACTCTTGATGTTATTATCTAATACTATGTATTGGCAAAAAAATCTTTTTCCCCTATGGAATGGGAAAAACTTATAAGATTATATTTAACAAAAATATTGTTCTTTTTAAATAGAATAGTACACAAAAAAAGTTAGAATAAATATCCCCAAATCATGTTTATATGTACGGTGTTGGAGACCGGGGGGGGGGGGGAGGTGGAGGAATGGACACTTACAAGAGTGTATGGGTACCCGAAGGAGGAGGAGAGACACCTACCTTGGAGCCTGCTGAAGAGTTCGAGGAGGGAAGAACAAATACCATATGAACATCGCCACTTTCCGCCATCTAAACCAGCACCAACAACCACTAAACATCGCCACTTACATATTCCATATGAACACTCAAAAACGATAAACTAGCACCAACAACCACTAAACATTGCCACTTTCCGCCATCTAAATCCACAAATTCATATAAATCTTCACTCCTCACCCCACAAAATCTTCCCAAAAAAAAACAAAAAAAGGACAAGAGGAATAGAAGAAAAGAGCAATGAACACACCTAATAATAGGGGTGGGCGCGGATCGGATAACCGATCCGAGCATAAAAATGGATCGGATAACCGGAAAGTCGGATAGTCAATATTCCGATTCGTATTTGATCCATAAATTACGGATAACCGCATTTTTGGTTAACCGAATTGTCGGATTATAAATTTTGTGATCCGTATTCGATCCAAAAGTCACGGTTAACCGAGTTTTTGGATCGGATAACGGATTATCCACGGGGCAGTGGGCAAGACGAGAAACAAAAATCACAAACACAATGACATTGTATATTTTAAGTGTGAAGATTGAAGGCCGGGACGTTGGACTTAGGAGACTAAAGGAGTAAATAGGGTGTCTGGGAATTGTATTGGGAGTAAATATTATGGCATGCAAAAGTGTAAATAGGAGTATGTTGAAAAAAGTCGGATTTTCGGATATCCGAGATTTTTATTTTCGGATCCGTATCTGATCCGTGATTCGGAGAAAAATAGCGGATCGGATATCCGATCCAAGAAAATAAAAAATTATCCACTAATTATCCGTTTTTTCGGATCAGATTTTCGGATAATTGGATCAGATCTCGGATTATGGATATTGTGCCCACCCGTACCTGAAAGAAGATGGAATTGACATCGTCTGACGAAATCTCGATTATGTGAGTCAGGGGCAATAATTTGCTTAGGATCTTCAAGTCTGCAGTCCACATAAAGCGCCATCTTTCAATGATGATGTCCTAGATTTGGTTGCCTCGCTCAACACTCATTTGACTATGCGTCTATAGGAGTATACGATCCACATGCAAAGATCTAGGTTTTGACCACTCAAAAGGGGGTGAATAAGTTATCAAGACCAGTAAAATCACACAGGATTCGGGAAATACCAACAAAGATGACGCTTTTTGGGAATCGGAGAAGACGACACCGAGTGGTCGAAATCTTGTACCCCTGGCAGCGGCATGACAACCCGCCAGCGGCATGACAACCCGCCAGAGATACTACGACGCTTGACTGAGATGGACGATGTAGACTAACCGGAGAAGATGTAATCCAATCAGGAAAGGGAAAGGTGGGCTTAGGGTTGGGGGAGGGGGGGGGGGGAAGCTGGGTAGAAAAAGGGTTAGGCAGGTTAATGGGTTTCCTTCTCAATATTATGGACAACATGGTACATTCATATAGTCATATAGGGACGTTATTGTATTTTCTTATTTTCGATGAGAAGTGATCGAATTTTGCCACTAAAATTCACTTTCACTTAATGTTAGGTAGGGTAAATGCAATTTACTCAATGGGTTTTGGTTGGGCCGAGGTAAAAGAAAGAAAAGAAAAGGGGAAAGAGAGGGGGTAGTGGGTCGGTGGAGTTTTGGGTTAGGGTAAATGGGTAGTTGGGTAAGGGTCTTCGGATACGTGGGTTGGCTGAGAGGGGAATTGGGCTGGGTTTTGAAGGGTTTTGGGCTAGGTTGTGAGAGTTTGAAAGGGGGAAGATGGATTGGGTTTGTAGAGGTAGTAATTAAGTTTGTTTTGGTTTTATTTTATTTTCAATATTAATATTTTTGATTCATTATTAGCAATAATAATGACTAAAATAATAAAATGACATAAAAATCTAATAAACAAGTAAAATGATAAAAAACATAATAATAAACATAATTTAATTATTAAAAACAAGCAAAAAGCCATAGAATAAAGGGAGTGAAAATCATGCAAAATACGGAATAAACATGATTCATCAACAATCTCATTGATCACAACGAAAACTTCAAGTTTTATGCATTTCTCATAAGGATGTCAACATGCATGTAATTTATGGTCATTTTAGCAACCATAATAAGTCATTTTACCCAAATTTACCAACCATAAACAATCACCCCTATAATAATCTATGCTTCAATCATGTTCATAAACTTAATTTGATGAATAAAAACAACAAATTTGCAATAAAAACACAAAAATACAAATTTCGAGAGGAAATCAAAGGTTAGGATTTTACCTCCAATTGGGGAAAACAAGGAAGAACAATGAAATGGGAAAGAAGGAGTGATGGCGGCCGACAGTCTTATGGCGGCGGTGCGTTGGGATTGTTGGCACAACAAAAAGGAAAGGGGGTTTGAGCTAGTGAGAGTGATGGGAATGAGGAGGGGTGAGAGGAACTGTGATGAGAAGTGTGAATTTCCTTAATGAGGTTGTCTTTCTCTCTCTACAACCCCTTTTAAAAAAGAAAACACTCCCTTATTTCTCTTTCTACTAAACACAAATAGTAGAATCAAGGTCTCTTTTTAAATCTGTAATACCAAAGTGGTAAAAATATATTGCCAAAGGACAGGAGATTTGAGACTTGAATCAACTTGAAGTTCGAACCCGAGAATAATATTATAATAAAAACGACAAGATTAATAATAATAAAATCAATAATAATGATAATAATAATAATAATAATAATAATAATAAGTCCGACAGTCGTATCGCGGTTGTTGTGCTACTCGGGTCCAACAAGTCTAACGATATATATATATATATATATATATATATATATATATATATATGTATATATATGTGTGTATATATATATATATATACACACACACACACACACACACTTATGCTTGAATTCCTATAGTTTTTGAGGCTAGAATTGTAATATCCCTTTTGACCACTTTGACCTTTTTCTTGTCTATATATATATATATATATATATATATATATATATGGAAATTGGATTACAATAATCCCTACTTTTGCAAATTGGATGACAATAATCCATACTTTCAATTTGTATTCTGTTGGTCCAAAAAAAATAAAATTGTATTGTAGTGGGAGATAATCGAGAGTATACCCTAAATATCAGAGATTTTGTGTTGCATTTGATTCAAAACTTTGTATAACACTTTAACACGATTTTTAATGAATTTACAACATTTCTCCCAATTTTTTTCAATTTTTTTTCAATTTTTTATGATTTTTTCAATTTGAGACTCCGAATAATTATTATGATTTTTAAAAGGAATAACACTATATTTATAATAATAAATATATGATTAGCAATATTGTTTAGGGTGGTCGTTTGATTCTCCTTTCCTATTATTATAAATATTTTTAGCAATATTACTCACCCTAATTTTTTAAAGAAAAACCTCACGCTTTAAAATTTTTTTAGCATGTTAATTACTCACCCTAATTTTAAAAAAATAAACCTCATGTTTTAAAAAATCTTTATGAACTTTAATTTTTTATTTATTTTTTCAAAATGGTAATTGACTTTCTAGAATTAAATGTGTATCAATTATGACTTTCCATTCATTTCAATTTATTAAAACATTCATAAATTAATAAAAAGGACATTTTAGTAAATGTATTTTTATTCTCAATCCTATTCCTAATGTCAATTACCATATAACAAACAAGAAGGTTGGTAATTCATAAAGACATCTTAATTTCCATTCCCATTATGAATTCTCATTCCCAGTACCATTATGAATTCTCATTCCCATTCCCAATCCATACCAAACGACCCCTAAAGGATCTAGGATATGTGAGTGTCTTGTGCACCAAAGTGAAGTTGGTGTGTGCTTGTCAAACATCCCTTGAAAGTGCCCTTCAGTAAGACACTCCCCGAGCAGTTGCTACAAGGACCTTACTCCTTGAGCAACCAGGTTAACCTCACTCTATATGCTGCATAAGTTGATTGAATGAAGTTCTTCAATTATATTCTTATTGTCCTTTATATCTCCAAAAATTATCTCTTAATCTATATAAGGTTAAGGGACCTAACATCCTTCATCTTAAGCGTGTAGAAATTTTTATAACCCTATTCACCCCCTAGAATTCTTTCATTTACTTTCATGGACTTTAACATGTATTTATTTCATTTGTGATGATTCAAGTAAACTTCAGTGGATTGACCTGATGGGAAACACAAAGCTTTATTAGGCGTGCTAATCATGGCTCCATTCTCATTGAATTCAAACACAATGGGGAACTTATAATCTGAGCTCTAACCTTAGCTTCCCAGAAGGATCTTTATTATGATGGTCCATGAAAGAACCCAAGAGGGGGGGAGGGGGTGAATAGGGTTATAAAAGTTTCTGCACAATTTCTCACTGATAAAGGACGTTAGGGTCTTAATCTTTTCATATTAAGATTCAAACTTAGATAAACCACAGTAAACTGAAATAAAGGATAACAAAAGATAACTGAATAACCTCCTTTATTTCTTTGGAACAGAATGTAGACTTAATATGAGCATTCATAAGGTGAACGTCCTTAGGGTTACAGTCAAACAGAATATCGAACAAGATTTCTGGAAAATACACACCAATTACGGTTTTGGTGCAAACAACAACCGATCCTAAGTCCTTATAGGAATCGATTACACCAGCACAAATCAAATCTAAGTCTGTTGAGAAATGATTTCACTCAAACACAAATTCTCTCACAGAATTCGATCAATTTTCTTCACAAAGAAAGATTTCAAAACAAAGCTCTCTCTGTTTTGTATTGCACGATTTCTTCCTTGGAATCGTTGATCTCCTTCAATCAATAGATTGTCTACTTATAGTCGTTTTCGCAATCACAGCAGAGAGACGTTGGAGATCTCCTCATTCTTTCTTTCTTTGCGTTTTGTTCTTCGTTCCATTTTTGCTCCGATTTGTTTTCCTTTCTGAGAGTCTTCTGGAGGTCACGATCGAATCTTCTTCTCAATTCTTTGATTGATTGTTTCCTACAAATCAAGTAGTTACAATCAATTAGTCTGGTTAGAAAAAGGATAGAAATTAGACTTATGATTTTCAGAGAAACTTCCCTGTCATTTGTCCTTCACATCAAACCCAGAACTTCCCTTAAATGTCCTTGCATTTTGTTACGAGGCTTCCTTGAATGACCTTGCTGATTGTTGAAGCCAATGACCTTTATCATGCACTAATCAATGTCCTTTGCGCAGAGAGGTTTTCTATAGTCCATAAACTAGCTACAATTACAATACAATGTAGTACCATTGGTACTCAGCAATACTTGCCTGTACATTCCATCCTCCCTCGCTTGAGGCAAGTAATGAGAAAGTCGGTTAAGTTTGTGTAAGAAGTAGCCATTTTGGAGACTATGCAACAATACCATGAGAAAGTCTCTTGTTAGTTCCAAGTCTTGTCATGGTCTACTGTTTGTGTAAGAGCATGTAGTACCAATATATCCCCAATCAGGTTATTTCATTTAAAAGAGTATGTACTATGTAGTAACTATTGTATTAACTTCTACCTTGGTAAGTTAATACTTTTTCGGTAGAAAATCTATACAGTTGGTATTTCGTTTAATTTGTTAAATGGTCTTCTTTCTATTCCAGAGAACATATATGATGTTTCATAGCAAACTGAGAAGGGCATTGTCATATTAAAATTTATGCAAGATGACCTTTTTTTTTGTTATTTTATTACCATTTTCTATAATATTATATTAAGGTCCTGTTCTTTTATGCGGCTGGCTGGTTGCGGTGCTACACCGCACCGCAACTTGTCATATTCCACTACAATCTACCACAACCCACCACAATCTACTTTTTTTTAATTTAATTTATCCCACTTTTTTCAATTATAATATAATTTCACATTTACAATTATTAAAACCAAAACCGCCACAACTTTCCACGACCCACTACAATCCACCACAACTTTCCCAAACCCACCACAATTCCACCATCGCACCGCGCCACACCACAGTGAGCTGTATAAAAAAAACGGGGCCTAATAGTAGCAATTTTTATAAAAAAAAAAGAAGAAGAAAGAAACAATGGTCAATTGATGCACACACATTAATATTACATGATTTTTTTAAAAAAGATAAACATAATTAATAGTAGATTTCCCAAAATTCCCTCATTGGAACTTACATATTTCAACCCTCGTCCTTTGTACCCAAATATATATATATGATAATTGGATTCTAATAATCCCTACTTTTACCAATTGGACAATATCGGACTGTACTTTCACTTTGTATTCTGGTGGTCCAAAAAAAATAAAATTGGATTTGAGTGGGACGCCGGCGAGTTGAGTGGCGGTGACTTGGTGGTTTGCTGACATGGCACGTTGGGCTTGAGTTTGACCGATTTGACTTCTAATTTAAGTGCCACGTCACATATAAAACATATGCCTAAAAAAATTTCTTTTTTTTTTTAATCCAACTTGGAATAAATTTTAAACCCAATTTTTCCTTTCTCTCTTTCTTTTTCCCTTTTCAGTTTCCAACTCTCTCTCTCTCTCTCTCTCTCTCTCTCTCTCTCTCTCTCTCTCGTAATTCTCCCACCCAGATTTTCTCTCACACACACTCTCATCCATAACTCCTCCTCTTCTTCTCTCTCTTCACCTTCACTTTCACCTTCCTCTCTACCCTCCTCAACCACCACCATCAACACCACCCACCGCCTCCGCCGCACCTCAAAACAGAGCAAACCCCCCAAAAAATCGACCATACCACCGCCAGACCTTTCCCCTCCTTCCTCTTCTCTCTCTTTCTCTTTCCCGGCATGCTCTATTTTCCCTCCCTCTCCCTCTGTTTCGTTTTAGGGCTTAGGGACATCGAGTACTGACCTCTCTTTAGTGTCCTTGTACATCTAGTGCAAAGCCTATCATAGGCATGTCCTTTTAAGCTACATACTTTATTTGATATTGCGATTCACTCTTAAAGACTATTGGTCGCTTTGAATTCTCTCCTTTTGCCTAACTTGTTGGGTGAGTGTTCAGGTGAGCTTGTCTCCTCTTAATTTTCACTCATTTACCTCTCCTTTTGCCCAACTTGTTTAGATGAGTGTTCAAGTTGGCCTCGCTCTTTTTTTATTTATCTCTCCTTTTGCCTAACTTCGCTTTGGCAGTGAAGTTAGCCTCTCTTCTCTCTATTAACCTTGGACTCGGGGTAGGGCACAAAAGCATAGAGAAAATGTGATGGAGATGTAAGATGGAAGGGAAAATATGAGAAAATGGATGTGTCAGACTTGGATAGTCATATGGGTGAGTGAGCTCTTCAATTCAAATCAGGAATGCAAGCACAAGATCCTTTCCTTAGCAGTTTAGAAGCAAATGAAGGGTCGGGGAAGACAAGAGTCATAATCATGAAAGGTTTCATCTTTATTGAATGCAACTAAGATGAATACACAAAAAAAATCTACTTGGGATACATCCCAACTGACTCTGAAAATGAAGATGATTGCCATGAAAAGAAAAGACGCAACATGAGGGGATTGCCTAATTGATCTTTGCAGCTCGGGGTTTTGGTAAGACCCCGTTTGACTCTGTGATAGGCCACGTTCTAATGGGGTTTCTACGCTGCGATTGGTAGTGACAGCTTCTCGGATTGGAGCATTTCTTCTATCTTGTTCTTGAGAATGTTGCACTTCTCGGTGTCATGACCTCGCATTCTATGATATTTGCAGAACTTGTTAGCATCCCAAGTTCTGCTTTTGACTTCAGGTTCATCTCGAATAGAGGGCAACTCGATCTTCCCTTTCTTAAGTAGTCGATCCAGAGCTTCAGTATAGGTAGTATCGATGGGAGTATATGTGGTGAACTTTTGAACCGCATGAGCCTCAATGGCTTTTGGTGGGTTACTTGGTGCCCCACCGACCTTCTTGGTAGGAGTATGGTTCCTCCAGCTAGACGAAACCGGGGTTTTCTCTATCTTGGCCTCCACCATTAACCCCAGCTTCTTTAGAGCTGAAAAGTCTGGGATTAACTGGCATTCCATCATGCTAGCATATCTTGGCCTAAGCCCTTGTATAAACACCTGGATTTGATAGTCCATGGTTACCTTATCAGTCATCAAGGCCTTTTGAACATTCCATCGATTAAAGTAACTCATGAATGACTCTCCTTCACTTTGTTTGATTGTCGCCATGTCACTCATGGTTACATCAATATCTTGAGTAGCTGCATATTGTTGTATGAAGGCTTTGTAAGTGGCCTCCAAATTCTCCTGGGTATCCACTGGAAGGGTGTAGTACCACTTCAAGACCTCATCACTCAAAGTCCAAGGGAAGACATGAGCATACAGACTAGGGTCTACTTCTTTTAAGGCCATTATGCGCACGAAGCTACGCACATGATGAGTGGGGTTCTCCATGGCCTTAAATTTCTTCTCGGGCAAAGAGAATTTGTCAGGAAGCTTGGCTTGAGGAGCAGTTGGTAAGCCAATGTCCAAGAAATGTTCCCTGAATTGAGGGATTTGCTTCAGCATGTTCTGCAGATTATCGACCCTGTTGTCCCGAAATGGCACAAGTTGCTCATCCAGAGGCACAGTCTTTTCAGTGTGCACACTTCTATTATCATCCTCGGGGTCTTGCCCTATGCCCAATCTGTCATTGATTGTCTGAATGGCCTGGACGACCCCTTCTATCCTACGATCTTGTTGGTTGGATCGTGTTTCTATTAAAGTACGGATGTCCTGCACCACATCAGAAAGGTCTGCAGCAATGATGGGTTGACCCCTAGCTTCTTCTTCAGTCATGAAGTTGGAAGAGATGGACACAATATCGCTTGTTGTCAAGAAAGTTTGAGAAGGAATGTCAGAATCAGTATCAAGGACGACAGGCAAGCCTGCGCTTGGTGGTGTGAATAGGATTGGTGAGAAACTTGATAACCTTTGAGATCCGACTCTAACCCAAGAATTGACTCTTTGCTGCTTGGGTCCTATTTTGCCTGTATGGAAACCATAAACCTCAAAATTAACCCTTGACATTGACCTACCCAAAGACCTAGCGACCTAATTCGGACAACCTAATGCAAACAATGCCTATATGATGAATGATTTTTATTTTTTGGTATGGACTCACCCAACATTGGGCTTGCATGAAGACCTCTCACCTAATATGAAATTATGTACATGGAAAAGAGAAGGTCCATCGGGTCGTCATAAGATCAAGTCAACATTAAAGTTTTAATGAACTCAAATTCGAATAATGACCGGATACACGCTTTATAGGCCCAAATACAACCAAGGGTTGGACAAAACCAAGCTAAGATCTCAGGCTTAATCAAACCTCTTTGATTCGGGCCCAAGAGAGACCTCTAGGTCTTCTTTAACTTTTGCTTGATTATTGCCCAAACTAAAGCGGTATTTGGGGAGATTGAAACACAAGACTGACTCTAAAAAAAAGAAAAGAAAACATGTAGCACATAATTTACACATATTACAATAAGAATGCACATAACATACAAATGGGTAATGCACCTAACCAAGGTTCTATATTCACGAGTTTAAGGTCGGATACCTAAAACTAACATACTCATGTCTCTCACGCACCACAAATTCTATGGAGTTCATAGTAATGTGACCCGTGTGTTTCTCGCAAAATTAAAGGGAAAATGTAAATTCATAGTCCCGAGAATTTTGGAGTGCTTCATGAGTGGGAAAACAATTTGCGATCTTCTTGAAATGTGGGGTTCATTCCTTGAATTCGGAAATATACTTTACCCAAATGGAAAATGGGGTTAACCTAGACGGTACCTTTGGGTTCATCCCGATTTATAAAAATCGAGATGGAGGTCCGTATGCACGATGCCTAACTAAATAATAAAAATTACAAAAATTAATTTCTCCTTTTCTACTCAAAAAATTTAAAAACCGGATTTTCAAGTTTTACCCTCTTAAAGTAAATCACCAGTGGAGTCGCCATTTGTGGGACCAGGGAAAATCTCCGTGGTATCCCTCGCGGTAAACGGCAAGTCGAAAGGGGTGTCTTTTCTTTGAGAAGATTCGCTTGAATTTCCGTTTAAATAAATTAAAACTAAAATTTAAATAATCTCATTTTTTTAGATTTTATTAAAATTTGAGAATTTTATTTATTCAGAAAGTAAATAGAAAATAAAAGAAAAACAAAAAGAAACGAAAAAAAAGAGAAAAAACAGAGAGCCCCGGGACTGGGCTCGGGATGATTTACTGTAGCAATACCTGCAGGTATTGTGAGCCAGTAACCCCGAAAAAAAGGGTCCCGGGCCTGGAAATCAGATCCGAGGCGCGGGACTGGCCGGAATACCGCCAGGTATTCCGCTTGTCCCGGCCTCAGAATCTGTTTCCGAGATAGAGAAAAAAAACTGAAAATAAAATATGGGCTTGGGATGATTTACTGTAGCAATACCTGCAGGTATTGTGAGCCAGTGGCCCCGAAAAAAGGTCCCAGATCTGGAAGTCAGATCCGAGGCACGGGACGGGCCAGAATACCGCCAGGTATTCTGTCTGTCCTGACCTCGGGATCTTCTTCCGAGATAGAGAATGGAGAACTAAAAATAAAATCCCTTTTTTTAAATAGCTTTCCGAAACAGAAAATAAAATACGAAAAGAAAATGAATAAAAGAGAATGAAAGAAAAAAAAGGAAAAAAAGAAAAGAAAGACTCCACAAACTGCGAACCACGAGATTCGGATCCGGGGGTATGGTTACGGATTCGGGAATAGAAATTCCCGAATCCGCCCGTTCAACGAACGGACTTTACTAAACCGGTTAAATAAAAAGATAGAAGAAGAGGAGGAGAAGAAGAGAGTAGAACGAAGTATTAATTAATGTGATTAGTGTTATTTAGTTACATGCAAATGCGATAATAAAGCGAAAAATAAATACAAGAAATAAAAGAATTGAATACAAGCGTACCTTTATTCACGAACAGTCCATATTATTTAGGTCGAGTTTAGGATTAACTCAAGTTACAATATAATATGAATAAATAAGGGATAGAGAAGAAGAAAACAAAAATGCCAATTAAGTGTATGCAAGATGAGAGAAATAAAGAGGGAGAAGAGAAGATGAAATCACCAAGTGTCAATACGCCAGGGTGATTTCGGTGTCGAATGAAATGGAGATGGATGGGGTTTTTATAGGAGAAATGGTGGTATGAAATTAGGTTAAAATGAGGGGGAAAAGATGGCAGGAATATCGCCAAGCATTCGGGCCCAGCTGCGCGAAATATTAGGTTGTGGCACGCTTCCCGAGGTGGCTGGAGGCGCCCTGGGTCGGGCAGAACCTGCCCACAATACCTAGCGGTACGGGGCCGGGTTTGCTCAGCCCAGGTCTGCTTCTACGCCTCGGGCCGCGTGCGGAAATGGATTTGGGCTGATTTTTTTCATTTTTTGTCTCTCTTTTGCATTTCACTTTCTTTGGCATTTTTCTAAAATAAAAAGAAACTTAAAATAAATTACAATATTTACAAAGCTGAATAGAATGATAAAATTCAGCGTCTACAGGTTCCCAAAAAATATCTAATACTATATTAATTTTATTTTTAATATAAAAATAATAAAAATATGTAGTCGTCATTTAAAATTTATAGTGTTCCCAAAAATTAATTTATAAACAAAAAAATTATAAATTTAATAAACTCCTCCAATTTATATGAAACAAGTAGTTGACATTATTTAATCATAAGTATCCAAAGATAAAAATTTAATTGATCTTTTTGATAATAAAAAAACAATAATAATGTTTGTGATAAAAAAAACATTTTAATAATTTTGAAAAAAAATAGCTAATATTTGAACTTGCTCCGTCAGGGGTCAATGGTGAAACGATTTGATGTACTAGTCATTTGATGAAAGGGAATATTAAACGTATATTATATAACTATTTTAATTTATAAAGATTTTATTATGTTGGTAATATGTGAACAAAATATATTATGAGTATAGAAAGAATATTTGAAAGATTTTATAAAGATTTGATCAGGTTGGTAACCTGTTAAATAGGTAGCAGGTAAAATAATTTAATGGTCCAGATTAATTCTTAATAGATCGACGGTTTATATTGATCGACTACGTTCGTCGAAAAAAAAAATTGACTACTTTAGAATTTTTCTATTCGATATTATGAGATAAAGATAACAAATAGATAAGATTCCTATTTCTAAAGAAAATTGACATGCTTTAATTTATTTATTTATTTATTTTTGTAGAAAGACATATGCCTAACCGCCAACTATAAATAATAGTGGTAATTTAGCTTTGAGAAATGTTGGTTGTAACTAAAATTATTTGGGAAAGTATAATATAATTGATCGATGATGATCATACAGATAAGCGACGAAAAATGGATTGGAAGATAAATTATTGGTAAAGTTGAGATTTACGTAGTTAGGCAAGATGTAAAAGAGTCCGACAAAAGAACAATCACAGTTTATTCAAGCATTCCTACTCAAGTCTTTTATACACAGGCAAATTAAAGCTAAGACAATACATATTTCAATTAGAATATATAGTAGCGTCAGGCATTCAGGAAGCCTGTCAAGTCCTGCATGAACTTCTTCGTAATCGGGTCATCGGGTCTGAAGATGACGTAGCCTATGTGGAACACATGGACCATTCCCGGGGCCTCGATCAGTTCAATCCGACCCGCCCACCCGCTCTTCTCGATCGCCTTGCAATAAGCTTTTTGTCGATCGACCACCATCTCATCATTCTCTCCGACATACACCATTATCCGGTCAACCCTGAGCCCGCGTAGGCTCGGGGCCCCGGGAGCGATAGGGTTGATAAATGGGTCGTCTACGCCTGCCTTGTATGTTGATTTGGGGCAGACATACTCCCATATTATGTATGTCGAACTGCCTTTCAGAATAGTCTCCGAAGCGACCGGGGTTGACCCCAGGAAATAGGGCATGGCGAGGAATGCACCGACCAGCTTGGCGGGGCAGGGGAGCGGGTCCGACCCAGCCCACAGGGCCATCTGGTGGGCGATGTTTCCGCCCGCACTGTCCCCGCCCACGAACATCCGACCGAGGTCACCAAAATGGGCTACCCACGGGTCTGACCCCGACCCATCGGAGGAAGGCCCAGGCCTCATCATACGGGGCCGGGATGGTAGCGTCAGGGTAGAGGGGGTAGTGAACCGAGAAGACCATGACCATGGCATGGACTGACACTTTCCCAAGGTAAATTGTGTCCGGCTCCGAAAATGGTTTGAGAGAAACAGAGGAGGAAGAAGAAGAAACTGATGGAGGAGGAAAATAGGTTTATTGATCAGCAAGATTATACCAGAAAATTAGGCTGGGCAATAATGAGATATGTTTACTTTCCTAATTTCATTTTCCTTCCTAAATTAGTAAATGGCGGGGCTTAAATGGTTTGAGAGGTTGTTTCTAGGTACACAGATGATCAACAAATTCTGCATTAATGTTCGAATTTCGATTTGATTCCGAAATTCTGGGATGTATTTCTTTACGTATGTTTATTTGATTTCTGGGTTGTGCTTCCTTAGTCCAGATTTTTGGATTGCTAGTTGTAAATTTTTTAGGATTTGTTCGATGTCTTTCTGAATTGCTAGATGATATACATCTGCTCAGGAGTCAGTTCGAAGCGGCATGGCAACCTTTACAATATGAAATAAGCTGAATATATGCACCATGTTTCATTTTTACTAGCAAGAAAAACGCGCACATCACACGTGGTAAATATACCAGTTAGGCCCCGTTTTTTTTATACGGCTCGGTGTGGTGTGGTGGAATTGTGGTGTGTTTGGAAAAGTTGTGATGGATTATGGTGGGTCGTGGAATGTTATGATGAGTTTTAGTTTTAATAATTGTAAATGTATTGCAAAATGTGAAATTGTAATTGAAAAAAATGGGTTAAATTAAATTAAAAAAAGTAGATTGTGATGGATTGTGGTAGTCATGCATATAAAAGATGGTCTTAATATAACATTAAATAGAAAATGGTAACAAAAGAACAAAAAAACATGTCATCTTGCATAAACTTTAATATGACAATCCCCTTTTCAGTTTGCTATGAAACATCATATATGTTCTCTGAAATAGAAAGAAGGCCATTTAACAAATTAAACGAAATACCAAGTATAGATTTTCTACCAAAAATTATTAAAATTACCAAGGTACAAGTTAATACAATAACTACTACATAGTACATGCTCTTTTAAACGAAATAACCTGATTGGAGATATATTGGTACTACATAGTTCATACTCTTACACAAACAGTAAACCATGAGAAGACTTGGAACTAACAAAAGATTTCTCATGGTATTGTTGCATGGTCTCCAAAATGGCTACTTATTGCACAAACTTAGCGCTGGCAAAAAATCGTCCGTCCCGAATACCCGAATTTGTCCGACCCGAATAAAAACGGGTTTGGTCATCAATTTTTTGTCCGAATTTTAAATTCGGACAATTTGGTCATGTCTGATTCTAAAATCGGGTCGGGTTCGGGTTTGGGAGAATAAATTCGGACATCCGAATTGTGTGTCAAATCCGGGTTCGAACGCATTCAGACAGTGTCCGAAGACTAGAATTCGGAAAAAATATTGGAATTATGTATATATTTAGTGTAAATTCGGGTTGGGTTATATTCGGACAAATCCGGGTTCGGACAAATTCAGACAATTCGGGTTCGGACACCCAAAAGATGTCTGAATTTGAATTCGAACAGGGTTCGGGTTTGGCAATTTTGTCCGAATGTCTGAATTGTCCGAACCCGGTTTGACCCGAACCCAATTTTTTGCCACCGCTACACAAACTTAACCGACTTTCTCATTACTTGCCTCAAGCGAGGGAGGATGGAATTTACGAGCAAGCATTGCTGAGTACTAATGGTACTACATTGTATAGTAATTGTAGCTGGTTTATGGACCATCATAATAAAGACCCTACTGGGAAGCCAAGGTTGGAGTTCATATTATTATGCTTACGGCCTTATTATGTTTGTTTATGCTCAGATGTGGAGTTTAATTACTGTTTGGATAGATTTGAGTAATTTTATTATTGTCAAGATAAATGAGCCATTAAACTATTAAAATCCGTCCAATTGGTCTTATTTTCATTCCATCAACATGTCAATTTCTCAATTTATTTTTTGTTTTTGGGTCTTAACTCAACTTGCCAAGACCTAATATCAGGCAAGCAAGGAGAGAGGAGGAAGGGCGTTAGGTGCGGCATTTGGTTGTCGTGGGCTTGGGCGTCGGTCAACATAGGTCGCTGGCAATGGCCTCGGTGACAGCTGCGGGTCTGGTTGCGCGAAATAGAGGAGAAACGGGGATAGTTCAGGATTGAGTTCGAGTGGTTATGAGTGTTTTTAGGTGGCTGGAATGGATTTTTCTAGTAATATATGGGATGCGAAAATGGAGTTTGATTGGTGGTTATGGTGTAGGTGTTGAATTCAGCTTGAAACAGGGAATGAGAAGAGAGATTAGTGCTTGGTTGTGTTAAACTTAGATTGAGATTTGATTTAAAATTACCATTGTTGTTTTCGATGGTGGCTGAGCGCTGAAGTGGTGGTGGTGTTGGTGGTGGTTGGACTGGTGGTAATGGTGGTGGTCGGGTGGTGAACGGAGAAGAAGAAGAAGAAGAAGAAGAAGAAGAAGAAGAAGAAGAAGAAGAAGAAGAGTTTGTTTATGGTTTTGATGGGTTGATCAATTGTATTGATATTTGGAGTAGGAGAGAGATAGTGCAGAAAAGAGATGTGAAAAAGTTGTCCCCGTCCAATCAGTTTTTAGAAATGTATGGCATCTCCCAACAATTGTTTGATAAAAAGTTGTCCCCGTCCAATTGTTTGATATTTCTGTCTTTTCATATATACATCGCCGGAATTCAGACAAAATGGTCGGAAAATCACCTAACAGCCAGTTCTTTGAAGATGTGGTCTCTTCGAGTGCATTAAAAAATGTTGTCCCCTCCTAATCAGTTGTTAGAAGTGTGTGGCACCTCCCAGCAATTTTTTGTGTGTTTGTGTATGTATGTGTTCGTGAGGCTAGCAATGATAACGTGGGAAGATCCTCTAATATAGAGACAAACTGGTGTGTTTGGTAGTCAGAAAAAATTTTCTTGGGAAATACTTTACTAAGTTTGTGAAGGAAATAGTAAGTTTCGCAATAAAACTTCCTCTTCTATTAGGGAGAACCAAACATAGAAAAGTTTCCCAACCAAACGCTACGGACTTCAATGAGGAGGCATATAAATGTTAAATTGTATGTATCAAGTATGACTTGTCAATCTTATAATTTTTATACAAGGAATCTTTCGAGCCCGTCGTGATTTGATCATTGGTGGAGAGTGTGATGATGAGATGGTACTATGGTGGGTAGTTAATCTCTTTGATATGATTGGCTAGGATCTGGTGTCGAGGGAGGACGGTGTATGTATGTATTGTATTCGGTATCTTTAGTTAAATATGAGTATATGACATTTAGTGCATATGAGCGGTTGAGAAAACGTCGAGATGCAGTTGACTGCAATCTAGTATTAAATCTTTGGATTTCAATCGTTGGGGGCTAGTATTGAGCAAGTGGATGGTGAGAGCTAGCAGAAATGTGTTGATAATGGTTGTAAAAATGTTGGGAAAAAATACACCTTAGAAGAAAAAGGGAATTACTATGGTGACGTAAACAACACGTAAGAGGTAAAACATGCAGTACAGGTATGATTTAATAATTGAAGTCAACTTTGTATCCATAAGTTAGATTTATAATTTAGTTGTGATGCCGCTAATTGTATAGTATATTCTAATGATTTTTGCACATGTCTTTAAAATAAAGGAAAAGAAAAACAAATACACCTATGACTCTTAGGCCAAAAGGTTAAGCTGAATAGAAATTCCAAATTTCGAAATACTCATTATAGTTAAAAATACAAACATAATTAAACACCATAGACAATAGACAATAGTTAAAAAAGCCCTGTTCTTTGTAAGATCTATCTCGTGTCTGGTACTGCACGGTTCCACTCTGCAAGAACTCCGAATCATTCTCTTGAAGCTCATCATAAATGATCCGCTTGCCCCGAAATGACCCGGCCCAATAGGGAAATCCCAATTCAGTAGGCCTTTCGATACAATCAAATAGAAAGCCCCGGGGGTTCCATATTCTAGGAGCCCAAACTATGTGATTGAATAAATCATCCTCTATCTGTTGTGGGTCGAGGGCTCCTTCCCCTTCTTCCAATTTCGATTCATATTTTTCATAGAGAAATCTATGATCAAGGATAGAACAAGATCCATTTTTCATAACATTGTCAAAGGTCGATCATCATCTAAATAGAGACCATATGATGCCAATATGGCATGCATCTACCTTTCGAAAGTAGTAGTTTGAGTTAGGTTCTTGAGTATGCTAATTCATTTAGATAGGCTTATTAATAAATTATCTATTTTTAGCTGCATGTCATTGAGTACATTTATCCCTAGTCTAGGATTCAATTAATGACCTATAATATAGCACTGTGATTCATTAAAATCGTGCAAGAAACTAAAAACATTGAATAAGGAAACGAACTATAATATTTACTCTAATTAAATTTAGTAACTTTCTAATTTATTTTTGTCAACCACCTTTTTTTTAAATTCCTATTAGCTCCCTAACGGGAATATTGATATCATCAATTACATAATGTATAATTCGGTTTCTTATCATTTAGGTGTGTACTAATCAAACAACTAATGAGAAATTAAAAAAATAGAATACTTTAGGTGTAATTTTTTCTTATCGAATATGATATTTAAACCTAAATTAAATCAAAATGATATTTAGAGAACAAAAAGGTAAAATTAAAGTATGTTTGAACTTTGGATTAACCAACTAATGACAAATTTCGGTCACAAATCTATAAAAGTAACACCCAACTTTTCCGGATAACAAACTTAAGCCAAACCCTTTGCTTTGTTAATTTACCCAACTTTTCCAATCATATTTGACTACAAGTTAAAAGTATATATGTATTATCATCACAACTATAAAGAATTTTACAAAATATTACATATACTTCCTATTTTTCCGCAAAACCGTAGTATTATTTAATCTTAACTTTGGCCTTGTGTCTTTTATGTGGTGCGTCACTTTACCATAATTTATCACAATCATTACCAATAAATATATCTCCTCATTATTTTCTTCTACTCTTTAAATTCTCTCTCCTCACTTACTACATGAGCCACACTTTTCACAAATTTTACCTATTATTCCACAACTCATCGCACTCTTCACGATTTTACTATGCCATATCATTTTCACATCTTACCAATCATGCAAAAGAATTTGACCTAAAATCCAAACCTTATTTCGGATCGGACACTTGCAAGTTGCAACGACAACTCTAAATTCCATCTCAAACGATGGAACTGAGGAACTCCAAGCTAAGGCTATGTGTAATAGTGTCCTTGGATTTGAGGGATGAGGGAGATATGAATAGTGGAAATAATATTATATTTAATAGGTGTTGGAGTATGCTATTGTTAATGGTATTCTTGGAATTGGAGGATAAGGTGAAGGATGAGTGGGGCAGGGAGTAATATTTTATTGTATTATGGAACCCACTTGTAAAGTATAATTATTTTCAATAATTGATTTAATTGAATTGTTTTTTATAAATAAAATATTAAGATGTAATTAGGAATTTGAATTTTTTTACAATAATTATTTTTATATAAATAAAATATTTTCTTTATTGATTTATTTATAATATTTTTTTATTAAGTTCTTTATAAATAGAATATTTTTTATTGATTTTTTTTAATTATAAATGATTAAATTGAATTTTTTTCTATAAATAAATAAGCTAGTATTCAAACATTAAACCTTAACATTAATATAAAATACAACAAACGTCAAGATTAATATAAAATACAATAAACAAAATAAAAATGCAACATAAAAATTCGGATTAAACACACACAACAATAAATGAGAATACTTTTTTAAAAAAAAGTACATAAAATACTGAGTACGACATAAATAAAATTAATACAACTTAATAATTATGGATAGCAGAGATGGTTTGATTAGTTCTGATTGTACGTAGCTCCGTAACGGTTCCATACTTGATTAACCAACGCATTTTGGAGGCGCAGACCTTCCTTTCTATCAATAGTATTAAGTTTCTCTTTCATCATTCTTCGAAAACTTTGGGTCGGCCAATGGTAGGTGTTGTAAGTTCTGTTTCATCTAATGCTATATCATATTGTGGTGTGTCGAACCTGTAGTTGAACGTGTCTCGCTCATCCTCGACGATCATGTTATGGAGTATGACACACGCCCTCATAACTTTTTTCATTGTTTTGACTTCCCAAAACCGAGCTGGGTGTCGAACTATAGTGAACTGAGCCTTCAAGATCCCAAAAGCTCGTTCAACATCTTTTCTAGCTGCATCTTGATGAGTTGCAAATAACTTGTGTTTCGGCAGCCTGTACGGATAAATACCATTAGTAATAATATCCATAATTAAAATGTTCACCGCCAGCAGTGAATTGAACTTTCGATGACCGACCTTCGAGTAAATCGTCAAACAATGGCAACTGCTCAAGCACAGTTATGTCATTGTTCGACCCAACAACGCCAAAGAACGCATGCAATATCCAAGTGTCGAACGACGCAACTGTTTCTAGCACCACAGTTGCTGTCCCTTGGTAGCCACCTTGGTATTGACCTTGTGATGTATATGTGATGGCCATATACATCAAGGACATCAAGGAAGACATCCAATATACGTCATAGGAGCCTAATACTCGGTTATATGGCAAAAGAGCATCATTCATTCAAGTATCCCTCTCGTTTGAATGATTTCAACAAGGGCAGTTTGGTAATTTACTCTATAACTCTAGATACATGCGTCTAATAAGGAAGTCATCCAAAGACATATTGAAGAGCATTGAAAGAGTTTTCCAATGGTTTTTGAATCTTGGAAATCAGACAAGTATTGAAGGAGTTATAGTCTTTTCTTTCTAGAGTTGTATTTTAGAGTTTTTATGATGTAATAAATATGTAGGATGATGTAAGCCTCAAGGGGCCTAATTTCTTGAATAGTACACGTCCTAGGGGGCTTAGGATTACTATAAATACCCCCTTAGGCCTCTTGTAATCTCATTCATTCATATATCAAATACAAACACATGGTGTTGTTTTCTCTCTAGCTTTTGCTAGTCTTTCGTTTCTCTTGAGGGAGATTCGATCCTATCTTCTTCTTCTAGCTTAGGGTGGCGTCCTAGGTGGTGATAGGAAGAGATTGAAGCATTCTTGAAGGTGGTGTGGTTGTATCCTCCAAGATTCTTCAAAAGCCAAACATATCATTCGTTCATCATCCATTCGTGAGTTTCCATTTGAGTTTCATTGATCTTGTTTTGTTTCTACACTGTTTCAAATTCAAGATCCATTTGAATATCATTCAATCATTCAAGAAACTTACATTCCATTCATTCACACATTCGTTTCATTCATTTCATTCGTCCATTCCATTCGTTTGTTCATCCATTCATACATTCGTTCATTCAATCTTAAGGAACCACTTAAAGATCATAGTCTTTTGTATAATTTGATCATCCTTGATCCTATTATACATCATTTCATTCAAATTGGTTGATCTTTAAGAACTTTGAGAAGCAAGAATCTTATCTTGGTTTTTAAAGATCCTGATTTCTATGTGTAATGAGATCTCTTGATCCCATTATACATCAAAATTGGTATTAGAGCTTAGAAGATTGATTCTCTTAGTTCTTGCACCATCTTTTACAATCTTTCCATCACAAATTCATCCCCCACCATTCCCCATCTCACGTCCCCCCCCCCCAATAAACTCCACAAAGAACCCCCAAAACCCAAACACAAATCTAGCCTGAACACATACCCCTTCTCGTCCCTACAGTCTAACCCCAAAACCGTGAGTTTCTTGTGATCTTTTGTATCAAGATTCATATTCTATGGCTTGCAAAAGATCTAGCATGAGTTCACAAAGTGATTTGCAACGTTTGGAGCAACAAATTCATGATCTCACCGAACAAATGGAAGAATTTGGGATCCTTCAAAGGGGATCAAGAAGCGCAAGCTCACGTATGGTACATTCTTATGAGGGTGAATATGAAGCACCTTATGAAAGGAGTAAATGTTCCAGCAAGAAGAATGGAAATAAATTTCAAGAAGAGTTTTTGCCATTCAATTACAAAGGAGACTACATCGACAAACTTGAAAGAATGGAGCAAGGGAGCAAGGATGTGGTTGAATATACAAAAGAATTCAAGTGGCAACTATGGAAGTATGCCCTTAAGGAGAATGATCCACGAGTTTTGGTATGTTACTTTCTTGGTCTTAATGATTACATTAGGCATGTTGTTGTAAATCAACCTTACACAAACTTGGAAGAGTTGAGCTCTTTAGCTCTTGATGTTGAAATACAAGTAAGGAGTAGAGAACTTTGGGAAAAAAAACCCATATACAACAAAGACCACCATTCCCCACAAAACAACCAAACACAAAAGCTCCACAAAATCAGCCCCTAAACCTCCCCACACCTACTATCCAAAGCTCCTCAAAACAGCCTATAAACCTCTCCACTCCCATTGTCCCAAGTACATGTCTATGTTGCCAAAGTTTTGATCATGTCGAAAGTGCATGCCCTAACAAGAAAGAAGTGTCTTTGGTTGGGTACCAAACGTATGATAATGAATTATTTGAGGAGGAGAATGTAGTAGAAGAGGAGTACGTAGAAGAGTGGCTTGTGACAAGGAAAGCCTTGAAAGAAGTATGTGTGGCGAATGAACATCAACAAAGAGAGTGCAAGATCTCTCATTATACCAACAAAGTAGAAGTATTTTCATTGATCACAGAAGGAGAAAGTTGTGCCTCCTATGGTGACATTGACACCCCTACAACAATGATCCACTCGTCAAACTTGGAGAATTATTCACGCCCTACACAATGGCTAAGCCATGACAAAGACATTTATGAGGATCCAAGAAGCTTAGTAAGTCTTTCCATTTACAAGAATTGTAGAGATTCATTATGGTATGATACTACTTCTATGGATACTTGTCATACTTTGTTGGAAAGACCAAAGTTGCTTGATAGGAATATCATACATCAAGAGACATCTCTACTTTCATCTTATACCATACGGCCTAAGGAGAATGAAAGCAACACTGTGACGATTATGAAGGAGGAATATCATGGGTATGAAGAGCATAAGGGTCTTGTTCTTGCAAACTTGGAGGAAAGCAAAACGGATCCAAGCAACCACCCAATCTTGAATTCTCCTATAAAACGTATCTATCATATGCTCCCTAAAGATATCAACTTGAATCTCATGGTTGAAGTGCCAAGGATTCAAAGAAGTCAAGAGGTTCTAGTTGTCGATGACCATTCAAAGATGGATCGTTTCATTCTATGTCGTAATACCCATAATAAAGGCAAAGTGGTGAAACTAGACTTTGAAGTTGTAAAGTTACATGAGATTTTTACATCCATGGTGAAATATCGAGAATCAAAGTCCAATAATGTCTATGAGTTATTTTGGCAGAAGTTGAAGAAGTTTTATAAAGGAGTCTATGATGACTTCAAAGCCTTTAAGAAGAAAGCTTGTAAATCTCTTGTGAAGAAGGCGAACAAAAGAGAATTGATGCTCAAAGTTTGAGGACAAACTTTTTTCAACCGGGGGAGTATGATGTATATGTGATGGCCATATACATCAAGGACATCAAGGAAGACATCCAATATACGTCATAGGAGCCTAATACTCGGTTACATGGCAAAAGAGCATCATTCACTCAAGTATCCCTCTCGTTTGAATGATTTCAACAAGGGCAGTTTGGTAATTTACTCTATAACTCTAGATACATGCATCTAATGAGGAATTCATGCAAAGACATATTGAAGAGCATTGAAAGAGCTTTCCAATGGTTTTTGAATCTTGGAAATCGGACAAGTATTGAAGGAGTTATAGTCTTTTCTTTCTAGAGTTGTATTTTAGAGTTTTTATGATGTAATAAATATGTAGGATGATGTAAGCCTCAAGGGGCCTAATTTCTTGAATAGTACACGTCCTAGGGGGCTTAGGATTACTATAAATACCCCCTTAGGCCTCTTGTAATCTCATTCATTCATATATCAAATACAAACACATGGTGTTGTTTTCTCTCTAGCTTTTGCTAGTCTTTCGTTTCTCTTGAGGGAGATTCGATCCTATCTTCTTCTTCTAGCTTAGGGTGGCGTCCTAGGTGGTGATAGGAAGAGATTGAAGCATTCTTGAAGGTGGTGTGGTTGTATCCTCCAAGATTCTTCAAAAGCCAAACATATCATTCGTTCATCATCCATTCGTGAGTTTCCATTTGAGTTTCATTGATCTTGTTTTGTTTCTACACTGTTTCAAATTCAAGATCCATTTGAATATCATTCAATCATTCAAGAAACTTACATTCCATTCATTCACACATTCGTTTCATTCATTTCATTCGTCCATTCCATTCGTTTGTTCATCCATTCATACATTCGTTCATTCAATCTTAAGGAACCACTTAAAGATCATAGTCTTTTGTATAATTTGATCATCCTTGATCCTATTATACATCATTTCATTCAAATTGGTTGATCTTTAAGAACTTTGAGAAGCAAGATTCTTATCTTGGTTTTTAAAGATCCTGATTTCTATGTGTAATGAGATCTCTTGATCCCATTATACATCACCTTGCCACGTAACGGGACATTTGTCCCACTCCCAATGCATGCAATCAATACTTCCAAGCATGCCTGGGAAACCACGTTGTTCGGCCACGCGTAGGAGACGAAGCATATCCGCTTCGTTTGGTTTCCGCAAGTATTCAGGCCCAAAACATTGTTGGACACTCTCACAAAGTTTGTTGATACACTCAAGAATAGTTTTTGCCCCTATACGAAAGTATTCGTCCAACGAGTCCGCGCAAGCTTCGTAAGCTAATGCTCGCAAAGCAACGGTGCATTTTGCAAGGGGGGATGGTCCAAGTTTCCCAATCGCCGCGTCTCTCCTTTGAGTGAAATATTGGAAACGTTCCCTTAAGGTGTTGACAATGTGGAGGAACAAGTGTCGGCGCATTCTGAACCGTCGCCGAAATAATTCATCAGTGTACACCGGACTTGGTGAGAAGTAGTCCATGCACAAACGATTATTTGCTTCTTCATGGTCACGGTGGATGTGTCTCCGGCGTCGACGTGTAGGAGGTGACACTGGGGGACTACTCGGGTTCCAGCTAGGATAATACGCTTGCACCAACAACTGTGCCCTCTGGAAAGTCGAACCAGAGGCGACCTCCTCTTCAATGGCCTCGTCAATAGCCGCATCAAGCTAACGATCGTGATCATTATCAAATGGATTGTAAGGCGTTTGTTGACTTTCGAATGGATTGTAAGACATTTTTTTGTAACTAGCTTTAGTCTAGTTTTTGAATAAGTGTTTTCAAAGTGTTTATGGTTGGTGCAAGATGTATTCTTTAACTCTAGTATATATATATACAAATGGGAGCAGTTTTAGGTGAAATTATTTGAAAGACTGAATTATTGTGATAAATCTGTATAACTGATTGCATTTCAGGATGAATTGACAACACAATGCTCCATGAATTGACAACACAATGCTCCATTAATGTCAAGTTTGTGGTGGTTTGAATCCTTTTCAGACAAATTTGACAACACAATGCTCCATGAATTGACAACACAATGTTCCATTAATGTCAAGTTTGTGGTGGTTTGAATCCTTTTCAGACAGATTTGATAACACAATGCTCCATTAATGTCAAGTATTTTTGTAGGTTTGAATATTTTTCAGACAGATTTGACAACACAATGCTACATGAATTGCCAACACACTGCTCCATTAATTATCCCGAAATTAATTAAAAACAACAACAAGGACAGAATTAAAAACATATTGAAGTAAAGGGTTACAAGCAATGCAAACACCATACATAATTAAAGAACAAGGAAAGGAACGGGATAAAAAGGACAAAATAGTCATCCCTGCTTCATTATTCATTTATGAATAATCGCTCCCATGCCAATTTTTGGAGTTTGACGAAGTTTTCTCGTTCTTCGTCGTCCACAATATGTGAGATTTCCATATTAATGGTTTGCATATCCAACTCTCTCTGCTTAACCTTCACATAATTTCTCTGCTCTTCCAACTTTTGCTGCTTCATCTTCGCATAATTCCTTTGCTCCTCTAACTATTGCGCCTTCAACTCTGCGAGCCTTGCAAGTGTATCCTCCTTTTTATCATCATGCTGTGACAATAAACTCAGTTGTTCAAGAACAACGATCGGTGGAGCGTTGCTGTATGAAGCTGAAGCCTTGCCTTTGCCCTTCGCTTTCCTTTTTGAAGCATCCCTTCCAGGTGGTCGGCTTGTAGGAGTCTGAGTTGTGGTTTGATCTTCCTCGTCCTCCTCAATTCGAACACAATTTTGAATTCGAACCGGAACTTGTGTATGCTCCACTTGTTGTATTCTTTGCTCTTTTTGTGGACTGTTGCGTCTTTTGATCTACGTTAATCTCGTCCATCTTCCATTTTTCCTCATTGCGCAGTAGTTGCCAACATTTTTCAAGCGTGAAATTCTTCCCATGCTTCGCTTTGTATGCCTCTTTTGCGAGATTGATTAAATCAGATTCATTGCAGCCACTTGGATCGCGGCGTGCGACACTTGCGTACGCGGAGCTGAAGCTCGTCACAAGCACCTTGATCCTCTTCTACCGGCCCGTCATGGATGATGCAGTCCTCCTTTCTAGCCACTGAACATCCAAGCGTAGCGCTTTTGCTTGGTAAAAGTAATCATAAATCCGTTTCTCAAAGGTTTCTCTCTTCTGGCCCGTATCGACTATTGGATCCTTGCTCACATTTAACAATGCGCTGATGATAATTTCATCCTCCAAATCTGTCCACTCCGCTGCTTCTTTTCTGGCCCTTGAGGGTCGTGTTGGAGTGGCCTCGTTTCTGTTAATTTCATTCGTCGTCTTGAATATCAAACGGTTGACTCTGAGATCCAAGCCGAACCACATCATTCCCATCGTTGGTCAGCATCCCAACGAACGACCTCGATGGAGGAGGGACATATGTGGGGTGGTTTGGTTGGGAAAAATTTTGTAGGTTCAAAGGCTGAGAGAGATTATGGTAGTAATCGGCATTTAAATCGTAATGATAATAACTACCATATTGAGGATAGCCATCTTGAGGAGGGGAGAGGTTGTTGGGACCTCCGAGAATTAGGTTGGCTATTCTCAGATCTCCTGTCCATTTTACTGAGACAAGGGAAATTTTTTAACGGTTGGTAAGATGAATTGAGTTGAATATTTGAGAGTTGTGTGAACCAGCAACACTACATGGAACTCTATTTATAGACAATTTGATTTCAAAAAGTAGCCGTTGGAATATAGTCGTTGTAAAACTAGCCGTTGGAATATAGCCGTTGTAGAAAGTAGCCGTTTTTTTGTTTTTATTGGGAATAATTTATTAATCACACAATTCATTTCTTATATTACAATTAATTGCACAACAAACATATATTCTTTTGTTTAAAGATATTATTACAAGTACAAAATTTTGAAAATTAAATTTACAATGAAAACAAAAAAAATTAAATTTAGAATGGAAACAAAATTTTGAAAAATAATAAGAACTCAAAATTATATATATATTTTTTAATTATTGTAATTAATTTCACAACAAATATATTTTTTAAAAAAAATTATTACAATTACAAAATTTTGAACATTAAATTTACAATGGAAACAAAAAATTTAAATTAAAGAGGAAAAAAATTTTGAAAAATAATACAAACTCAAAATTGTTATTTTTTTAAATTATATAATTTTTTTAAAAAAAATTATTACAATTACAAAATTTTGAAAATTAATTTACAATGGAAAAAAAATTTAATTTAGTATGGAAACAAAATTTTGAAAAATATTACAAACTCAAAATTATTTTGAAAGAAATTATTTTTGTTAAATATTGTTTTTAAAAAAATATTTAAAATACAAAATTTTGAATTATAAAATTAAATTAAAAAAAAAAGAAAAAAGAAACCAGAAAAGGGCCCAAAAAGAAACGGGAAGAAAAGGAAAAAAAAGAAAAAAAAAGGTGAGCCAGAGGCGGGCCCCACCTCTGTCGGCAGAAACGCGCCCCTCAGCGTGTGTACGGCACGCACGCTGCACAAAAAAATGAGATGCGATGCCACCCCCGCGCATGGGCCTTGCTTTTGGCCGATTTGGAGTCCTTTTATTCCCAAGGATACATATGCATCCTTCACTCTTTTTTTCCCAATTTTTCCTTTATTTCTTTTTCTCTCTCACCCATACTTTTGCTCCCAAGTACGCCAATATACATGGCCTAAAGAGGTGAGGGCAATATCGTAATTTAACACTCTGGAGGGGAGGCAAATTAGGACTGTAGAAGGGCAAAATGGGGAATAAAGGACGTAAGAGAAAACGTTAAGGAGGGTTGGGGGTAGCGGTGGCAAAAAATCAGGTTCGGGTCAAACCGGGTTCGGACAATTCGGACATTCAGACAAAATCCCCAAATTCGGACATTTTTTGGTATCCGAACCCGAATTGTTCGAATTTGTCCGAACCCGGATTTGTCTGAATATAACCAAACCCGAATTTACACTAAATATATACATAACTCCAATATTTTGTCCGAATTTTAGTATTCAGACACTGTCCGAATGCGTCCGAACCCGAATTTGACACAAAATTCGGACGTCCGAATTTCTTCCCTCAAACCCGAACCCGACTCGAACCGAATTGTGAACCCGACCCGAACCGAATTGTGAATATGACGTGACCGAATTGTTCGAATTTAAAATTCGGACAAAAAATTGATGACCAAGCCTGGTTTAATTCGAGTCGGACAAATTTGAATATTCGGGTCGGACGATTTTTTGCCAGCGCTAGTTGGGGGTGGAGAAGGGGGTGGGAGCCAGCTGGGGGCAACAAAGTTAGAGGTATCCATGGAATTGTCGGACGCAACTGTATGGTCATTCCGTATCCGGTCACTCTATCTCTCTTTTCTTTACTTCTCTCTGTCAGACACCCCTAGAGTTGCAAAATTTTGTCCTATCCGAATTACCCAAATTGTTCGAGCCGAAAAAAACTGGGTCTGAATATAGATTTTTCGTCCGAATTTTGATATTGACCGAATTGACCGAATATTCGGATATAAAATTTCTCTTTTTTCTATTGTCCGAACACGATTTCAACTTCGTCCGAATTGTCCGACCTGATTCGTCTGAATTTTGATATTGACCGAATTGACCAAATGTCCTCCATTTAAAAATCCATTTGCACACGTGACAAATTAAACCCATCTTACCCTTCCTCATCTTCGTTCAATATCTGAGTTTCCATTCTTTGATTCATCCAGTGTTTCGAGCAGGACAACCTCAATGACGATGAAAGGAGAGACGATACTTTGTTATTCTTTTTTGGAGGGGTAAATAGGGTCATCTCAGCCTTTTTACACCCTTCTACAGGGGTAGTTTTGTCTTCCACCGGAAAAGGGGTAAAATAATTATGAGTTCAAACTTGAGGTAGGGTAAACCTAATTTCCAAAACCTGGAGGGTAAAATCCTACTTTCTCAAAACATGAAGGGGTAAAAACCTAATTAGTTATATATATATATATATATATATATATATATATATATATATATATATATATATATATATATACTTAGCCTGGTACAGATATATTAACACATATAAAGAAAAATATGATCTGATTGAGATATCATTCCCAAATCTCTCTCTGTTCTTTGCTTCCTCTTTTCAAATTTATATTTTAGTTTTATTATTTTTAATATAATTATTATTCCGAATATAATTTTTAAAAATATTTAATTTTCAAAATTTAATATGACCATTTTTAAGGAATGGAGCAAATATAGCATTATATATGTTGATAAATTAATTAATAATAAAAAAAATTTAAGGGTCATTGTTTGTGGTCCATGGTGTCAAAGCAAATAATATGACTGAAGAATTATAACCCAAGAAAGTAGAGGGGAACAGAATCGTTCTACCTGTTAGCAATTGAAAATGAAAGCTTGATTGATATCTTTTTATCATTCAATGCCCAATAACATTTTATTAACAACTGCAATATTATACTTTTATGATAATATTTTTTATTAATCTAAAGATACGAAATTTATATAACAAGTCATTATATATATTAAAAAATTTATTAATCAAATTTTTAAATTAACTGCATAATTTCCAAATATCATAATAAATATAGAATAGGGAAAAATTATATCTATAGTTTTCTGAGCCCACTCTTGTCACCTTAGTAAATGGTGTCCTTACTTGGACCAAGTTGAATAGGACCATCCCAAGTATACATCAATTCTGGCTTTGGATTCTCCAACCAGTAAGACTTACATTCCACAAAGAACCCTTCCTTCTTAACATACCAAAATGTTATATAGTCTCCACATACTCTCCCCCCATTCCAAATAATAATTGATGACATGTTTTGTCAATTAAAAAGGTTTTTAGTACAAATAATACGTCTTGAGAGGCATGTAGGAATAATCCAAAGTGACTTTCACCGATACGATGCATCTTTTCACTATTTTCTCATAAATGATCGAAGCGATTTCGTGAAAAGTGACGTGGCGGCCAGGAAAGTATGTTTTTCACACTCCAAAAGAAGATTTCCGTCGCCACGCGTCCTTTCCGTGCCGAATTGATTTTGATCGCTCTGAAAAAAAAAAAAAAAAAGATCAGCTCACTTGGATTATTCCCAATCACGCTCAATCTTGATTATTTGCGCTAAAACCCCAATTAAAATCACAAGTGTATTATGGAACGTCTGAGGAACTAATTCCTTTATTGGAAATATTAAAATCCCAGTGTAAAAAGTTGTTTAAATGTGGATAAGCTACACCATCGACTACATCTTTATTTGTACCATAACCTCTACAGTGTACTTTGAGGAGCTGGTCTGAATCAATTGGTCCGAGGAAATTACCTATTACAATGGTATATTTTGGTCTTTCTTCAATGGATTGCGTTGCCATTGTTGTTGGAGTAAAACTTACTATTTGAATGATCCAAAGGTTACAAATTGGTACAAAGAATAAAGATTTCCCCATCATATCGTGCAAGTTTTTAAAAAAAACGTCACTGAAAGAAATCATATTGTGTAGTTTATTGTTTGGGATGTTATTTTAGATTCTTCGGTACAACAGTAGAATGTTTATTTATAACATTTTTGTTCAGAAACTGATATAATAGAAAAAAAAAACATTAATGAAGTCATTACTAGATTTAATTGTTGTGAAGTTACAAAGTATGTACAAAAATGAATAGACTAAATTAAGCTTTTTTTCAAGTATGTATTAGGTGTTAGTTAATTTAATGGTGGTAATTTAGTTTCTTTCTTAGTACTAGTTGGTTCAACTAATTTAACATTTGCTCCCTTAAATTTTCTTGTGTTAGAGTTTTATAAATGGAGAAAATATGTTATAATGGATCTTTATGAACTTGTAAACCAATAGTAACTAGATCTTGGAGTCATTATTTAAATCCTGGAATAAGTTAAACTTTGTAAAGGAACTTAATTAGTTAAAATTCATCATAAATTTGTCAATTTATTAAAAAAAATCATCAGTTAATACCTAATAAGTTGACTTGCTCAAACTATATGTAGTAGGAGCAGGACGTAAATAGATTCTCTATGATGTAGGGTATAATTTGAAAATATTTTTTGGGGCGAAATAGACTTGATCCCTCCAAATCGGGGCTTTGTTTTATTCGATATGTTAACTATTTGATGTACCTTTAACTTGCTCATTGGATTAAACAATAGTACCAATTGATGGTTAATCGTAACCTACACAAATATATTAAGTTTAAGAAAATTTATTAAACACTATGCTTGGGAGGAGGGTAAGGGGGGTTAGGAGGGGCTAAGGAGGGTACTTACTCCTTTTTACCCTTACTTAGGAAGAGAGTGAGAGAGAGTAAGGAAGAGTAAGAGGGAGTGAGGTTTACCCGCCTTTACCCCTCTTAACCCTTTTTGTTTTTTACACCTCAATTTGGGGTGTAAAGAGGTGTTTAATTAAATTATAACATACATACTATAAAAAATGACCATATTACCCTTAACCCCAATTGAATCATAACACACACACATCCGTCTCTCTCTCCAACTCTCTCTCTCTCTCTCTCTCTCTCTCTCTCTCTCGCACACACACAGACATATACACACACATCACTCTCTCTCTCTCTCTCATCTCTCTTTCTCTCTCTTACACACACACACACATCTCTTTCTCACGCTCGCATCTCTCTCTCTATCTATCTCTTTCTCACACTCGCATGCATCTCTCTCTCTCTCTCCCCCCCCCCCCCCTCTCTCGCTCTCTCTCTCACATCTATCTCTTTGTCTCTCTGAAAGAGAGTATATTGAGAGAAAAGTTCTGTTTAGAGAGAGAGAGAGAGAGAAGGGGGAAGGAGTAGAGAGAGAGAGAGGGAAAGAGAAGAGAGAGAGGGGGGGAAGGGGTAGAGAGAGAGAAGAGAGAGAAGGGGGGAGGGAGTGGCGGAGAGTAGAAGGAGAATAAGTATTAGAGCAAATGTATGGGCATTATATTGAATTACATATAATATGAAAGGGCAAATAGGTCAATTAATATTTTGCTCTTATGAACTCTCCAAATTATCCTTCCAGGCAGGGGTAAGTACTAAGTAGTTTATCCTTATGAACTCTCCCATACCCTTACCCTCCTATACTCCTATGAACCTCTACTCTCTATTTTAACTCTCCTCCTAAGCAGAGTAAAAATGTCTTCAAATCTATTTATACTTGCTATTGTTAAAAGTGAATAAGATATTCAAAGTGTCCAGCTTTTGTTTGACCAAAATGCCTTTTTTAGTAATTTTAAATTTTCTTTTTCTCTTCGTATTTGTTGTATACTTGTATGTATACATTAAGCATCTTTATTTAATATCCCTCCTTCCCATTTTATTTGTAACTTTAATTAACTTTTTTTTTTATAATATCTGTCGCTTTACAATTCCAACAACACAATTATTAAATTACCAAGTTTACCCTTCTAAACAAAAATAAAAAAAGGGAAAACTTGTTGGGCCATGGAAAACTCCTCAGAAACCATTTCAATTCAATATTTTTGAAAGTGGTTCTCTCGTATTTTCCTCTTCCCTCATTCTCAATCCATCTATACTTTGAGATTCCTTAGTATCCTCTCTCTCGCGTCATTCTTGTATACCCATCAAATGTTTGCCCCAAGGCCAAAGAAGAAATTTTGGGGATAGTCGATGTCGATTCTTCATCATCTATTGATGGTTTTAGGTGTTCCTTCTTCAATCATAATTCATAATGGTAATGGATGATTTTCCTTTGGTAATGTCTGATGTGCTTAAAGACAGGTGAATGGTAAAAGAAATGAATGTTTTTCTTCAATTCTAATGGCTTATTTTCCCTTAGTAGTAGGCTAATAGCTTATGTTTCTTTTTCAATCCTAATGGTGATGGCTGATTTTTCCTTGGTGTTGCATTAGTTCCAACGACCAAGTACAAGAACATGAATGACTGATGTTCCTCTATTCAAGTTCAAGGCTAAATACAAATCATCGAAATTAATAAATGGAAAGCAGAGGAAGAATACAGGTTATAGGAATTAATAAATGGAAAGCAGAGGAAGGAGGGAGTACTAGTATAATTTTTACTTGTAAAAGTTATTTCAAATATAATAATTACTATAGTGTTAAAAATATGTTAGATTTAAATATAATTATTATAATTGATGATATTATTAATATTATTGTAATTATGACTACTACTAAATCTTATGTGCTTTTAAGGATTTTATATTTTTTTTACTATTATTATTTTAATTATTATCATCATCATCATCATCATTTTGTTTGTTATTTTTATTGATTTCATAAAATGTCCTTTGTGATGTCATTAGTTTCTTTTCTTTTTTTCTTTTGTTGTATTTTTGTTAAATAAAGAAATATTTAATTTTTATACAAATATAAATTATTATTACTATTACTATTATTATTATTATTATTATTATTATTATAATTTTCATTATTATGGTCAACCTTTCCTTTGATATCATCGTCGTCGTCATTATTATTATCATTCTTATTACTTACAAATTATGTCAACATTAAAGCATAATTTTAACATATTTTCTTAACTCATTTATATCGATTTTTTCATATATTTGATATCTTGATTTTGTATTTAAGTAATTTGTAAGTCATTTATTTCAAGATGGATATTGTTAAATTGAATTTATATCATGTTCTTTTATTGTAAACTTAGCTATATTTTTAAAATGCTAGGTTTTCTTACTACATATTTAAGTAAAACTCATGAGATAAATTGCACATATAAATTGAATTCATTATTCTCGGGTCAGCGCATGCTCCGCACGTGCTGACTAGACTAGTATATATATGTGCAATTTATCTCATGAGTTTTAGTTACTTTAAGGTCAATGATGTCAAAATTTTGTCTAAAAATCTTAAGTTCAAGTCCCCTTGAGGTCATTTTGTTAGATTTTTTTAACATTTTTATTTAATTATTCTCATTCCATCGATACTTTTTAAATTTAATTATCGTCCATTATCACATAATTCGTTGCAACTGAGATATATTTAATTTATATCAAATTTTAACAATTATATCAAATTTTAAACATTTTGTTATTTCTTGAAATAAAGAAATACTTATAATGCAAAGACTTAAGACGTACTGAAGTGTAATTTGGTCGTTGGTCCCCTTAATTTTGAAGGCTAATGTCATCCTTGCCTATATTTCCCTACACCAATCTGTATCAACTTGTAACAATCCCAAATGGCTAAATACTTAGGCTGTGTTCGGCAGTAGCGTTTGGGGTAGCGTTTAGCGTTTTGACCAAGTCAAAACTCTAATTGCGTAAATATTAATGTTCGGTAAGCTAGCGTTTTGAGAAGCGTTTAGCGTTTTAAGGAGCGTTTTGTGAAACGCTAATAAAGTTAACGTTTAGCGTTTGGGGTATAGCGTTTCATATTTTTTGGTCAAAAGACACCCTTATAAAATTTTATCTTTCAAAATTATTCATATCCTTTTATGTCAATTCACATTAATCTGTTAATTAATCCGCTAAATTTACCGAACACAATTTTCATTTGAACAGTCATCCGCTACTTAAACCGCTATCCGCTGCTTAAACCGCTATCCGCTACCTAAAACACTAATTTTGCCGAACAGGGCCTTAGTACCTATGTGACTCATAATTTGTTTCCAATTTGGATTTTCCATTTTTAATTTGAGCCCATTTTATGTTAATTAGTTTTCTTTATAGCTTACGGTTGTTATTTTCCCTGCTTTTACTAATTGGTTATAACGACAGATCGATTTTGTGATGGCAAGGTGCGCTCTGCTCGCAGTAGGGCTAAAGCAGGTTTCTAAGATGCACAAAGTACACATTTGCGTTCAAACAGAGAAATTATCGACAAATGTAATGCTTAAACAAGCACAATACATTCTTTCCTGGCTGAAAATATTAACACCAGCAGCTTCCTTTGGTTGGGCACCGGCGCAACAAGGAATTTTTCAAAGATTAGGTGCTTCATTTCCACCCTTGTTGAAACCAGTTTCATCGTCACGTACCTTCCTCTTCCAAAAGCTGTCACAAGGTGGGCCTAATTCACACACAGAAACTAAACATTCAAAATATGCCGGGATCCAAAATTACGAAGACAGGATAATAGTTTTTGGTACAAATTTTTGAGACGCGTATGTGGAGAAAGAAGAATACCGTACCCTAGATGCAATGTGACATCGGAATCTGCTTTCTCCACTTCACAACTCGTAACTGCAATGTTATTCTCAGGGGAATACTTCTTTTCATGATTTGGGTGGCTCTCAAGATTCACCAAATCTGAGGGTCTAGACAGTGGTGGAAAGCCTCCAAGTTCTGCAATCTGTGATTCACACAGAGATGCTAACTACGTTATCTTAAATTGTAAGTACCATACAGTACACATCACTCATATGAACACAAACATAATTAGGAATTAATTACCTGTCGACGTAAAGTCTGATTCTCCAGCTGAACTCGTTGTTCCTAGTTTGTGAAGCAAATTTAATAATTCAAAAGTACAATGTAGATCACATCAGAATAAAATCACACGACCCAAGAAACAAACCACATTTTTAGGCTGGTGGGACAAACATCCGCACATTATACATTCATATATCTAGCATTATGAGATGGGAGGGCTAGTCCCATCATTGATGCTTTGCTAGAAATCCTAAGATGACGCGTTCATGCATGAACTGTTAAGTTAATTTTCTGTAAGACTGATACAGTCGTGGTGCATCATATTACAACATTTTATACTTGCCTGTAGTCGTGATAGGCGCAGTTGCTCCATCAACAGTTGTTCCTGCAAAAGCAAATATTGACAGCAATTAGCAAACGTTGGCCACCTTAAAGAATTCAATGATACATAGTAGCATCCAACACCTTCTTTGTCTTGACGGATAATAATGCTTCATCTAGCTGCTTTTCAAGCTGCTGCAGATCTTTGAGGCTCAGGCCTGACAAATCTTTACCCAACAACCTCCTGTAAATTCAATCCGTATTCAGCAGAAATTAGGCCACGTTCAGTTCAAGGTTGAGAACACAAAAATGGGTCAATAGTACTAGCTTATAAGAGGAGGTGGTGTACTTTTGTCTCATCTGCAGTCTTGCTATCTCGTTCCTCAGAGTATCCAGCTCTTTTGAGTCATCTACTTGCTAAAACAATGTACCCGAATAAGATGAGAAAGGCTAACCAATGAAACTAGCCTGACAGTAGTTCTGGTTCTCATCCAATGGAACAGAGTTGAACCGCACTATTGCGGAGAAACCGAACTTAAAAAGGAAAAGAAGCACAAAGTTGGTGAGTGGTGACTAGTACCTCTAGATTTGCTCTACTAATTCCAGACTCCCAAGATTCTCGGGCTTTCTGGTATCTACAAAGTGTTTCTTTCATGCTGAAAGCAACAAAGCAAAACAGTTCAATGCACGAAATTGATATCCGAATGCGGAAACTATGACATTGCACACAACATTGCACACATACGAGCTAAAGATAAGCAAGAGATGAACTTCATAGTAAACCCAAATTCCTAGCAAGAGGCTAAAACTGGGATATAGTTTGGTGTATTTAGCCTTACAACTACAGTAAACTGGCCATAATAGAGGTTATTTTTATTGGATTATAGTTTGGAATTGTAATCGTCATTTCCTCTGCAGTTCACAACGAGAAAAACTTTCTGAAGAGCACGGCAAACACAATCTGGGATGGCTGTACCACTGAGACATGCTATAGTTTGTTACCATCCAAAACATGCTTCTAACGTACCTAGAAAATGCAAACTTTTGAGTGATACAATCGATCGACGACATGTACATTGTTCTGAGCATTTGAAATCAAACACACATCGAAATAACATCATTTGCTATCAACCCACCTCCCAAACAAAAGCTTTAATTCTTTTCCATTGGAGAAAAATGTGAATTACTAAAACAAATGTAAATTAAATCGTGGCTAACATGAGCCAGGGAAATGTGGGTGTAGACAGTCTTATCTCGGCCCATCTACTCAAACCATCAGTGCTATTAAAACACAGTTCAAACTCTCAAACAGGTACTGAAATATTCAACCTCGTGTGACTGCATTAATTGCATGATTAATATGCATTTGTTTTGGTGCAATCATATACCTCTTTTTTTTTTTTTTTGTGAGGGACAATCATATACTTCTTCACAAAACTAGAAAGGTTCAATACAACAGATTGAAGCTTCAAACATGTTGCTTGACAGTTACATACTTGAAAGTTGCAACTTCAGGAACTCTACAAGTAAGTTAGTGTCCCATTTTGATATAGTGAAGGTGAAGTACGTAGTGAAGGGGAAGGGGTTTATATATAAGTTGAATCTTCGGTCACTAGATTGGGCTTTTGATCCAAAGTAGTGTTTAACTCATATGTAACTCTCATCATCCAACTCCCCCTGACTTTGTGCCTCGGCCTCTTCTGGGGCCGCACACATTACCGCGAACGGCTTCAAGACCCTTCCTTTTGGTGTGCTTACTTAACTGTAGAGTTCTCAATCACGTGCTACTACTCTCAGCCAAACACAGTTTACTATACAGTTCTCAAGAGACAGGTTTCCTAAACTTTGGTTATATAAATAGTCATTCTGGTTCCCTTAAGTCACATTTCTATTACCTGGGCGTTACAGTCACCCCTACCTAAAAACACAACGTCCTCATTGTTGTATCTCACAATCGACTCACTTACTCATCCTCCAAACCGATACTCCAATCTAGAAATTTTGGCCCGCTAAGTGACTTGCCCATGGATCTCTCATTCACTAGCGTAGCTCACGACCACGTGTCGACTTTGTTACTGTCTGTACTCTACTACTCTGTAACGCCCCACGTCTCCTATGGTCGTGGACATTATTGGAACAAGGGAACCCATTGGAACAATTCCAAGAATAAACGACTGGCATGCACATCACCACGTTCCTTTCGGCGCATGTTTTGTCCTCGCTCAAAATTTCCCAGGACGTCACTTAACAGCATAATATAATACCTCTGGGCTAAAAAAAATCCCCTTTTTTTTTACTGTTTGGTGGCGGCGGTGTTGCATTTCCATAATTCCATCTAATACATATAACTAAACAAAATAAACAAAAAAAAACATGGAAATGGGTTTACCATTCAAGCGAAACAGAAGCAGCTTACATGCAAGTACAAAAATCAAAATTTCATACCCATAACCGATTAACAGAGCTCCACCAGGAATCTGAGTAGAAATTGACCACAAAGAAATCGATGATAATAAAATACTTTCTTTCTCAAGTTGAGCAAATCGAGGGCAGTGATTTAAATTACCCAGAAACTACAACATCTATAGAGATAAGAAAGAAGACAAACCTGGAGCTGGCAAACTCAAAGAGTCTCCCAGTTGTGGAGAAAATGATGAGAGCAACCTCAGCATCGCAAAGAACAGCGAGTTCATGAGCTTTCTTGAGCAACCCAGAACGGCGTTTAGAGAATGTGACTTGCCTGCTGTTTGCATTCTCGATCTTCTTTATCTCAATCTTACCTCGCCCCATCAAATTCACTACTTAACTCGATCAGAACCTGCTGCCTTCTTTAATCTTTTTGTTTCACTGAAATTAAGCTTTTTCACGGCCCTTACGATTTACTAAGCTGTTGTTCCCAAGTAGGAAAAAGACGATTGCTAAAAATGGAGAAAGGAGAAAAAAGGGAGAGGAGGTAAGAGGCGTGATTAAATCACACTGTTTCCAAATTCCAATTAGAGTGAGAATTTATGAGAGAGTAACACTGCCTAGAAACGGCAAGTCTGCATGGCAAAGCCTCTTCTGTTGCATGCCACTTTTTGCCACATTTAGAGCGTTTTCTGTACTTTTGCGCTACTACTGGGCCCCACCAACTGTTGTTTCCCTTGCTTTTCTTCGCTACCAATGTCTTCTTGTTGTTTCCAGGGAAAATAAAGCTGTTCTTGTTTATGCTGTTTTTATAAAACAAAAAATTGACTCATCTTGACATGACTACTATAAATCTGTCTCAACGCTATTCTTCCACCCAAGTTCTTGTTTATGTTTTCGTTTAAAAAAATGAAAATGATAAAGACACATAAACATTTCTATGTGTCTTGTTATTGTATAAAATCTATGTATTTGTAAATTAAATTGAAAAAATTATGTAATTGACTTTTATAACTATACTAATACATATAAATTGTATAAAATCACACTTTTATTTATATATTTTAAAAAATTTACAAAGAGACATCTAAAATACGCCTAACGGATGAGGTTCATTCGTTAGGGTGTCAATTTTAATTGTTAGCGTAGTCAACACATTTCAAACTTTTTACAATTGATAATTAATAGTAAATATCAAAAAAATTAAGATTAAAAATGATAATTAGTATTAATTTCATAAGGGACAAGACACTTAAGCAGTGTCTTGCCCCAAAACACCTATCATCACCCATTAAAAAATTACGAACACCGTATTCTTATGTTAATATTTTTTTGATAATATTTTTATATAATATAATATTGTATAGGTGGATAAATTAATGATCAAAATTTTCATAATTTAACATATAAATTAATACGACAAGTAATATAAAATAAAGGGTATCAAGTTAACTATTATTACCATGCGCTCGTATCAGCATATTGATTACCCCCTCCGTTGGATGTGATTAGCTATAAATTAATAATATATGTTATCTATGGATATTATTATAGAAGTACACATGAGTATTGTCATGGATTTCTATAATAGTATCCATGGTTAACACATACTACTAATTATGGATATAGTTGGTGCATTGTCGTGGGTTATCATGTATTAAAGACTTTTAGAGTGTTTTATTCTATGGCTTGAAGGTTTTGGTATTGTGTCATACATAATTACTACATGTGTTTCAATTCGTTTTCCATCAACTATGAACTAGTGCTTTATTGATTTTATATGTAATTATCCAAACAAATTACATTATGTTCCAACAACATTACCAATGACATATTATTAATTTATTGATGTATTCATCAATGGTATGTACTCCATAACTAATAAAACACAACCATGGATTACCATATTAATATTCATGGATTACATATATGACAAAATTGAAGAAGAAGAAGAAGAAGAAGATGAAGAAATAGAGATTCCGTATAATTATTCCATTATTAATGTTAATAGGTTTAGAGCTCAGTTATTATTATTATTATTATTATTATTATTATTATTATTATGGATTTTTGGATGCTAATATACTAAACTTTTGGGGTATTGGACAATAATGCACTAAACTTTGACCTTGGACAATAATACACTATACTTTTGGGGTGTTAAACAATAATGCACTCAATATGATTTTGGCAATGACTAACTTGCTGGCAGTCCTATGTAGCGGGTGCAGGAGATGGATTGGTCAAAAATATTTGTCTTCTCGGTCTGCCACGTAAGATTGTCACCAAGTTCGCCACCGTCGAAATTGTCTCAAGTGCATTATTGTCCAACCCCCCTAAAGTTCAGTGCATTATTGTCCAAGGTTAAAGTTCAGTATATTTTTGTCCAATACTCCAAAAGTTCAGTATATTAGCGTCCAAAATTCCTATTATTATTATTATTATTATTATTATTATTATTATTATTATTATTATTATCCCCTTCCTCCTCCTCTCTACAAAAAACCCCGAAAGACTACAAAAAAATTAATTACCATTGTCAATTCAGCGACCTGAGCCTCATTTTTTATTACAAATTGAGACTCTATTGTCTTCCCCATCTTTCACTGTCAATGTCTCCTGCGTCCTTGGTGGTCAATAACCCTATTATTTAAGGATGGCCTAATAAGATTAAGAGCAACCCCATGTAGGTTCTAAGAGCAGGAGTAATTGTAAGAAGTTTTAGTAATTGTAAGAATTTTTTTTCTTTTCTTTTCCTTTTTGAGGAAAGTAACGGTAAAAAGTTAGAATTCATTCGAATGATCCTACCTGCATTTTATTTCATCTTCTTATTGTTGTAAATTAATTTTTATTTTCCGTTTTATTTCAAAAAGTAGATATTATTTGCTGTAAAATAGAATCTTAAGAAATGTTTTATTTAGAGTTTAAAATTTGAGTTTCTTATATTGTACTATAAAATGAAGAAATAAGTTTCAAAAAAATTGAAAGTTAAAATGATGTGAAATAAACCTCACCAAAAATCCATATTTACGGAATGCTATTATACATGACGCCCCAACAATTTATTTATTTTTTTGGTGATGTCACTAACTATCCACTTTATAGAAAGGGTTATTCATGACTCTATGTAGGGGTGAATAGGTCATAGTAAACTCTTCTAAAACTAGAAATTTTATCCTTACCCTTTAGGATGGGTTTCTAAATTTAAAAAACCTTAAATTCCTAAACCATAACCCTTAAATTTTAGGAACCTTACTCTTATACCTTACCAATAATATGGATTTAAGTTCCAAAGTACATTTTTTTTAAAAGAAAAATATTGAATGCAAATTTCTACCAAGCATCTATCAACCCCTATCACCTTCTCTACAAATAGTAATGAACATAAAGAATGTCCACCTACCTTTGGACCTCTACAAACCCCGTTAAAGCACGATCAAAACTAGAAATTGTTTATCACTTTAGGCCATGTTCTTTTTTGCGGTTGGCAAACTGCGTTACCACAGCATACCGCAGTTTGTCACAACTCACCACACTTTACCATAAATCATTACTTTTCTCTCTCCTCACTTTTCTCCTCTACTTTTTACATTTTCTCTCCTTACCTACCCCACATACCAATAACCTACTACAATTCCACCACACCATAGCACACCATACCACAAAATATCGCAAAAAAGAACAGAGTTAACCTATCAAGCTCCAAACTAGAAATGGTTTATCACTTCAATCTATCAAGCTCCATATTTCAATTTAGAGTAACAGTTTTGGATTAGGACAAGTTCTTGAATTTTGAAATCCTTATTCTTGCCTATATAACTAGTTTAGGTTCTAAAACTTACCCATTTACCCGGATTCGGTAAAATTTTATGTTTTGGTACAGAAACCGTTCATCCCTAGATTTGTGCAACCGTAGTAGACGGCTTCAACTAAAATAAAATGGTGCTTTGACCTTTTGGTATTTAGATAATGGAAGATTCTACCATAGTTCAATTTTTTTTTCAACTATAGTAGTTAAAATGTATAATTACCCTAATACCTTTAAAAAAATCAAAATTAATAAATATTGATGAAAGAACTTGTTACATTTAGTAATCCTATTTGAGATATAATTTTTTACAAAATTTAATATTTGAAGAATATTCTACCAAAATTATTATTTTTTTTTTCAACTATCATAGTTAAAAGTATAAATATCATTAATTTTACCATAAAAAAACCAAAATTAGAATATATTAATGAAAGTAACTTATTACATCAGTTAATCATATTTAATGAGATCTAAAGCTAATAATACATGTGATTTATTTTTATAAATTAATGATTATGAAATTTTCAACTACTGTAATTGAAAAAAAAAATCAACTATGATAGAATTTTCATTACATAATACTCAAGCTTGTATGAAATTATCTCGTGAATTATTATACTTTATTCCACCTGTATAGTTTCTTTAACAAAGCTCCTGAAGAACTATCACTAGGAGACTCAGAGTAGCCATCCTCCTCTAACCATGAAATAAAACTTTGTTTCTAAAACACACAAAAAAAAAATAAAAAAACTAAAAAAAATAAAAACGAAACAAAAAAGACTGAAACATTCAGTAAAATAATCAACCACCACCTCCCACTCTTTTTTTCTCCCCAAGAAAAATAAACACCACTAGCAGAAAATAAAAGTGTAAACATAACTCTTGATCTCTTGAGTCTTGACTGATATTGTATCTGAACTAAGTGCTAAAAAATGACTTCTGATGCTACAAGCTTGCTAAACACAACAATCCGAAGAATATTAGTTTCAATTGGTAACAGCTAACTGCTTCAATTAAAAAGCATATGCAACAAGATGCAAATCAAAAGGATCAACTTAGATCTATCAAAATTAAAATAAATTTAAAAAAACAAAAACCTCTCATATCTCAGTCTAGAAAAGGATTTCTGTATACATGGGAATTGAAACATCTCAGTCTAGGAAGACTAGGGGGAAAAAGAAAAACTTCTCAGAAGCTGCAGTCAGACTCACAATCTGACATTCTGCCTTGTCTTGATCATTCTCTTGAGTGTTGCCAGCCAGAAATTGCACTCATCCCATTCACTGGTGGTAAGAAGCACCTACAACATACACATCGAACAAGAAAATTACCAACCATATCTGCCTGCATGGCCAGAAACTAGAGCCTGTTGTTTTAACAAGTCATTTGGTATGAGGGAGTTGGGAGGTGGAAGTAGGAATAGGTGGTAAATTGATAATACAATTCTCACATATGTTTTATGGGAATTGTAAAAAATGAGGGATTGGGAATAATAGAAACCCCTAACTACCACTAATCTATTACTAGGGTAAATGTAACAATTCACAATGGGAATTCACTAACCATCTTAAATACCAATATTATCCTCATATTTAATTTATATTACCAAAAATACTTCACCCTATTTAAATTAATCAATACCACTCCCATTTATTCCCAGTTTAAATTACTATATAACAAGCAAGGAACTTGGGAATCCTTCAACACATTCCCGCCTCCATTCCCATTCTCATTCTTATTCCCATTACATACCAAACGGGCCGTAAGGGAGAGACATACCTGGATTTGTAAGGCGGTGCCATAATCACCACTGTCTAAAGCCTGGCACAGCTGCACAAGCTTCTCAGCAGCATTCTTGGATATGTCTCCACTGTTCAGCTTTGCAAACAGAGCACCCAATTTCCTTGAATTATCTTCAATCTCTCTCTTCTTCGCAGTGTTTGCATGAGCACCACCTAGAACTTCTGATGTCTCATTGAATAGCCTTGTCAATGTAGCAATAACAGGCTTCTGGTGTGCTGCAACGATAAACCAGGCAAGCAACTCAAAGATAAGAGGAGGATCATCACAACATGAAAACATCTCAACAAGAAAGCAAAATAAACTTCAACACGCTCTGTCTCAGCCATCCTGTTTGCACAATGGGAATCCAGGCATATAAATGATCCTTTTACTAGTCAACATTTGGCCTAAAAGTCAAACCTTCTTAGCTAAAGTTGGACACATGATCCCCTTAAATCATCTGGATTCTGAATTCACATTGACCAACAGAATTTTTGCTTCAGAATATTTAAAAAGAAAAAACTGGAAGCTAAAAGTACATCACCAGCAGAATAAAGCTATATGCGCGCATGCACAACATTTTCAAATTATGACATTCATAATACATCACTCTTTTACAACCAGTAACCAGAACAAACCTCAAAAGGTTTGCAAAGACATGCATATCTGTTTTCTATTCTTTCAAGCAATCAAAAATAAATAAAGAATGAATGCCCAAACTTAGCAAAAACTCACATATCAATTAACTTATGTACAGATAATGTGGCGCCAGAAGCATTAAACTCCTCTCTATCACGGTATCACCAATTCATTTATGATTCTTTTTTCTATACAGGTCACAGAGCCAATAGTTTCTATTGCCCCCCCCCCCCCCTCTTTTTTTCTCTATTCCAAAATAAAATAAGAAAATCAAAGAAAAAAGGGAAAAGAAAACACACAAAAGAAATATGCAATGAAATATGATTCACAGAATTTCTAATTACCAGGCACATTTGAAGTATCGACTGTTTGAATTGTTGGTGGCGGAGCAGGAGGTGCAACAGCGGTCTGTGCAGGTGCAGGTTGAGTAGGACTAGATGGTTGTGTTGAAATCATTCCAGGTCTTGGAGCAACAACTCCAGGGGTAGTCACTGGCATAAATCCCCTTGGTGGCGGGGTGGGTGATATAACCTGTGCTGATCTTTGGCCAGGGATAACTCCTGCTTGAGGTGGCATTGGGCCAAGTGAACCAGCTCCAGGTGGACCAGGTTGGAAAGTGGTGTTGGCGGGCCCCTGAATTGCACATGAAAAAGTTAAGACCACAACAAAGGCATGATGGATGCATCTAGTAATATAAACATTGGATGTCATTATCTACTTACTGAATAAAGCTGGGACCCCAATGTTGTGGGCTGCTGATATTGCTCAGCATTTCTCAATACAGGAGGAGATGCAGGGACAAATGGCCTCACAGCAGGTTGAGCATTAACAGGTGCATGGAAGTTGGGCTGTGGAAAACAACAATATTACTATCATCGAATGATATGGAGAACTCAGGAAATCATAATTGCATTGGATACTCTTTGCTAATAATGCCACTATCAAAAGCAGTAAGACAAAAAATGTACAGCATATGCACCAGCCGGACCCTTTCTCAAAACTTTATGTTGCAAAAAGTTTTGTTTCATAACAATCAACCTCAACCAGCAATAAAATGCTAACAAATACAACTAGAAAAAAAAAAAGTCAATCCTTCCAGCCCAAAGCGGATTGTGAATACTGCATAAACATCAGTGGGCTTTTCTTCAAACCATCCCACAGTGACTTACTGTCGCTGAAATTACCTGGGGAGCCGGTTGTGATGGTGGTGGAACAAATAAGTTGGGCTGAGGCTGTGATGCTGATGGGTATGGAGTAGAAGCAGGATAGAAAGGCTGCGGGGCAGTATCAACACTGGGTTGAAAATGAGTTGGAGCTGCCCTCTGTCCAGAAAAGAAAGCACAAACAAATAAAAGCCATCAGAGATTGTCAAGAATTGCAGAGTTGCAAGATAAAAACAATGATATACAGCAGATAGAACAATGGCGGAAATTACCGGGTAATAATGCTCCGAAGTGTCAACATATCCTGTTTGAACTGGTGGATTCACGACACTTGGTGCCTCTTTCTCTGGTATAGAGTACTAGATATTAGAAGCGGCCCACTATGTATATTATTAGAAACTATTCAATGCTGAATAGAGACATTAATTCAAGCAGTCATCACTAACACCACACCAGTAAAAGTTGTATTTGTCTTTTCTCTTATTCATATGCATACCCTTCAAATCTTCTGTTGGATTGTCCACATTCTTCACATTAGGTATTCACGGATGAGACAGGGAGTACTAAAAACCTAAGACCTTGGTCCAAAACATATGGTGTCTAGCTAAACATTTGGGTTAGTGCTGTTGTTAGTTCAATTCAGGCATGGTTTCACATCAGCATCATTGCTTAGATTTCTGTCCATGGTTCGGTAAAGGTTGCCAACTAAAGTGCAAGAAAGAGAAGAGTTATCAAAGTTGTGGACACTTATTTCCATCGCATGAAAGATAATTTCATCAAGGCTCTACTTCTGGAGTAAATTGAATTTCTATTATTCTTCTTTCAATGTGGCCCACAATGTTCAAATACCTCAGAGCTTATATTTTGGATGAATATTGCCCTTCTATGCGATAATAAATGTGAACCTGTTTCTTTTGATAAAAAAAAAATCTACATAGTTCAACCCCTTGTGCAAAAAGGAAAATAAAATTGTGCAAATCATCACTTGCCATTACTTGCATGAAATTATTCTCAACCCAAAAGGAACATAATGCACTAGATAAAAGCACAAATTGTCCTCCAAAGCAATAAGATTGTATTGATGAGTTCCGAAACAAATGCAAGTCCTGTCCTTCTACCAGACCTATGGTTCAGAATTAAGATATGACTAAAAGAAATGCAGCCAGTCGCTAACAACAAAGGCTAGAATACCTGGTTGTGAAGAAACTGCAATGCGGTCTCTTAAAATGACGAGCTCAGGAGACAAATCCTCGCCCAAAAGCTTCAAGTACTCCATAGCTGTTGATAACTGCCCTTGGCTAGCCAAAATTTCAGCATATTTTTCAACTAGCTTGCACAACGATGAACTAAATTGCTTCTGCCCAGTAGCTAACGCAAAAACTATTGTCTTTTCCATTAAATCCTGTGCAGTTTTTAAACGAAAAAGAAAAAGTGTCTGTTAGCAAAATTTGCATCTCTTAAGATTTAAGATTCCGAATAGCAAGCAACTAACTTACTTGAAGACGATCGACATAGGACTTTCCCTCTGGCTCAGCTGACAAACAACGAGACCATATTTCTACAGTTTTGTCAATGCTCCCAGCACATATATAACAAAGGGTTGCAGCCAATGTGTTTCCAGCAGCCAACAGTTTTGAGGCCAGCGCGTCGCAAAGCACAGTCCACTCCTCTCGTTGGGCAAACTGTCATGAAAAACGGAACATTTGTGTCAAAACCTTTACTATGAACACATCTCAGCTGAATATTTCAAATGAAACTCAATTTCATTCTGGTAACTAAATGCTCTAAATATACTTAAAGCCACAGGCTATTATCTTTCTCACTGCCCGAGAAAACAGAAGGATCATGGGATCATTAATAAGCACAGATTTACTGTTCCCAGTTCACCAAAAGTCCTTAAAAGATGAGCAAGTACGACCCAAGATATTGCACCCCATATAGTCAAAATAATTGACAATTGAGGTTCTAGTTATATCAGTATCCACTCTGACAAGACTTTGCAACCGAAATTTCTCTTCATTGAAGATAATTGAAGATTCAAAGATGAAGCCAATTGAAGATCGTAGTGGTGTAGATGATTGGTAACTTACAGTGCAAAGAAGGGCCAATGTCTCCTTCCATGATTTAAGAGGCCTGGTTTTCACAAGACTCATGAGATCATGATTCACCATTGCAGATACAACCTGGACCAATGAATGCCAATATGAAGTAAGTGTATTAAAACCTAGTGCATTATGTGTATAATCACTAGATCCATCCTCTTTCAGGTTCAGAATCTGTAAGGGAGAACAGAAGCCAAAACCTAAAATCACAGACCTTGAGATACGGTGAGCTGCTCATCTTAAGATACTGGTCACGGGTACTTTCCCAGAGGGAAGAACCACCAACATGGGCAATCACGAGGGCATCAGCCATTTTATTCACAGATATACAGTGTGCAACTGCCCCCTTGTAGTCTCCAACTACTAGCGCACGCTGAACAGCATCATCAAATGCTGGATCGGTGCTCTCTTCAACTTCATCAAGTTCTACTTGCCCCTGGTCCTCATTAGGAACAGCTTCTCCAACAAAGTTATTGCCAGCACTTGATACTGGAGTATCAGCTTTTGGACTTGGAAGATTATTGAAAAAGTCTTCACCATTATCATAAGCGAAGGCAGCAGGTTCCTTGTCTGCTACGTTCACTGCCTTGCCTGTCATATCATCTTCAAGGCTAAGTGTACTGACTTGCTGAGACACATCATCTTGAACAGTCTCTGTCGGTTCCTCAGGTACAGTGAAACCAAGATGGGCAAGGAGCTTTGTCCTTGCTGTTCCATCATCTTCATACATAACCTTTAAAAAGCCCCATGTTTCTCTGTCATCCTCTGACCTGTTTGATGTTCAAATCCAGAAACGAAAAAAGGAATCGATTAGGTATGACAGCCAGAAAGGCCTGGAGAACAGGAAGTATAGATCCGCAATCACAGTCCAGTGACATACTGAGATTCTTGAGACTTCTTCTCACATAAAGCTTTCAAAGAAGACCTTTCTCCATTTTGAATTGCAGCCTCAAATTCAGATGAACGACTCACCAAAGTATCTTCTGTTACTAAGCTATGCACGTAAACCTAGGAAAGGGGATGACGTTGTCAAATGCTATTTCTTTACAAACTAAATATGCACCAGATAAGCATATAAGCCAACGATATGATCATACCTCTGATGATCCTCCAGGAGAACCAGGAGCGGAAGGCTTTGAGTGAAATGAAACAAGCTTTCCTCCAAAGCCAAAAGAAACACCCACTGGTCGTTTATACCACTTTGGAGCTCTAAGTGGTGCTGCATTAACGTAAAATACAATGAAAGTGTCAGACTCCAATTAGGTCAAAAATTAAAATATTCAGTTAAATGGTGGCAGAGCTTATCCAGTATTTCATCTAAGAACATCATAATGACTAACTAGCATACCCATGTGATGCTTGGGAATGTTTTAATTTCTTTCTCAACATAATATTGTACGTAAAACATAATAATTATATCCATTTCATACAAGCTGTGGGGAAAAATGAACCCTTTTGTAAAGATACAGTAGGATAGTTGTTTTAAGTTGTAGTTTTCTTTTGAATTGAAGAAACACCTATGCTATGAGAAACTATCAAGTTAAAATATTAAATGCATTAAGATTATAATCGGTATATTAAATATTTTGTTTTGATATACTTGGATCTTCATAGGAACTAGGATCTGAACTAGCATATCAAAGATTCTAATTGAACCGACAACTTTGACAGTTGTACAGTGAAGCTTTAATTTGAAGATTTGTTTAACCAATTACCCTTTCCACAAATTCCCCACTCACCCACCCTTCCAATGGAGAAGCAATGGCTTCAGCACAGCAACCCCCCTTCCCCCTTCTGTTTTTTTCTTCCTCTTCAGAGCCATGTAGTCTATATCAGAATCATATGCTAGAATCATTGTAGCCACATACCACTCCTCTCCTACTCAGCCAACATCTCTCAAACCAGAAGAAAATCAGAGGTCCCTAAGTTCAATTCCTAGATCCCGAATTTCAGGTGAAAGTAACCATCCTTGTAGATGCAGGACACCATCCTACTCAGCCATCATATCCCCCCCTGCGCGCGCGCCCCAAACGCTCCATCTCCTTCTAATTCACAATCTGAAAAATCATGACTTCCTTCAGTAGGGGTAAACATCCCATTCTTTTCTTTCTCCAAGAGTTTTCTTAGGAATGGTCACCGGAAAACTGCCGATTGCACAAAGTTGGGTAAATACGGTTTGCTGTTGGAAAAGTGGCCAATTAAAGGTTCGCGGTGCTACATGGAAGACGGTGACCTACATGAGGTTTTTGACTACTGAGGATCGATGAGTGTCCAAGGTTTCTCTCTATCTAGAATGACATTAGGATTGGTACATTCATTTTAACTAAATTTTAATCAAAACAACAAAATTGTCCCAAGCTTCTTTTAAAAAAAAATCAAAAAAGAGAAAAAAAGAAGTTAATTCAAGAATGTTGGCGGTACTTTGGACAACTCATCATTATAATGTACATAATCTCTCTTATATCCCATACCAATAACCTTAGTTTAAAAAGCCATGCATAGTCCCAATGAGACGCAAGGCTCGGACCATTGACACCTCAGAGAGGTGAGGCGAGGCTCATTCAAAAAGCCCACAAAAGGTGCCTTTTGTATGCCTTTTGTGCACCTTTTGGATCCCAGTGAAAAAGAAATGTAAAAAAGATTCTTTTTGCACCTTTTACACCCATTTGCCGTGTTCCCTTCTAATTTGATCCCCTCAACCCTAAAATGCTTTCATAAAGACTCACAACTTCTACTTTTCTCTAGTCTAGTATATTCATGTGAGAATGATTTCCATGCTAAGAAAATATTAGCATATAAAGTGTGTCATGAGTCCAAAAGGTAAATGCCTTTGCCTCGTTGCCCGCACCTAGGCTCCGAAACCCGTTGTGCCTTTTTTGCACCTTAGGCTTCTTAATCTGAGCCAATAATAGGAAACATTTAATTACCTAGCATTTAAATTAATTAATTAATTAATTAACTGTCGCTTGGAGTTAGGGTTGGACTTAGATTAGAAAAAGACCAGACAGCTAAAAATTTGACAGGAAGGATGCACAGCAGTTGGCTTCTTTTTTCTCTAAGAAAAAGCATGTGACATGTACAGGCTATAGGATTGCATTTTAGTATTATAAATATATAGATGACACCAGTGGAATGGCAAGCCACAAACATACCTGCACCAAAATCAGTTTCTGAAACCCCATAACGGCTGCAACCCTACAACATAAAAAGAAGAAAACATGTTGATTTATGGCTTGATTTAGCTAAGGGAGGCAAAGATAGCATTATCAAAAACAAAATTTCAAAACACCCTTAAACAAGGATTGTCCAACAGCTGACTAAAATCAACTATATATTGAAGAACGCGCCTCCCACAGGAACTACTTATTCCCACAGGACAACAGCGTAGTCCTATCTGAAAGATTGCCAATTTCTCTCAAGTCATAACAGCCATAAAATTGCCAAAAAACAAAAAGAGAAAAACAATCTGATAGGATAGGTAGTCTTAGTCCTAAGACGTCACAGAGTAGCTGGAGCAAAATTAAACTATTAGCAGTGTTGCAAGCAAACTTGACCCTGCATCTCCCTAACGTTGCAGCAGTTAGATACAAAGTGTAAACAATAATGAAATTCCTGGCTTCCATCTTGAGGACTTCCTCTAAAACGAAGATTTGAAGACAAAGTTGTCAACAACTGATGGAACATAATGAAAAGTGAAGGGTTTGATATAGGGAACTTAACATAAAAGGAAAATCCCCTTCCATGAGTACTCCATAACCAAAAACTTTCCCCATTAAGCAATCTGATAGTATAGGCAGCCTTAGTCCTAAGAGGTCACCATACAGCAAAGACCCCCGGAAAAAATAAATTTTGAGGAAGGGAGAATAATGTGAATCCGCATTATATGAAAGGAAAGAAAGCTGGTAGACACAGATGCGGATGCCAACACTAAAACTGGATCATAATAATAATGAGGAAATAATAGAAATGAAGTGTGGTAAACATTAGATGATTGGCCCAATGTCTTGAAAAGAACATAGCTTAGAAATGATAAACTAGAACCAGATGGTTGCAGATAGAACATTGACTCAAACCAGGCTGGCAACAAGGAGGTCCTTAAACCAACTTGTTACTGCCTACAGATTTCTTTATTCACTGCTGATTGTGGGAATTAGCACCCAGGCCCCAGCCAGATCCTAACTCCTATGTCACAAGCCATTATGTTCATTTCTTTATCAATCCTAATGTTGAACTCAGATTAGCCACCATTTACCAAGGTTTTTGCATATTTCTAATTTGGGAGTGATGCAGTAGAAGATTGTTATTATCTATTCATAATCGCCACTGTACACGGTGAGCTACTTAACAAGAGAATAGCAGGAAGAGATGTACAACATAAGTTCGTGAACCACGAGCACAAACCTCAATATTGTATATGCCAATCTTTCCATCAAAGGAAGATGCCGAAATGACCCCTGGTATCTTAGAGTACCAGTGTATATCAAAGTTCCAGTTAGTGCCAGCAGGCAATTCACATACTATCTGCAGTACACAACAAGCCGAGAAAAAACGTGTCAGTTGAAAGTGTTTGCATCATAGAAACAGAGGGATAGGGGTTCATATCCACAATTAAGTAATGAAAACGCCATACCTCCCCAGAAACAGTGTCCCAGCAAATAGTACGATTATCTTTAGCACACGTGAGCAAATAAGAGCTGTCAGTGGGGCACCATGCCATTGAAATCACCCCTAATCCATATTAAACATGTAAAAGATTGAAGGGTCAGCATCGACAATGTTGCAATCAGCAGAATCTAAAAGACATAATGTACTCATTTAAGTTGGCAGCAGTGTCCAAAAGCAGCATAAACTTTAAAGATCCATACCAAACATATAAACAAAAGGATACAGAAAAGAGACTAGTGGCATGGCTTAACCGCTCAAATGATGCACAATGCAAAAGACCAAAAAAAAGCTGGGAGATAATGCAGAGAAACAGTACAACAGTACATGAACAACAAAGGAAAGTAAAACGATAAGAAGTGCAAAAACAAAGCAATACTGATCTAACTCTTACCTTTAGTGTGACCTACAAATTCTTTTACAGGAGACATAATATTTCTCATATCCCAAAGCTGCGACAATACATTACACCATAGTAAGCACACATAACATATTAGTTGAAAATCCATGTAAAGGTGGTGAAGAAAGGCATTACCCTAAGCGAAGGTGAATTATCATCATCCGATGCAACAACTAGTTGAGTTGCCACGTCAGGGTTCCATTGAAGAACAGAGCAACGCCTTCTGTTTGAGTCCGAAAAGCTGCAATATGCCAAAACATGTAAGCCATCCACTAGATCACATCCTTGAGGGTCTAAACAATATCTTAGAGCACCCTCCTTACCTGATAACTGGCTTCTGCTTCTTCAAATCCCAGACAACTATCAAAAAACAAACAATTCAGCACAAGGTTAAAGAGTTTTCTTCACTTAAATAAAAAAGGAAAAACATCATGAACTTTGCCTCACCAGTTGTCCCATTGTATGATGTAGAAGCCAAGATATGTTGGACTTTGCTATTCCAAGACAAATAAGATATTTCACCTTGAGCAGCAGAACCACTACCCTGCATAATCATTCATTAAACGGTGTCATTATACCTTTAGCTAAAGAAAGTTTGAGGAACACAAAAGCATAAAGGGTCTTGGGGCACAGAACAAGGGCTTTGAAGCGAAGGTGAGGATTTTTCAGACACAAGGTGCGCTTTATTAAAATATGCTTATAAACCATCCCCAAACAATACTTTTTGATGATATGTCGATAACTATGGCATCAAAGATTTTTTTTTGTTAATATTACAAACATCAATGCATGTGTTGCCTTCTTTATATAGAGATAAACAGGGAGAAAAACAGATTACCAGAAAGAAAAGGAGGGGATCGAGGGACTCTTGAAGTTTTTTTTTTTTTTTTCTCTTCCCCCCCCCCCCCCCCCAAAAAAAAAATCAATTGTGTTACATAAAGCAAGCAGGACCTTTTGCAAAGTGTAACAGATTAGCTTCAGGATTTTGTGAGCCTGCCAAGGTGGGCCCAGAGAGCTCTTTATTGAACTAAACCACCACTATCTTGAATCATTATTGGCATATTATTTTTCCTAGGAAAGCAACTCTGTAAGCCTCATATTTTTACATAAAAGTTTTAAACCTTAACATTTTTACCAGTGCACAAACAATGATTGAAATTAATATCCAAATAATGGCCAGGTTTTAGACCAGAATCTCAACTGTGCCACTGTCAGGAAGGATGCACCCACCAGACTGGTATCCAGGATTGAAAATCAACTCATGAAATCATCAAACCAATGAAGAAGCTGCTCAGCCAGAAAATCACCATCAAACCAAGGGTTGACCACTTCACTTGACTCCCTCTTTCAAACCTTAATATGCTATAAGCACCGGAATCTAAAGTCCACAAGGAAATATGGAATAAGATCCGACTAACACCTCCCAAGTTTTGAGCCCTCCAGAGTGGGCGTCATCCACTGAGCTATACACAACGGTGCATTCTCTCATAATCTAAAGTAGTTTTTGTATTCATGCGTCTTATCACTGGCTATTCGAGAAATCAAAGACCAAAACTTGGACATTCTTACTTAGTTATTGATTAGCAAACAAGTCAACATTGCCATACATTTATATATATGAAGCTAATATCTAGACATGTATTCTACATAATAGCCATCAACTTTCAAAAAATCTCGCACAATCCATTCAATCCAACGTAACAAGCCTAGTCGACTGACTTGACCATTACTTGAGATGCTCCTTTTCTGACACATTGACTGTTGTCTCTGTTCTTGGACTCATATACAAGTTGCCGACTGTGAGCTAATGCCAGTCATCTACATACACTGACAAGGGTTAAATATTGGGTTTCCTGCATTATGCGAATTGGTGGGAGACAATGATATAAGCAGTTCAGTCTGCAGTGGAGGGCTAACACGTATTTCATGATTAATTTGGAGTAATGAAATGCCTCAACTTTTGTTTATCAAAAAAGGGGGAGGCACCAGCTCGTTCTGTTTGTTCTATTATATTGTGGAATGAGGCATAAAACACTCAGTTCCTGACACTGAGGTTTCAAGTTTTATGCAGACAAGGCAAGCTCCAAGCTTTTTTCCTAGAGCTTTGAAATGCTTGTACATTTCTTGCAAATCATGTAAGAGATGTATAAATAGCGGAAATACCCGAAGAGGAGGAAAATGGGAAGGGTCCTTAGGAGATGCTAAATCCCATATGCAGATCTCACCATCATCAGCCCCCGAAGCCAGCAAGTTTGGTGTGATGGAATTAAACTCCAGACCACGAACCTGCAATAATTAAAAAGATGCATAAGCGAAAATAATATGGAAATAACCATCACAAAAAGGTAACCACACAAACTATAGAGAGCCAGAGCACAAGACGTACAGGTCCTTTATGCCATGACAATTGTGCAACAACAGGATTTGCATTTGACTCGGAGTAGTCGGAGCTGAAAGGAAGAAAAGATGTTACAATCAGACTTCTTCCCCCTTGTGTAGGCATTCAACAATGTTACAATTGATAAATTCATTACAGAGTTACTAGAAATTTAAAATATATATTTGCAAGCAAGAAATTTATCCACAATATAGAACACTAAGAAGCCTCAAATGCTCATTTACATTTTCCAGTAACTGTTACCATCTAAAATTGAGAGAATAATCTTTTCCCGTGAACCTGCTACCAACCAAAACTAGGAGAAAAAATGTCTAGACTTGAGAGCACACAGCAATGCACATGCAAAAGTGCATATCAGAGTAAAGCATTCAAATACCTTGTCTCCAGCTTAATCCAATTATTACACACTAAGGTCGGTTTAGAGGGGTAAAGTAAGTTCAGGCAAGTTGAAAAGTAAAGTGTTAGGAAATACAGGAAGAATGGGTACATTTGGGCTGAATAGAGTAAGCGGGTAATAACCCACATAAAGAACAAAGCCTTGGGATTTACAATAATTAGGTAAACTGCTCATAACATAGCCAAGGGCACAGAGAAATAAGTCAGACTATTCATTCCAACAAAACCGGTATACTAAGAAAACGATAGAAAGAAATGCATTTGTGAAGTAGCAAAAGGCTGGCTGCATGGTAAAAGAATTTAATTATCCTATAGCTTATAGAAACAATTAAAACAACCTACGGATCTTGTGATAGCAAAATCAGTTGTTTCCTAATTCCCTTTGTGATCATTCCAAGTTCTGATCATTCTTTCGAGCATGAACAATCTCCAAAGTTCACATTTCCATCCAAACTCAAATCTTAATGCATAGCAAATTCTTCAGATTTTGAATATCCCTCACATCCACAGCAGAGATGGAATAGACCCTGATACAGCTAAATAATGGGTCTGTATACCTAAAAGCCGCAGCAACTTATCATCGTGAGAATATACTTCCACTAAATTAGGCCAGCAAGGAACTGATTGTAGATAATGACTACAATCAGAATAATATGTCACATTCTTTGCACATTACTCAAGGTAAACTCAAAATGTAAACTCACAGATAACAGCAGAAGAACCTAAAATCAATCACTTTCCATATGAATAAAACACAGAAAGTCAAATTCCAAACACAACTGCCAGTCTATTACAGTTAGCACCATACAGACAACCCAGCATTCATCATTGGATCCGCAAGCCAAACCCCCCTCATCAGCGGAAAAATAATGCTAGTTGAGTAGTTGTAATGGAAAGCCGCTCCTAATATCATTGAAGTTATAGTTACAACCCTAGGAATTCAACTGAAGCACACCATTACTGTGCCGCCAGAAACAGTGAAACGAAATAATAACAACGAGTGACAGCCAATCTTATTCAGTTCACGAGGAATTCAATCAACCGTATAGAAACGACTTCGAAAATACTACTTCAATGTCTCCCCGCTATTATCAACTAGCAGGGCAAGACAATCTACACACAGATCTCCCCATACTTAAGCGGTGATGTTGGTTCGTTTCAAAAGATTAGTACAACAAACGCATCGCAAAGAAGGGTGAGTGAAAATACCGGATCAGAGTGGCGGGGTTCCAGAGGCCGATGGTGCCGTCAATGAGGCCACCAGCAATAACGCCGAGGGAAAACTCATCTGAATTGGATCCATTTTTACCCCAAGAAAGGCGATTGAAGCGCTCAGAGCTAGTGGACTGACCGATCAAGGGTATGTCCTGATCATCGGACTGAAAATCGAGCTTGAAAATCTCGATGTAGGCGGAGGTGCTGAAGGAAAGATCGACAGCACCAGCCATTGTGCCGGCCGCCAGGTATGGTGAGTCCGGCGACAGAGCCACCGAGGCCGATCTGTTGACGCTTTTTATGCATGCCATGATTTTGAGTGGATCTGATCACACTCTGATTCGGGGATTTTCGGCCAAGGGCTTTTGGGGTAGCGATGAATTCAGAGGAATGGAGGGAGGGATGGATGGATGGAGAAAGAGAGAGGGGGGGTGGCAGATTCAGATCGGGGAAATGAGTTATAGGTCTCTCTCTTCCTTTCGGATTTTGCAGATTTGCGTTTCACGACCCCCCTCTAAACTCCTTTAGATTTTTTTTTTCTTTCTTTTTTCTTTTTGGTGTCAAGTGTATTTATAGGATGCGCGTAATAACAAAGTAAAAACATTCTGCCAAAAAAACAAAACCAAAATAATAACAAAATAAAAGAGTACAACATGCTGGCTAAGGTTGTGTTCGGAACTAGCATTTGGGCTAGCGTTTAGCGTCTTGACCAAATCAAAACTCTAATTGCATAAATATTAGCGTTCGGTAGTTTTTAGGAGCGTTTAACGTTTTAAGGAACGTTTTGTGAAACGCTAATAAAGTTAACGTTTAGCGTTTGGAGTAGCGTTTCATATTTTCGGTCAAAAAATACCCTTTGAAAACTTTATCTTTGAAAATTATTGATATCCTTTTATGTCAATTCACATTAATATGTTAATTCAACCGCTAAATTTACCGAACACAATTCTTATTTGAACAATCGTCTATTATCCGCTACTTAAACCGTTATCTGATGCTTAAACCGATATCCGCTACATAAACCTTTATCCGCTATCTAAAACACTAATTTTGCCGAACATGACCTAATTTGATTCAATAATGTACAAAAGACATGTATCGATTGGTTCTTGCTTCATTTCCAAGCACGACACCTTTCATCCTCTTTCATTTGATGCCTGGGGAGCATTCTTACTTAGTAGGATGTGGGAATGTTGAATGGAAAGTTTGGACACCCTTAGGGGCATTGACACCCCTTGTCTTTGTCCCCTATCCAAGCTCATTGAGTTAGTGTACCCCCACGATAGGTGGCTTAATGAGTCAAACAACTTACCTATGTAAAAAAATGTCTGAAACACGTGTGTGTGTGTGTGTTTAAAACATACAGGAGGATATGATTAGAAGTAATTTGAGGCACGTAGGCTTAGTGAAAAATATGGTTCTTAATATGGGTGTTTGACAAGATAGGATTAAAGTAGTCGGGTGAGGAGGGATGAGTGGTTATTATTAGGGCATCCTACTTTGTCTTGCCTGCGTGTGTTCTGGTGTATGTGTTTGTGTATTTCAAGTATGTCGAGTTCGCGCACTTAACTTCCCAACGTTTAGTGGACACATATCAGGCGTTATCTCTCACCTTGTTTTTTTTTTCCTCTTTGTTTCTACAACGGTTTTCGTTTTGGTTTTGGTTTGGTTTTCGAAAACTTTTTCTTAGGTCCATTGAAATAAACCTTTTTAAGTATTGCCATGTATGGGGGGGGGAGACTACCTATATTCGGATGCCCTCATACCTTGTGATAGTGGGGCAACATCGGGGCTTCTTGTTGTTGTATATAAACATACATATATATATCTACATCAAATATGCACATTTTTTTTGGCAGAAAACAAAAGTTATTCATTACCAAAGGTCTAAAGGGAGCCCCTATGGTATGAGACCTAGTACACAGCCTTAAAACTCCTCAGTGTGGAAAAAGGACTAAGAAAGTAAACGATCTATACGTTTACTAAATTTCTCAGAATTGTGACAGAGAGAAAGAACTCTATTATATACGAGCATTATTTTAGTTTAAAGCTCGTTGAATCAAGTTATCAAAATCATACTTCAAAGATAACTTCATAGTAAAATATCTTTTAAGAGTATCCGCAAAATTATAATGCATAAACAAATGAATAACATTTTCTTCAACCATATTACACAAAGTAAATGGTAGAGACATTAAAACCATCATTAGCTAACTTGATAGCAGTAGGTAATTTATTAAAAAACACAAGCTACCACTTAATCAAAGATTCCCTTAGAGTGGAGATATGATTCCAATTAATACAAATCCAAGAGATCTTGTGAGGGTCCTTAAAGAACAAACTATAAGCGCTGCCCATTGAATAAGAATGATCATGAGATCATAGCTTCAACTCCAAGTTCCAATATTAGTACTGTCCCATTTAATAATGTAACACCCCAAATATATGGTTAAGTGTGGTTTAAAGGGATTAAATGACTCCTTATATCACCAAGGGTGCACCTTCTTTTAAGGTAACTCATCCGTTGAGGACTCTTCAGTTAAGCTGCTTGGGTGGGAGTAGTCTTAGGATGGGTGACCTCCTAGAAAGTTTTCCTAGGCAGCATGTGAGCGAGGACAAAGTACGCTGGAAAGACTCGTGGTGATTTGTAGCACTAGTCAATATGTTTCTGGCGCCATGAGTCTGTAGATTTAAGGCAATAATCCCACCAGTTCATGAGCTAAATATATATATACTGGGTGTGCACCCACCTCACCCATAAATTAACCTTGTCATGAGCAATATCCCATACAAATTTATTGATGCAAGCTTTGTTCCACATGTCTGGATTTCTAAGGCCCACACCACCCAATCTACGAGGCTCATAAACTGTATCCCATTCAACTAAAGGTCCTCGAGAATAGTGTTCCTCCCTAGTCCAAATAAAAATCTTGCAAGCTCTATTAACTTGCTCTAAAACAGACTGCGACAAAATGAATATACTTGCCCAATATCCAAAAACCCCAAAAAGGACTGAATTGACTAGAGTCTACTCTAGCTGTATAAGAAAGCTTTTTTGAGGACCAAAATTTGATTTTGCAATGATTTTATCACCTAAAGTTTCACACTCAAGCCTAGACATCTCTCTAAAGTGATTGGGGCACCCAAGTAGTGCAAAAGTAACTCAATAACATAAAAACCAGTGAGCCTGTGAATTTGATATGCTAACTAAATGTCACAGCTAGCAATGACAATTTGTTATTTATCAAGATTCACATACAAACCAGAGGTACAAAAAAATTGAGAAAGAATATGAGAAATGCATTGGATTTGAGTATAAATATGCATTAAAACATAAAATCAAAACATTCTTAAACATAAAATGAGTTAATCTTCAAGTCTTTACAACCAAGATCGGGTCATTATCAAGAGCTCTCAAAAACCTTGAAAGATACTCCATAACCACTACTAATCTATCTAGGGGATAATGGATTCCTCTAACTAGCGCTGGCAAAAATTCGGGTTCTGGTAAATTCGGGTCGGACAAATTCGGACAATGTCAAAATTCGGACGAGAAATTCATGTCCGAACCCTATTTTATTTCGGGTCGAATCGGGTCAGACAATTCGGACGAAGCTAAAATCGGGTTTGGACAATAGAAAAAGAAAAATTTTATGTCCGAATATTCGGTCAATACGGTCAATATCAAAATTCGGACGAAAAATTTATGTTCAGACCCAATTTTTTCAGGTCGGACAATTCAGGTCAGTTAAAATTTTACCAGCTCTACCTCTAACGAAGACCCCTACGGCCCTACCACCCTTAAAGAAGCCATGAGGATGACCATTGACATGGATAGAATATGAAAGACTTGTAATATACATCATGATCCATGAGACAAATCAAAGGAGTAAATTAGCAGCCTTAATAAATTCCTAATAGATAGAGTCATACGTTTTTCTAAGTATAATTTTCATCATACAACGAGCTAATAAATTCTTCCTTTTGTAACATTGGGTTATCTCCTGACATAACAATACGTCATGTACAAATGTCCCCTCACTTACACAAATGTCCCCTAAGCTGATCAATAACAGAAGGCAAGATGACCCTCAATCTATCACAAAGTACCTTAGAAAGGCCCTTATAGAGGAGTTTTGATGCATCTCAATTTCCACATGCAAATGGAGATAGGCAAAGTAGGAGAGGGAGAAAACAAGAGAGAGGGGAGAGTTTGAAGGAAGTTGTTCAATCTGTGCAGGAAATCTACCAAGCAAGTGAGACAAATATGGGTTAAAAGGATTTTTTTTAGAAGGTTGGGAGAGTGAAATTAACATACATTCCATGGAAAAGGGAGGCTAAATCAAAGTTTGTCTTTCTACACTTTTGGAACAAGGAAGATGCCAAAGCAAGCAGATAGATATTTAATCAAAAATTGATAAGGGGGCAACGAATCACAATGAAATAAGCCAAAAGGAAGGATGATACAAGGAGAATCAAACAAGTTTGGATCAAGAAGGGAGAGTTCAAACAAGCTAACGAACATCAGGATCACAAATGGAGGAAGTAGGTTACATCAGGGGTGAGAAAAATTCAACTTTGAAGAATGGATAAAAACGAATGTGGTATGTATTACAAGAGAATCATGCGAATTGAAGACCATTACCACATTGGACCAGCTACCCCCAAAAATAGAGAAAGTCAATGCCTTAAGTAGTGCAAGTTTATCCTAAGGTGTTAAGGAGATTACAAGGACTATAAAAAAGCTTTGTGGAGGTACCGAAGTGGAGTGCATATGAAGCGGGTGAACATAAAAGTGTATGGATAAGTATCCATGGGTACTACCTCATGGATGGTTGAAGAAGAACTTTCAGATAATTGTTGAGCCATAAGGAAGCCTCATCCAAATAAAGCAAAGTTTAAAGGACCTAAATGACTTTGAAGTGATGAAAGCCATGATCATTACAAAAGTCTTTAGGAAAAGTGAAGGGGAAATGTTCTTAGCATTTGATGATTATTCTTATAAAATTTTCATTAAAGAAAGGGAGGTTTTCGAGCACAAGGAGCTTGAGTCAATGCCATCAAGCACGGGTTTTCATTGGATCATCCAGGTCCAAGACTCACACCTTCAATCTGACAATTGTAATCAGAGCAAAGAACAACTAGATTCATATAGAACTCTAAACTCGATTGATGATTGTGGAATACGAGATCATGATGATCATCAATTTGGGCTGCTCATTCAAATTAGCTAAGAAGAACCATGAGAAGTTGAAGGGTCACCACATGCTACAAACACGACAATAAATATCAACAACCGATAGGCCCCCTTGAGAAGCCAAAACCTTCACCCGGTGGCTTGAAATGAGCCAATCTTTTCTGAAGAGCTTAGAAAAATAAATGAGAACTTGGAATGTCTAAAAGTTGATATGGCAGTTGCATTCGGTTTTCAAGATTGGAGTGAGTTACAAAAAAAGGCCTTGGAGAACACATAATCATTCAATGTTCAAAACAATAATTTGGTTCAAAGTCTTGAGAATGAAGTGAAGTTTGAAGGAGCATATTCAGGTGTTGAGCAAATCAACAGTCATGCAGAGCAACGAAACATAAGAGAATTAATTAAAAGGCCTGGGAAGATAATATTTTGAAAAGCAATGGGGATGCACAACACCTTAAGAAGAGCCTGCTTAGCAACCAAACAAGAGCCTTGAAGGTGTATCACAAAAATTTAAAGAAGAGCTCACAAAAAAATATGAAAAAGAAAAACAAGAACAAGTAAATGGATTTGACGAATTAGCTAGTAGATCAACTACAAGAGTGTTGATTTTTTATGGAGGTTTATGGGTAACAGACTTCTTTTCAAACTTCTTCATAATTTATTATTATGTCAATCACCATTTGAATGCAATTTGCTAGTGAAGAACACCCCCAACCCCTTGTTGTACTAAACTAAAATAAACTCCCTATTTTTGTCATGTATATAGCCAGAGAATATCAAATGAAACGACATAAAATTGATGTTGTTCTATAAAACCAAAAGCAGATCAATTTATCGAAAGAAAATGTAAATCGTGCAAATTTGCAAGGTGAACAATGGACTGCACCCATATAAATTATTCAGATATGTTACAGAAAAAGATGAATATGATTGGAAGAAATCAACTGAAATCATAAAAAGGGACATGTTACGAGGTGAACAAGAGGATGGCGATCTATGCGATTCTTTGAATGCAATCACCAGTATAGGTTTAACTATGTAGTTGCCCTTGTTTGTTTGTAGATGTCTATTGAATTGTACAGAAGAAGCAGATGTGGAATGTTGCATTATGGATTGTGGCTATGTCTAATTGGACCAAGTGGTAAAAAAAAATAGGAGGGTTTTGTTTCATCTTTATCTGTGACTAATTGGGGATTAGATGTAAAAAGTTACAAGCAGCAAGCATGCAATATATATACTTGGAAGCAAGCAAACAAAGAGGAGAGGAAAAATAATGAGGTTCAGTGTGAACATGTAGGAAGAATTCCGGTTGATAGCAAGCAAGCAAAAAGGAGAAGAAAAATAAGGAGACCCTATGTGAACAGTAGAGGTAAAATAGTAGGAAAATTTTGTTTAGCGTGTAACTACCTGTTTATTCAGGCTTTTATTGGCAAAACGACCCATGCAATGCACGAGGTTTGCTTTACATTTCACAATGCATAATTATTTGCAAGTTAATTGTAAAAAGAAAAATCCTAAAATGATGATCTATTAGTTAATAAAAATACCTCAATTCATATTAACATAAGAGAAATAAGAATTTTTGTGATAATTTGATAAGTATGAAGTAACTATTTCATAAGTTTTCAATATCACTTATGATACAACTTTTGATTCTCTTATTATTATGATCAGTATTAGTTTCACTTAATGAAATACCTTAGTCTGCCACTATCACAATTTATATCTAACTACATTAACAAATATGTTCAAAGTTGTACATGAAACACTTTTGGGCAACGTTTTAGTGTATGTTTGACCAAATTTCTTAAAATTTGTTTTTCCTTCTTAAGAACAGTTTTTACAAAAGCTATTTTTGGAGAAGTAATAAAATGTTTGGTTTAACTTATGACACAAGCGATTTCACTAAATTAGAGTGTTGGCCTAACGTATGATATAGTGTTTTTACAAAATTTAATTGTTTGGGCTAACTTTTGAAAATTACAAGTGATTTTCTAAAATAAAAATTATCATATTTAATTTTAATTATAATTATAATCGTACATTTATAGTTACAATGATAATTATAATTATAACTATACTAGTCCTAAACCCATGCAATTGTAACGACCCACCCTAAACCCGTTTTAATTAAGACACTAAGTTCGATGATTAGCCGAATTACGCTAATTAAAAATTTCCTTATTTATGACACGTTTACTGTTATACTGGTTATTACGTTTTTTCTTTATATGTATGTTTATGCGTGACAGGTCTCGAGCAAGACGATGGTTCGTGGGTTAATTTTATGTATTATTATCTTATGAATATTATGTTGAGGTTATGAGTATTTTACAATAAGTTATTTGATTTATTTTATGTTCTAAAATTTTTACGTCTAAAACCGAGGAAGGTTATATTAATTTTAATTCCGTTCTTTTACGATTTATGCTACCCGAACCTCCTAAGTACATTTTATGGCCCCAAATTATTTTATTAGTATGTTCTATCAATTTAGTTTATGTAATTTTAATTTTAGTTTTCCACCCAACTTTACATTCCAAGAAATTTTATTTAGTTATATACTAAATAATATTATCAAGTTTTATGTTGTTAATTTATTTGGGAGGATTACTAATTATTCTTACCTAGCTAATTTATTTACTAATGGTTTAATTATGTTTTAATTGGAAGGTAATTTATTTAGGAGGGGGTATTTTATAAAGGGTAAAAGGCTTTATTCTAGTTCAATTGCAAAATCTGATTTCTATCACTTTCTCTCTCTACCTTCCCTCTCCCTCCTTGCTGTCTGCCTGCTGCCCGTGCACAGCCCTTCTGCCGCCCCTGCCTGGTGGTTTCCGGCGGGTCTGCCGGCCCCAACTCCGCCACCACTCGCTCCTCCCTTCTCTTGTTCCATTTCTCACCTCAAATTCAAGTAGTATAATCTCAAACCCTAACCTAATTCTCTTGTTTCTAATCTGATTTTCTACTTCAAATTCATGGTTTCTTGATGTTTTTCATCTTCTTTATGTTTATTAAGCATGAATTTAAGTTGTGGTTAAGTTAGGGTTTAAGTTTTAAGTGTATGCATGTATATTTCTAAGTGTTTGTGAGGTTTTATGGTTGAATTCATGGTGGATGATGAATTAATGGTGATGCATGTGGATTTCTTATGAGTTTCTAAGTGTTTAAGGGCTGAGTTTATGTTGTGAGATTATAAATTAAGTGTTATCATGCTTAATTTGGGTGAATTAGAGAGATTGTTGTGCAAGAGTTCAAGAACATGTTTATTATGTGAAGTTTATGTTTAATCCATAGATGCATGTGATTTTTAAGGCCTTTGATGAAGAGTTTTTCATGGTTTATATTCTGGAAATATGGTGGTTTAAGGTTTGTTGAAGTTTGATTAAGTTCTATTATGATTAAGAGTGGGAAAATCCAATTAAAAGATGAGTTTTAAGTGTTTTAGCTACTGTTTTCAATTCTGGAAATTTACAGAATTATAAAAGTGAGATTTTTGCCCAAATTTCTACTCCATTTGATAGCTTAAAGTGCTAGCAAACCATAGGCTTTGGAATTTCGAATTTCCGACATGTATAGCCCGAGTTACGACCAAAACCGTGAAGGTACAATTTTATATACGAATTCTGAGTCAGTGTTTTGAGGGCTGTTTTTCGTCCCTTTGGAGACCTCTTTAGTTTTTATGGTGAACATGAAAGTTTTAGGCCACGTTGCAAGCTTTCCGGAAAGGTATGATTCGTAGTCATCCGATGTCGGGAGTATGAGTTACGAGCCGGAAGCAGGGCTGTCCGAACAAGTTTCTGCCCAGAATTTTTATTGCCTTTTCGCCTAAAATTTGTAAATTGGGTCTTTTATGGAGTTCTTATGAATTTGTAACCTTTGTGGTGTTGTCAAGATAGTTGGGATGAGTTTTCTAAGCTAATTTAAGTTGGGTTGATGTTGAGGATTATCTCCTAAAGGATCATAGGTAATTTAGCAATTCATGGGCCAATTCGGTGAAGTTTTAAGATCCAAGTAAGTATTGTTGATGAATAAGGGTTATACTTGAGTCCCTCTATGTCTAAGTAACCATAAGCTCGTCCTTTATTCATATCTTATTTACTGTTCATCGATTCGAAAATCGTTTCTAAAAAAATCCATAAACATGATATTGTCCTTAATTCCGTCGTTCTGACGTTCTTCATGTTTTCACTAATCGAATGGTTTCTTTTATTGAACCTTCAAGAGCTCCATTACTATGCTCCTTTAAGCCAATGGTTGAAATGCCCCAAAAGACATGAACCTTCTCTATTGTTATTCAATTTTCACCATGAGTTCCACTCTAAGTTTTAAGCCGTTTTATAATTTATTCATGCACTGCTTCTGTCCGGGCCATTTTTCGAGCCCTTCCTTTCATTTCTAGCATTTGGGCCAGTTGACAAAGTTGTCGGTCATGATTTTCCTATTCGGAAAGTACTCGATTGCACAAATCCGAGTTTTCTAGCCCAAGTTATCGCCGAAACTGCTTATTGCTAATATCTGAAATTTTATTTCCTTTCTTACCTTTTATGAGACAAGTTTAAGTATTGTATGCTATTTTGTATGATTACACGAACCTCACCGATTTCACTACGCTCTTATTACAAATTCCTTATAGTCTCCAAGTCGCCCACGCCATCTCAAGCTCGAGGCTCGCGCTAAAGCTTTTCGTCTAACCAAGGTACGCGAATTGTCCAACTCTTCGCTCCTTTATGTTTACGATTTATGCTTTATATTTACGATTTATGCTTTATGTTCACGATTTATGTTTTATGGTTACGGTTTATGCAAATATTTACGGTTTATGTTTTATGTTTATAATTTATGTTTTAAGTTTATGATTTATGTTAAAGGTTTATGGTTTATGCTAAATGTTTACAGTTTGTGCTAAGTATGCTTTTATGATTATTGCTCCTTTATGATTACGATTTATGCTAATCTATGCTTTTATGGTTGTTCATGGTTTTAAGCGGTCCCATTTTATGGATTCTATGTTCTATGTTCTAGCTAGTTACGAGAAGTGCTAGCCTTTTATGTTTTAGATGCTCCTGATCAGAGTGTCCTAGACCTGGCCAGTGTCTGACTGTCTAACAGTCACCCATCCAAACTCCAGATCGGTTTGGGCGTGCGCGCGCGAGATGCTTTGCATCGATCTAAAGGGGACCCAACAAAACTCTTAAGTTTATGTATTTACTTCTAAGTTCATGTGACAGGTTCTTTCTTTATGAACTCAAGTTACTCTTACTCACGTATAAGTCTATGTTCATGTCTTTTCAAGTTAATGTTTTATTACCCTTCCCGCTTTCAAAATGAATTTAAATCGGCACTAAACCGTCTTGAACGGTTTGACGTGTTGGAGGTTTACGATCTTGAGTGTTTCCCCACTCACTTTTCGCAATGTTTTTAATGTTTTGTTTTAGGGGGTCCGAGTACCCGAAGTAAAGGCAAAGGCAAGCAGGGGTAATCGCGTGTTGCAAGCAAGGTAGTCATGGTTAAAGTATCCTGATCGACTTGGGAGTCGCATGTTTTGAAGTACCCATGTTTATGGAAGAAGTGTTGTATTTTGACCTCTTTAAAGGTTGTTTAAGTTTATATGCTTTACCCAAGGGTTGTATAAGTGTATATGTGAAAGTTTTAAGTTAGTAAGTTATCTTATGGTTTTGGAAGTCTCTTTGGTGTTGTTGCCTTGTCTCTTTTGGGAGACGGCGGTAATGCCTCGACCTAAGGTGTTCCGCTGCGCTAATCACAGGTTTGGGATTCTAAGTATAGTCTTAATCTTGTGATTAAGGTTGGGGCGTTACAGCAATGCACCGAGTGTAATAAACTAGTTGTTTTAGAGGGAAAAAAAGTCATGGATAAGTGATACAAAGTAAACCAAACGAAATATTAATGAAATTCTTAAATGAAAAACTTCATAATGAATTGTTCCAACAAAACATGTCTTAAAATAGAAAATTTCCTAAAATGCTAATTAATATTTACGACGGCGAGTTGCATAATGCATCATGCTTTATTACTTTTTACATGGACCTGCAATTTAAAATTATCTTGTAAGTAGTGGTGCAATTTTACGAAACAAACTATACATATGGAAGTGTAATTGTCAATGTTGTGTACCCTTTGTACTGGTTGGTGTTGCGCATGTAAATAAGTTCGTTGTCCTAATCCTTAGAACATGGGACGATAAACTGAAATGGACTAAGTAAGACATCAGTCGTAGCCCTCCCATCGAGACCTGAAGGATATATAATAAACCACCATGACTTGTTGTGATGTTGCTGATGGATAAGTTGCCATGATTAGATCCAGTTCAGGCTGTACGAAAGAATAGTAGACAAATTAGGTAACCATTAACAGGGAAGCGTGTTAAAATTTTAAAAGAATTAATGTAATTCACGTGATATCTTGTGCGACATTAGCATCCAATTGTTGTTTGTTAGTATTCAACAATATTTGTGTGCCTTCATGGAAAACAGTGAAGGATTTGGTGCCACTAGAATCTCGCAACGTAACTACGCAGATAAATCTTCAAAAAAAGACATGGATTAGAAAAAGGATTTGTGGTAGATGATAAGTTTTGTGTGTGCTTCAAATATGTGATAACAATGAAAACTGGTGGAAGAATTGTTAACATGAGGGTTACCGTTTCACGCTCGAATTGGGATTGGAACATGTAAAAAACGGCACATCAACATTCAGTTGTAGTTCACCTAACGACGATTGGCACGTTGCCAGATGACATTTGCACACATTGCAAACAGAATTACGACATTGCAAACAATATGCACTGACAAACCTCTTTATTAGTCAGAGAGGCCTCCTGAGGCCATACCGGGCCTCAATTTCCCAGCATAACTGGCTTATCCTTAATCCTATGGACCCACTTCCTCAACAAGGCTTTCTTCCCTGCAGGCAACCTGACCAGCTCCTAGATTCTGTTTTTCTCAAGTGACGCAATTCCATCAACCATTGTGTGCTCCCACTTGAACCGAGCCTCCGCCTGCACAACCTTGGTATAAGACTTTGGCTCACCAGCATCTGTCAGTAATAAGTAATTCAAAGGTGGAGAAAATATTTCAGGTGCATTACCTCTGGTAGCCCTCATGGATCTCCTCACAGTGGGTGGTAGAGTATGTTCATCATCACTGGGGCTTTCACCTAGCTCCTGTGGTTCAGACTCTTCAGTAGCTTGATCTGTAATTTGTGGAGCTTCTTGTGGTTCCTCTGTTTCCCTCCTAGGCTCACCAAGCCTAAGTGAAACCTTGACCGCCTCAGCTCCCACTAGCTTCTTGTCACCTGAGTCACTCTATGCCTCCTCAGATTTTGGTTCCTTGCCAGTTTTGGTGAAAATGACCCTCTTTTGCTTACCGAGCGCACAACTCTCGCAGAGCTTCATGTCTATGATTTTCAGATCCTTCAAAAAGCCCTTTGAAGCTAGAACCTTCCTGTGACCAAGTCTGCAATGTCATAAGCTAGAAGAAGCATTATTGACAATAGAAATCATATTAATGCCCTAGTGGAGTAAAAAGTACCGAACCTCAATTCCTTCGCCACTACCATATCACCCTTCACGATTTTCCATTTACCATTCCTGAACCCTGTAGTGTAGCCCATCTCAATAAGTTGATTCATTGAAATCAAATTCCTCTTAATGCCTGGAATATACCTCACACCCTCCAACTTCCAAAGACCACCATTATCAATCTTAATAGTCACGTCTCCTATATCTGTTATCTCATAATATTTGTCATTAATAAGATACACATTGCCAAAATTTCCACTCCTAAAATTACGAAATAACTCCCTACCGGAGGAAACATGAAAGGATGCACTAGAGTCAACTATCCATGACTCTTCAGGACTAGACACACCCAAAATTAGGGCTTCACAAAGATCTTCCGCAGAGTTGATAGAGTCACGGTCATCATTACTCTTCCCCTTCCTAGGTTTAGGGCAATCCCTCTTAAAGTGACCTTTATCCCACAACCATAACACACAACATTGCTTATGTCCCTAGGCTTGCTTTTACTCCTGGACTTCGACTGTCCCTTGGAATTATTCGAATACCTATTGTTCTTTCTACCCCTGACACTTAAGGCACTTCTCAAAGATTCACATTAGAATTCTTCCTACGAAAGCCCTCATTAAGTAGCACAGACTTGACCTCATCTAATTTCATCTCGTCAGTACTCTTAACACTACTAACAACAGTTACAACTGTTTCCCAAGAATCAGGCATAAAAGACAACAATATACAAGCCTTAACAGCCAAGGTCGCGTGGCCTACGACATTGTCTATGGGTTTGCGTCGGCCCAGTGTAAGGCCCAGCTTGGCTTGGGCCATGCCAAGGCCAAGCGGCCTACATAAAAAAAATTCTTTCTTTTTCTTGTTGGAGGAATCTTTGCGGGCCACAACCATGGATCCAGTCAAAGGCCAATTGGCCTTGTCTTCCTTTTAGGGGGCAAAGAGATAGGGGTGGTAATTTCGGACCAATGAGGTGCGTTTGACATCTTGATGTGGGACCTGGGAATGGGTGTTTCACATTCCTCTATCCCTTCTATAAATACCACCTCTTTCTCCTTCATTTCTTCACACCTCTTCGTTCTATCATCTTCTAAAGCTCTTGGGTTACTCCTTCTATATTTTCTTTCGTACTCCATTTTCCGGGGAAATGCAACCACGGCGTCACAGGAATCATCCTCTTCGACATGCAGCAGATGGCCGCATGGGGGTGCTTCGCGACGGAGCTATGCACAAGGACTTGAGCCCGATCCTTCCAAGTTTCTTCTTTGATCTTGGAATCATGTGTGGTACCACTGTTCTCATATGAAGGTAACCTTCAGACTTCTCTTGCGTTTTTTAGTATAAAATCAACCAAAGAACTTATGCATCCTTTCTTGTCGACTTTAGCCTTTTAGAACATGATTAAGACCCATCTTGTGATATTCAAAAACCGTGCCCCACAGTCTGGTGGTAGCCCGATTATTTTGGCTCATTTAGCGGTGTGGGCCAAGCGGCCTACACGTATTCCTCTTGGGCCGACTTCTCTCCCGGACATGACCAATGACAATTTTGTAAATTGAAATTAAAATATCCATATCCCTTATTTATTTATATTTAATAAGGCGCAGATTCCTCATAGAAAAAGCGCGTAAATATCCCATAACAAGAAAAATATGTTTGGGCAACAAATTTAGTGTAGTTTGGGTAACAAAAAAAAATTATTGCATTAATCTAAAATAGGACAACCAAATAATTTTGTGATTAAGTACGTTATATGTGTTTTTTTGGTTGTAGTTGATATAAATTGGTCAATAATTTAAAGAAAAATTATTGCCAAAAGTTACTAAGACAACAAAAAAAATTTGATTGCTCACCACAACTAACTTGTGCTACCATTTTTACTAATTTGTAGGCTACCATTTTTACTAATTTGTAGATTGAACTGGATAAAACAACCAAATCATGATAAATTATCTTTGTAGCACTATGTTAAAAGACAGCAAAAATTGGAAAAAGGCAATAAATTTTTTTGTAGCTCAAAATAATTTTTCTTGTTGCGTCCAGACTATATATAAACCCATCCCCATTAATTTCACAAATTTGATATTCTTTTCTTATCAATACATTAAACCATACTTGTATAGTATTCTGTTTAAAAAATTACAAAATTAAATACTCAAATTTAATGGTTTGCTATCTAATAATAATACTTTCATAATACCTCGTGATACACACTGAAAAATTACTTTCAGAATTTAAATTAACTTATAAATTAAGATAATTAAAATGAGAAATCAAGGTGCGTGGCAGATAATTAAGGGAGAGAGGTAAAACCGTGACAGCCATTAAAGGGTGAGGGATAAGAGCAATTAAAGGATGCCTTATATTCGCCGTGTTATAGGTAACAAGCAAACGACCGCAATCCCGAATTCAAAAACTTATATGATCTCCTAGTAAAGCTCTGCCTTGGGGCTGTCAAAAATTGGGTTCTGATCAATTTAAATCGGATAAAAACTTAATGTCCAGTACCCAATTGAAGATTTTCCGATGAAAACAATAGAAAATAAAAATATTATATTTAAATTTTCGGTCAAATCGATATAAAATTTGGACAAAACTTCTATGATCATACCCACTTTTTCCGAATCGGGCTAAACCTTCGAACATTTTTTTGATAACCCTAGACTTCTACCCACTCGGGTATTGAAATCCAGAGGCGCAAAGTTGTTATTATCAAAAGGGTGATGATAAGTGTCTTGCCCCAAGACACTCCTTAAATGTCTTCACCCTTATAAAATCAATACTTATTATCGTTTTTAACCCCAATTTTTTTGACAGATACTATTAATTATCAATTATAAGAAGCTTGGAATGTGTTGGCTACGCCAACAATTAAAATTGACACCCTAACGAATGAACCCCATCCGTTGAGCATATTTTAGACGTTTTTTTGTAAATTTTTAAAAATATGGATAAAAGTGTGATTTTATACAATTTATATATATTATTATAGTTATAGAAGTCAATCATGTAACTTTTTTCCAATTTAATTCACAAATATATAGGTTTTCTATAATGACAAGACACAAAATATGTGTCTTGCACAAGACTTTTATCATTTCACATATCAAAATAAGCATCAAGACGAAGTAGACAAAGTTCATTTGCATCGTCTGCTAATTTCTTGAAAGATTTACAGACAGAAAGCTAACATTAAAGGGGCACTTCCATCCCCGTCAAACGTTCAAAAAAGAAAACCCTCCACGTAAACTACAATGAGCTTAAGATTCTATCAATAGTGTAACTTGTTGCCATGACTGTCTTTGTCTTTGCCTTTGACGCATGATTTGACAAATTGCTTCAACCCCTTCTTCTTCTTAGGACTACTGTGCTCATGTTCATGTTCATGCTCATGCGTAGAGTTGTCCACCCGTCTCGAATCCTGCTTCTCCGCAATCATCTCTTCTTCTAGCTGCAAACACAGCTGACCCACATTAACCTATTAGCTTATACTTTATTGCATGAGTAGCAAGCAAGCAAACAATGTACGATGTACGTGATTTCCAGTTAAGGGTACGTTTGGTTGGTCAATAATCCAGGGAAATGGTCAATTTTTCTGGGTTGACTTATTTTCCCAATATTTGGGTGTGGATTGACCTTAGGAAACATTTCACGGTGGCCTAACCACTTTTCCCATTTTCCTAGGGAAAATTTTTCCCCAAGTTAAGCAGTTACCGTGAAAAGGCGGTCTTCCATGCGAGCAACCCTGTCAAGGAGAGTGCCTTTGTACTCAGTCTCAACTATGACATCGTCAATGGAACGGCAAGGATGCTTAGACTGATCCCTGCTCCTTGGAGAGAAATCCAGGAACGAAGCATGCCCTTCGCTTGTAGTCGTTCCCGTACCACTCGACGGTGTCGACGGAGTCGGAGATGAGCTCCTCCCTCTATTTGCCACTCCTCTGTTGGCTTTCAACTCTTCCAAGTGCCTCATCTACACGCAATTTTCACTCCCAAAAGTTAGTAACTAACCATACATACATAGCAAGCAGGAAGTAAACGTACGTACGTACCAGATTATCAAGACGATCAAGTCTGGAAAGAATTGGCTCCTGTGTGACGGCCATGTCTTTGTTGAGTATGAGACGTAGGATTAGTCTGTTTATTGGTATATATCCTTGTACGGTAATGAGTACGATAATGGAAACCAAATAGCAGTAGAACAGGAAAATAGATAAGATAGGATAGCTATAGATATATGTAGACGTCCATGGTATTATATAGTGAATTCCATCAAGTTGACACGCGTCTTGGATGAGGCAGCTGTCTCTCAATGTTTGTTCCCACGTATGTTGTCATGGGGTGGGTAACCGCCTTCAGTAATCCGCAGCGATATTCATCACAAGGCAGCCATACAATATGATTAATCAAAAAATAAACAAACAACTTCACTCGCCAAGAAGGTGTCCGGTCAAACAAAATACTTTGTAAACTGTAACTTCAGTCAGAAAAAAAAAAAAAAAAACAAGAGCATCATTTCGTGGCTTTCATTGGGTATTGTGGTGGTCATTTGCTGTTATCCCAGTACCCTCTCGGCCTCTCCATTCCTTTTTCCACATCGAGCGGATTGAGTCATCATATTTCAAAATTTTTAATTTTTAATAGTTTTTATTTCTAATAATCATATATATTTATAATTATAAAAATATAATATGTATTAATTAGGTCAAAAGAATAATAATTTAATTTTATCAATCATAGTAAAAATAAAAACACATTTTATGCATAGTTTTATATTTATGAAATAATATAAATAAATAATTATTTTTATATTATTTATTAATTATAATAATCTTCAAAGTAAATGATACATTCAATTTTATGAGTAATTTTAGATGAAATGTAAAATGATTATGATGTCAAAATATTCATCACTTTACTAATTTTATATGCTATAACCTACGCATGCATGCATATAAATAAATATAAAATATGATATCCCATGGTGAGGATAAATTAAATTGTGATATTTAATACATTATTTTTGCCAATATCCCCCATTTACATCCATTTGACATTTATATATTGATATTGTAGAGACACAGTTACGTGGACTTAAGATTACCTCACTTTAGCCTGATCAGAAATAATACTAGTTAATTGGTATAGATTCATACCTATATTATATGGGCGATGATAGTATTTTGGCCTAAGACATTGCTTAAGTGTCTTACTCCTTATTAAATTAATACTTATTATTATTTCTAAGCTTAGTTTTTTTTACAAATACTATTAATTATCAATTATAAGAAGCTTGGAATGTGTTGGCTACGCCAACAATTAAAATTGACATCCTAGCGAATGAATCACATCCGTTGGGCATATTTTAGACGCTTTTTTGCAAATTTTAAAAAATATAGATAAAAGTATGATTTTATACAGTTTATATATATTATTGTTATAGAAGTCAATCATGTAACTTTTTTTCAATTTAATTTACAAATATATAGGTTTTCTATAATGACAAGACACTTAATATGTGTCTTGCACAAGACATTTATCATTTTTCGATATTAATTTACTTAAATTCAAAACAAACACAACTTGTGTTTTAATGTTAAATTTATATAAACCTAAAATACATATGAGTTGTATTTGTCGATCTTAACCAAATATATGTCCCACTTATATTTAATCGATCCGTCCGAATTGATAGACGTATAGTAGGTTAATTTTCATTTGAGATTGATGTTATGATTCTTGGTTGTTATATTCAAGTACGAAAATTAAATTTGTGTGTGAACAAAAAGTATAAGTATTTATCTAAATTCGAAATACACCTTATTCATAGTCTTAATGTCAAATTTGCTTGTACTCGGAATAAACCTAACCGGTATTTGCCCTAACCAAATATACATATGACTTGTACTTAACTCGTTCATCCGAATTGATAGGTTTAGTAACTTAATTTCGTTTGATGTTAGAATCTTTAGTTATTATACTCGAGGACAAAGAATAAATTTGTGTATGAAATTTCCCACTAACTTATACATTAAGAGGAGAATCTGACCCCAATATATACCCATTGGTATAAGGGAAAACTAGGTTATAATAATAACCCAAACACAGGAAAACTGTCGCACAAAGAAAACAGATCGTGGGCCTTCAGCCTCGGCCCAAGGGAACGCGTCAAGAGGGAGATAGACGCAGGTAGCGTCCCTGGGTGTTGGTCACGTGACGTCTCATGTGGCTTCTGGACGAGGCGCAGGGCGCGGCAATTGGGGCGCTGGCATCACCTAAATGTGAGACGTATGACGGGTTTCTGCAAGAGACACTGGTGGTTTCGAAACTTGGCGCTGTTGGCGCTTTGGAGACACTGTTGGCGTCTCACTTCTTCGTTTCTCCCATTCTTCCTTGTCTTCCCGTTTTGTTTCCTTCTTCTCCTCATTTGGTCACCACACCTAACAATCTCCCACTTGGAGACCAAAACCTCCAACATCCTCAACTTTCTCGACAAGTTCCCCATAGTGCACCGACCGACCTCTTTATCAGTCAGAGAGGTCTCCTTAGGCCATATCGGGCCTCAATTTCCCAGCATCCACTGGTTTATCCGTAATCCTGTAGAGCCACTTCTTCAACAAGGCTTTCTTCCATGCAGGCAACCTGACCACCTCCCAGGTTATGTTTTTCTCAAGTGACGCAATTCCATCAACCATTGCGTGCTCCCACTTGAACCGAGCCTCCGCCTGCACAGCCTTAGTATAGGACTTTGGCTTAGCAACATCTGTTAGTAATAAGTAATTCAAAGATGGAGAAAATATTTCAGGTGCATTACTTCTGGTAGTTGTCATGGATCTCCTCACAGTGGGTGGTAGAGTATGCTCATCATCACTGAAGCTTTCACCTAGCTCCTGTGGTTCAGACTCTTCGGCAGCTTGATCTGCAATATGTGGAGCTTCCTGTGGTTCCTCTATTTCCCTCTTAGGCACACCAAGCCTAACAGAAACCTTGATCGCCTCAGCTCACACTAGCTTCTTGTCACCCGAGTCACTCCATGCCTCCTCAGTTTTGGTTCCTTGCAAGTTTTGGTGAAACTGACCCTCTTCTGCTTACCAAGCACACAACTTTCGCAGAACTCCATGTACGTCTATGGTTTTCAGATCCTCCAAAACGCCCTTTAAAGCTAGAACCTTCATGCGACCAGGCCTGCAATGCCATAAGCTAGAAGAAGCATTATTGACATTAGAAATCATATTAGTGCCCTGGTGGAGTACAAAGTATCGGACCTCAATCCCTTCGCCACTACCGTAGCACCCTTCACAATTTTCCATTTACCATTCCTGAACCCTGTAGTGTAGCCCATCTCAACGAGTTGATTCACTGAAATCAAATTCCTCTTAATGCCTGGAATATATATACCTCACATCTTCCAACTTCCAAAGACCACCATTAGCAGTCTTAATAGTCACGTCTCCTCTACCTGTTATCTCATAATATATGTGATCAGTAAGATACGCGTTGCCAAAATTTCCACTTCTAAAATTATGAAATAACTCCCTATTAGAGGAAACATGAAAGGATGCACCAGAGTCAACTATCCATGAGTGTTCAGGACTAGACACACCCAAAATTAGGGCTTCATAAAGGTCTTCCGCAGAGTTGATAGAGTCACAGTCATCATTACCCTTCCCCTTCCTAGGTTTAGGGCAATCCCTCTTAGAGTGACCTTCATCCCACCACCATAACACACAACATTGCTCATGTCCCTAGGCTTGCTTTTACCCTTGGACTTCGACTGTCCCCTAGAATTATTCCAATTCCTATGTTTCTTTCTACCCCTGACACTTAAGGCACTTCCCGAAGATTCACCACTAGAATTCTTCCTACGAAGGCCCTCATTAAGCAGCACAGACTTGACCTCATCAAATTTCATCTCGTCATAACTCTTAGCACTACTAACAACAGTTACAACTGTTTCCCAAGAATCAGGCATAGAAGACAACAATATGCAAGTTTTAACATTCTCAGCAAAAATCATCTTTACTAAAGCAAGTTATAATATCTTAGTAATCTCATTTATATGATCAACCACATCACCATCCTCAGTCATATTACAATTGGTTAATTTGCGGAACAAATATACATGATTTGTTGCACTTGGCTTCTCATACATCTCCTCTTGTGCCTTCAACAATTCCTTCATTGTTTTTTTTTTCTCCATGACGTTAAACCTGATGTTCCGAGCCAATGACACTTGATTAGGGACACCGCCTGCCGAAATCAAGCAGATCGTACTTGGCCTGATCCACGTCATCTGGCTTCTTCTCTAGCAGTGGAACATGCAGCAACTTCGAGTACAACAGATCCTCAATCTGCAACTTCCAGTAGGTGAAATCAGATCCGTCAAATTTCTCGGTTTCATACTTATCTCCCGACATTGTTTGAATGCAAGTTCTCTTTCAGCAACCTGCAAGCTCTGATACCAGTGGTTAGGATCGAAGAATACTCAAGCAACCACAAATAATGAGAAATAATAGTGGAAAAGAAATCAGAAATTGATACCAGAGGTTTAACGTGGAGAAACCCCAAAGCGGGAAAAAAACCACGGAATCGATGCACTAGTAATTTGAGGATTATAATTACAGAGATTGTGTTTCTCTCTATCACACTTGATCCCAATCGGATTCAAGACTCTGGGATACTCTCTGGGATACTTTAAGAGGAGAATTTGACCCCAATATATACTCATTCGTTTTGTTGGGATAGTTGGGCAAGTTGTGTCTCAAACATCCTTTGGTTGGTTTGGAGTGCCTCATTTTGCTTGAGTTGGGTAGCATTAAACACCTCTTGGTTCTTGAGGTATGCTTACATAAAGTTCGAGTCATAGGCAACTTGTTGAGGAGGTTGATGTTGGTATTGATGAGTGTAAGGGTGGGTGGCTTGTGGTCGATGGAAGGTTTGGTTTTGGAGGGGGGGATTTTGGTGGTGGACATAACTTTGATGTTGAGGGCCCCTTTTTAGTTATGGTAGGAAAAATAAAAGCACATATTTGCATTTGAGATATTTGGCAAATGGTGTTGGGATGGTGGAGGTTTGGAAAGTGAGAGAGAGGAGTGTGAGGGTGGGAGCTGGGGGTTCTAAGAGAGAAAAAGTATGAGCAGTGGACGTTCTTCCGGATGTCTTATAAGGTTCGCCTTTGTAGATATCGATGGATATCTTCAAAGGTAAACCATGGTTTGCTTTGTAGATATCCTATGCGCGAATAAAAAACAGAGAGGGTAGCGCAATTGAAAAAAAAAAAGTTGATTGTCCACTTAGCATGCCACATCAACAATGTTGGGTCCTCTTCTCTCTCATAAATTAGGACTTCATAGTCCTCATGTCCTATATGGTTAATTTGCATTTTGCGTCATCCTTCATGTTCAATGACCCTATATCACTTGGGATTGTTAACGGGTCACTTTGGTTTGTATTGTTTAATGATGACGGTCCGTTAATGGCCCGATCCATTATCATAATTTTTATATTCAGCTTAACTCATTTGACCTTGTGAGATCATTTGCAATTGCAATGGTGAGCCAAAATATAACATGGGGTGAGGGCGAAGTGGGATTGTGCATGGTACTCTAGTATCAAAACGTAAACAAATTCAGGATGCAGTCATTAAAACGCTCATGAGATGAGATAAATGGTGAGCCACTCACACACTTGTTAATTATATTTTTTTTTCCTCTTTCTCTTGTTCCACCTCACTTCTTTATCTATATAACCAAATTGCTTAATCATATTATTAAGTTAGTCCATACACCTTCTTAAATTAATATGAGCATAACTAATGCTCATCATAGGAGAGCAACATAAATAGAAAGACAAACTTTGATTATCTTAGTATAGGTTTATGGATTCTAGTTCATCCAATGAACCAAACTTAAAATTTGGCTTGTCATTCACCGGTCCCCTAGCTGTATGATATGGTTTGGTTGTTTAAAGATACAATTTAAACAAGGGAAATTCCATTTGGTAGACTTAAACTTTTACTTATTTCAAGTTGTCAACTACTTTTTAATTATTCCAAGTGGTAGGCTTATTTCGAAATTTATTCCAAATGGTAGGCTTATTTTGAAAACTTTAAAAATTATTCCAAGTTTTCAAGCACTTTAAAAATTGTTCATACTTGTCAAACACTTTAGATATTATTCAAAGTGAGTCGAGTGTGAGATTAATATGGAGAGTTAAATGAAATTGAGAGAGGAGGAAAGTTTTGCAAGCAAAATTTTAACAACGGTTCTAGAAGAAACTCATGAGATGAAATAATTTTCAAAATAAATCTACCACTTGAAATTGTTTAAAAAGTAGTTGACAACTTAGAATAACCAAAATTCAAGTCTACCAAATGAAATTTCTCTTTAAATAAATATGAACATGACCCAAAGATGTAAAACTATTTAAACTCAATGTAATTAAAAACAAGCATGCTACATACATATAAGGAAACAATATTATTATTATAGAAATATTCTACAGGCCAGAAGAAGCACAAGGGCTTAAATAATAATTAAACCAATAGTTGTAATAGCTAAGAGTTGAGAGAATGAGGCTGAAGAATGGTACGTAGGTGGGTGACAATAAACAGATGGATATATATATATATATATATATATATATATATATATATATATATATATATATAGAAAAAAAGTAGAAACTTAATTATAGGATGATTAAGAAGAGAGGAGTGAGCATGTAGAGTTGTAATTCAGGTGCGTGCGATATCGATGCTTAGAATCATAGTCTTGATCGTGGAGACTAACAAGAAACACCAGACAGTGAGCATGGTAGTGGAAGTTTGGACGAATTAGCCACCCAAGAATTCGATAATCGTAATAGGCAGACCATGAGAGAGATGCGAGTAAAGAGAGGCCTTGTCCCGATCTCAGCATGTCTTCCATGTCTCTTCCTGCTCCGTACATTGCCTTCCCTCTCGTCCCTGCGTTCACCTTTATTCCCTTCTTTTCATGTGCCCTTATCACCACCTTCATTGCTTCTTCATCTGTCTTCTTGTTATATGTCATTTGACCCACCTGCATTCTTAGTTGATCAGTATTTATATTTATAGTTAATGAATGAAGGAATGGAATGATGTTTATGTGTATTTGATTACTTGGGAGAAGACGAGAGGGAGGCGGCCAAAATAGACATCGACAAGCATAGGGGAGAGGAGGGCAAGCCCAAACACTTGGGATTTGTTGTCAATCACCAGCCCCATGGAAATGTTGCAGTTTAACAAGTTTGTGGAAACTCCTGATGAATCCACACCCTCTGTTAACTCAAATTGCTTCACGCCGGAAACCTGATCATTTCATGCCCGTGCATCATCAATTTGACCTTGTAAGTAAACGAATAAATGTGTACCAATGAAACAAAAGGCATGCCCACGAAAAGTAAGGTCTATTGACTTTATATAACATAATACCTTCGTCTCATTATATTTATCCATCTACCTAATTTGGGAAGATCAATGCATATTGGAAATTGAAATGAAAAGTTTGTAATTTGCCCAAAATACCTCTACTTTAATTGAAGATAATAGTTGTTGAAATTGTAAAAAGATAAAAATGAATTTTATTAATTGGGGGTAGAAAACTAATTACAATTGTTGGAATTATAAATGTAACAAATATCTTGGGATAAAGAAATTAGGTAAAAAAAAACAAATATTTTGAGATTGAGGTAATACCATCATTGTTAACATTGTTCTGTTTTCAAGGGTGAACAGATCCATCTATTAGACCTCTATTTTATAATAGCTATTACCAAGTTTTAAGGACATGGGTAAGTATAGTAATAATTGCTCAAGTGCATGCCAACGAAAAGTAAGGTCTATTAACTCCACGCTTTTGCGTATAGAATTTTATTTAAACCTCTACAGAGATTTGATTACGTGTAACAAAAGAAATGATAAATATCTTGGATAAAACACTTGTTAAGTGTCTTATGATGCTACAAAATCTATATATTTGTAAATTAAATTACAAAAAAATGACAAGATTGACTTCTACAACTATAATAATATATATATGTTATAAAATCATATTTTTATCTATATTTTTTAAAATTTATGAAAATGCGTCTAAAATATGCCTAATGGTTGTGGTTCATTCGTTAGGGTATTAATTTTAAATGTTGGCATAGCCAACATATTCCAAGCTTCTTATAATTGAAAATTAATAGTATCTGTCAAAAAAATTGAGGTTAAAAATGATAATTAATATTGATTTTATAAGAGAGAAGACATTTAAGCAGTGTCTTGGGGCAAGACACTTATCATCACCCGTGTAGGAACTAGGAAACTTGAAGGATATGATGGGGATGTTAATCAACAAATTTGACTACCACTTCTTTAGTCAATAGGTATTTCAAAATAAACTACAATATGACAAGACACAGTATGTGTTTTGCACAAGACAAGACGTGTATCATTTTCGATTATGTTATTATGTAAGTACCAGACCCAACAGATAGCTTACTTATGGCTTAAAGATGATAAAAGACATGAAATGATCTAGTATGGAACATACACATATACGCATCAAACCCAAATGATAATGTAATGTTTTATTTGAATTCGTCCAAATGTGAAATTATCACATACAGGAGAGTGGGAGTATCGGCATAGAATTAAGTTATGTAAGGTATAATGGCTAGTTAAATATGTATCCATTGTAGCAAATATGTCCATCCAGTGACAAATGAAAAGGGTATGGAGAGGCATTTGTTGTTACCTGAACAGAAACATGTGGCGGAGGTGGCTTGGTAGCAATGTAAAAGACAAGCAAAGCAGCGGTGAAGCTGAGGAAGAGCCTCCATAACAACTGTATAAATATCCAGAAAGACGAAGCCGGGTAAGTCTTGAAAGAGAAATATTTCCGCCACCCCAACTCATATTCACTATCAACATAATCTTCTTCATGATCTCCATCACCATCATCACCCTTTCCATTGCCAAGGAGTTTCCCCAGCTTACTATGATGATGGTGGTTGAGTGGCACACCATGGACATGATCTATCTTCCGTTGCTGATGCTGGTTTACAAGTGCCAAGGAGTCAACAGAAGCACGAGAGGATGAGCAACGAGACAAAGGGCAGGCGACCCTTGTCGGAGTTATGGCTGGTTTTGAAGGATAGTTATGCTGATTGATGGCAACTTTCTCTTCCTCATCATCATCGTCGTCTTCTTCTTCTTCTTCTTCTTCTTCTTCTTCTTCCTCGTGTTGTTGCTTTTTGACTGCATTTTGAGGGTGGGTATGATGAGAGTTATGATAGCTTCTGGGCAATGATACCGAGTGTTGATGATGGTCGTCTGATGAGGAGTGATTGTCTGCATGGGAGAGGGACACCACTGAGCTGCAAGATGGGCTTTGGACGACGTAGTAATTACTGCTGTTCACATTGTTGCCGCAGTATGCAAACGCCAGTGATTCTTCTTCACTTGCTGCTCCCATTTTGAATTCACTACTTCTACTTGTGTTGGTCACTACTATCACAAGCGAGGAAGGCTGCCAGGTAAACAGCACTTATAATCACAATCTTTAAGCTTGCTGGCAAAGATACAGTCCGCTTTTCTATCTATTGGTCCCTTTATACTTTCTGTTAGAGCATTAAAAAATAAAAGCAAATGTCAAACCTTAATGTTAAATCTTATGTGAGGTGTTTAACATTTTTATATTGCTATAATAAATATTTAATCTCATCTTTATAAAATTTATTTAATAATGGTGTTTAAGTTAAGTTTTTAAAAAGTTATTATTCATCAACAAAAGTAGCTCATATACCATATTTTAATTACGAAAATGATAAACATCTTGACACAAGATGGTTCTTAACCATCTTGCATTTCTTCTAAATCACTAATAAAGTTAAATGTAAGTGTATTTAAATCACTCTAAAGTTATATTTCATTATTTTTAGGGTTACTACAACTTATAAATAATTTAAAAATAATTATTTTTATTTATTTATTTCATAAATATAAAACTATGTACCACCTTTTTTTAGAACACCCACAACAGATTGAGTTTGACTCTATTGGAAGAGGTGGAATCTGTGGATCCCTACTAAAACAGTCAAAATTTATCACTTTATTTACTTAGCTTTCCAATGGTGAACATGAGTTTGACTCATATTATTAGTTATATTTATAAAAAATGAGGTGGACGAGGAAAGAGAAAAAATATAATTAAAATATTAGTATATTAAACTCACTTTCAAACTCGTCTCGCGAGACTAACGGCGAGAAGTCTCATAAGACGAGTCTCATTCTCACCACTGAAATATCATACATACACGACTTCATTCCGTTCTCATCCCATGCCATGTTAGCAGTGAGTCAAATTTCAACTCACCAATGGAGATGGTCTTATATTACTTCCAATTTGTATAAGTTTTTCTATATTTGTCAAAAATTTAATGTACATAACATAAGTGACCCCTCATCTATAGTATAATATGGATCATAATGTTTTGATTTTTAGGAACTGTTATTAGATAAAATGTATCAAACATACAGATTTTAGTAGTTTAACAAAATTATTATGAAACTACAATGATTAGATTTGTTATAAATGCTCCTAGTTGGTATGTCAATAAATTTCAAACATTTGGCCATAATATGAAACTACAATGATTAGATTTGTTAGAAACTTTCAATGAAATAAAAACATGCATGAAATTAAATGTAATAAAAGTCATATAATTAACAAAAACAATATAAGATGAATAATTGTTAGTCTTGAGACAAGACACATATTAAGTTTCTAGAGTGAGTGTAATATCTATGTTCCTATTAAATTAGAAAAAAAATGATATAATTGGATTACTATAATATGAAATATAAATGTATAAAATTATATTTTTATACATATTTTTTTGAACTTATAAATAAATTTCTAAAATATATTTAACGGATGGATAAAATTGACTAGAATGCTATATATACTCATTGATGTAGCCCTAAAATAGGAAAATAGTTTTGTAATCAACATTTAACTTTGAATATGAAAAATATTAGGGTACATAAAGTTTAATTAAGAGAACTATTCAATAGTTTGGCCAACTTAAAACTCTATTTAGATAAATATTAGTATTCGGTAAGCTAATTTTTCAATCAACATTTAACGCTTCAAACCTTGCTTCTGAAATATTAATAAAGTTAATATTCATAATTTTTTTTGACAAATAGTCTTTGAAAAGTTTATTTTAGAAATTTTACATAGAACTTTATGTCAAACTTATATTTATTAACTAACCCAACAGTTAAATTACTAAACGCATTTTTTGTTACATTCATCTAAACAAACATAAACTTCTTAACTAAAATAATAACTCGCTCGTCAATTAAAAAAAGGTATTGAGTACTGATATTATGATCTTTTTTTTTTCTTAAATAAGGTTTTTCTTATCTTTATATATATAAATTTTAATGTAATTTATTTTTTGCTCTAGTACTATGGTGTTTTTTCAGGAACGCTGATACTATGATCAAATGTTCATAAATCACAATCAAATTATTAAAAACATAGTTCGAATGCTACTCCTTTCGTTTTTATTTAATTGTCACCTAAGTATCAGTGTCAAAAATTTTGACGGTTAATATTTTAATTTATATAATGACTTATCAAACAAAATTGATATCATTAGTTTCATAATAAAAAATGCTATTGAAAAAGTATAATATCATTTTTTTACAAAAATATTATGTGAAAAATTGTTAATGAAAGATGAATTTCAAAAAACGTGAATGACAGTTAATAAAAAAGGAAAATGATAAATGTCTTGTGCAAGACACATATTACGTGTCTTGTGATTATAAAAAACCTATATATTTATAACTTAAATTAGTAAAAAGTTACATGATTGACTTCTATAATTATAATAATATATATAAATTGTATAAAATCACACTTTTATCTATATTTTTTTAAATTTACAAAAATGCGTCAAAAATATGTCCAACGGATGGGGTTCATTCGTTAGGGTGTCAATTTTAATTGTTGGCGTAGCCGTCACATTCCAAGCTTCTTATAATTGATAATTAATAGTATCTATCAAAAAATTTTGAATTAAAGATAATAATAAGTATTAATTTTATAAAAATGAAGACACTTAAACAGTGTCTTGGGGCAAGATACGTATCATCACCCAATAAAAAAACGGAGTGAGTAATTGTAGTAGGCAGACATTCCGAGGATCACGGAATTCCCCTCGTCGTAAAAGTGGCCTTATTTTCCTCACCTTTCCTCGCTTTGCACCGAAATTGCTTTTGTTGCCTTGTCTCACGAGTGTTACCAATTTACAATTTAAAAGTGCCTAAGTTTTCCTATTTTTACTAACCTAAGTGAAAATTTTTCTAGCTTTTTCCATTGTATTCTTTGAATTTTACTAATTTTATTTTTATCATTTTAATATATTCACTTTACAACTTCTCTAGATTTTTAAAAAGAATAAAATTTAATTAGTCATTAGCACAAAGGCGAAGCCAATGCTTGTTTAGAATGAAGGTCGTCTACTAATATGAAGCATTTGAGGGCCCTAATTTGAAAAGTCAACTTAATTTTATCTAATTATAAATTTGTGTGATCGAAAAATAAATAGAATATCAAAAATTGAGGGGTTGTATCCACCTTTTGGCCATTTTAACATGTAGACGATCTTTCTTACACTTACCTATCCTTTTTATCTACGGAAAATTGGGTACAACTTTCTTAAAATAATAGTTTTATCACGCTTAAATGTATTTTTTTAGGAGTTTGTCGTTGTAGTTGGATAATCTAATTTCTAAATACTGTTTTTGCTTCTTAAAAAATTGGTTTTACAGAAACTATATTTAGAGAAGTATTAAAGTGTTTGACCTAGCTTATGACACAAGTAATTTTACTAAATTAGAGTATTTGACCTAACTTATGATATAACTATTTTTTACCAAATTTTGTTTAGCGTAACTTTTCAAAATTATCATTTTTTAGAGTAAAATTATCATGTGATTATTTACATTTTCCTGTTTTTATTAATTTTTAAACAGGTTATTCTATTTTTATTTTTATTTTTATTTTAATTTTAATCATATTGTTATGATTATAAAGCAGAAGCAACACATGCCATCATAATGCAGAAGCAATAGTATGAATGCATGATCATTAACATATTTCATACCGAATAAAATTTGAACTTTCGAAATGCAGTAAATTAATTTTAACTTTTGCAGGCTTAGAGATTTAAATAATATAAATTTTTAAAATTAAATTTAAATAATCGGAATTTTGATGAGTCCTATGTCGAAATTCAAACTTGATAGTGATACATCGGAAGTCAAACCTTTAAAATTTCATATATTCATGATATTTTGAAAGTTCATGTTATTTAATATTGAATTGGGCTAAGTTCCAATTATTAAATCCAATTTTATCATTCTTTTTCCCGAAAACAAAGTTCTCATTTATGATAAATAAAATTCCAATTATTAAATGTATTATGTATACAACGTGTACCAATCATCCCCTATAGTAAAGTTGAAAAATATAAAATGGAATACTTGATGAAAAAGAATTAAATGAACACTTTGTTATAGTGGTAGGCCACAGTGTAGGACTAGTTTACTGCAGTATAATTCATTAATTGGGTTTGTTGTCAGAAAAATATTATTAATTATCTTGATCAAGAAAATTCCATATCTTGTACAAAGACCTGTTCAATGGGTCGGGGACCCGCCTGGTCTGGCCCAAAATAATGTGGGTCAAAGTCACAATTTCATAAGGTGATCTAACCCGGCCTAAAAAACTCAGGGCTCCGAAATATGGTTGGGTCAGACTCGGGTCAGGGTTCGGTGGCCCGATCAGGCACGATGACCTGACTAAATACAAAATTTTTTAAAGAAAATGTTATACTAAATTTTAGTTTTTTGTGACCAGATCCGGCCCGACAACCCGACTAAATACATAATTAATAAAATGTGTACATTTTTAGACTTTTTTTAATAACAAAATCTATTTTATATATCTGTCGGCCTGTTAACCTGGCCCATGACCCGTAGGGTCAAGGCTCGGGCCGAAGGTATCTAGCCCGAAGGTCGGGCTGGGTGGGGGTCGGGCCAACGGATCAAAACCTTCCTACCCGTGAACAGGTCTACTTGTACATTAATCACATATTTAAAATATATTAATATCTTTTATCAAAGTACACTATTACATACTTCTTTCTTTCCATATTATTTGTCACTTTAGATATAATTTAGAAAATAAAAACAAGCATCATTCTACATTAATTTACCTCATTAAAATGTGAAAATATTAAATAAAATGGTATATAAAAAAAATGAATAAAAAGAAAAAAAATGTCTAATGTGTGAGCATTCTATTTCTGTTGCTTTCTGCTTTTACATGTAACTTTTGTTGCAAACTTGGGCTTATTTTTTACGAGGACAATGATACACATCTTGATTCAATTGGTTAATAACCTTCTTGAATTTTCCATATTTCATATTTTTTAACTTTTAATAATATTTTCTTTAATAATTATATAATATTTATCAACTATAATAGTATAATGCTTATTAGCTAGATCAAAAAATATAAATAATAGCCTAATTTCATCAATCATAATAGAAAATCCATATTTTATGCATAGTTTTATATTTATGAAAAATATAAATAAATAAATAATTTTATATTGTTTGTAATAACCCTCAAAAGTAATGAAACATACTTTTATAATAATTTAAATATACTCATATTAACTTTACATATAATTTAGGTAAAATGCAAGATAACTATTAATCATCTTAAGACAAAATGGCTATCATTTTGCATTCTAAGACATTTTTCGAAACATAAATTATGGATTGATGCGTAGCGTGAGATTAGGTAGGTAATTAATTAGATATCGCTTAAATGAAAAGAAATGATAGATTGAGATCGCAATGCAAAGTGAAACGTTAGTGGATGTGTGGTGGTAATTATTAGACATAGGGATTGAGAATATACAGGGATATTATTTGTTATTTTGATGAGAACAATCATACGTTCATACTCATGAACAATGATGCTGCTGCAGGGAAGGGCACTACGTAATTTGCAATATTCAAATCTTTGGATTTTCATCATTTGAAAGGCCTAATCAAAATAATATTTAAAGGGTGCTTCAAATTGATTGAATTCCGCCACCTCTGGCTTTTGTGCTAAGCCATGTTTATGCGTGCGTTGCTTTTCACCACCAATTGCTCTTCCCATCATTCATGTCTTCAATACCAATCTATTTTCATTTCAATCAATACAGAAACGTTGTGAATAGTATTCTACATCCCGTTGCAAGTTGTAATCGATCTGTATAATATGGACTATCGAGTGGCGAGAATTGTGCACGTAAATCTGTAAAATGGTTAATGTTTTTAGACTCTATTCTTTGGATGAGTTTTTTTTCAAATTAGGATAGTTAGATTTGGATAAGTTATGATATTTTTTTGGGAAATTGTGTTAGGTTGTGATAAGTTAGGATAACTTATGATAAGTTAGAAGAGTTAGAACAAGAGGTGTTCATAAATAACCGCCCCGAAAAACCCGATCCAGAAACCCGCTACCCGGTCATTAACTCAGGGTACCCGCCCTGGAATATTTTCTGTTAATCGGTGGCCCTAGACGCTTTCGGGTACCCGAATTACCTGAAATTAAATTTAACATTTAGGTCAAGATTTTATTTTTACCTATCTTTTTCCAATCTCCAGTTCACTGTCCATGCCCAAATTTTAATCTGGAAAAAAGTCTAATTTATGTTAATGTTGGCGCTCAGTGCTCCAATTTCAAATCCTCCAAAAACTCAAAACGTATGGAAACTCAGTGCCATTGGTCTTGCTGGCTCAGTTTCAGAACATTTTTGAAACATTTTTTGCTACTGGAGTGTTAATTAATAATTACAAATTAAAAATAAAAATTGGAAACTCATATAATTATAATTAATCGGGTTTTTTAGTTAACGATCATGGCTGAAACTTTCGGTGCGGTTTTAGTACCGGAAGTTTGATTCTGATTCTGACTCGAGGTTTGGTTGCCCGAATTTTGGTGCAGGAAAAATTATCCAATTAATTCGGGTACCCACCCCGTGAACACTCCTAATTAGAATAAACCTAACAAAAGAACATGGTTATTTAGTCTCATTTCGAGTCGAACTGATACCTTTTATAAGGGATTTTTTCTTGCTTTTGTCCGCTATTTATGAATAAGTTACAAGGATTTTGTGTTTTGTAGGTTAAATCAAAGGAAAGTGGAAAAAGGGATCCAAAAGTGCTGAAAAACCCATCATCCGTAGCAGAAACAGGTCCAACACGGACCGTGTTGGCTATGTGAAACTCAAGAAAAGGAACGGAGCAAACAACAGCAATCACGGGTGACCCGTGGCAAACACCACGGACCGTGGTGAGTCAACACGGACCGTGTTGAAACTGGCATTTTTGAAGAGCGAAAACGAGTAAAACAGCGCACACCACAGTCTGTCCGTAGCAACCAACACGGACCGTGGTAGGCCAACACGGACCATGGTAGGCCAACACAGACCGTGTTGGCGGGCGTTTCCGAAAATTTTCGCGGCGTCCGATTAGGCTTTTCTTGGAGAGTTTTATATTCGTTTCCTTTCTTAAGGTTGTTATATATACGTATACATAATACATTAGGGAGAATCATTAGCTTTTTCATTAGATAGTTAGCTTTTAGATTATTAGTTTTCAGATTAAAGAGATGTTTGTTTTAGTTTAGCTTTTAGTTTTCTTTAATTTTTTTTTATTGTAAGCACATTCTCTTTTAAAGTTAATTCAAGTTCTTGTTCCTTCTTGTTCATTATTATTCTCGATTCTATTAGTGTTAGGCACCGTTCTTTTATGCGTTAACGCACCCAAACGCAACGCAACTTAACGCAACATAACGCAAATTATCATTACTTTTTAACTATTTCCAACGCAACTAAACGTAACGTAACGCAACGCAACGCAAACGCAACGCACAAAAGAACGGTGCCTTAGTTCCATAAATTCCACCTTTTTAGTGAAGAGGATGATTAAGGTTCATCGAATTCTCCCTTCAAATGAGCATTCGAGCAGTCTTAGTAATCCAAATCACGCCCTTTCTTGTTTGTTCGGGAGAAAGATCGATGATTCAAGATTCAAAGAGGAGAAGATCGATAGAAAGATATGCACTCAGTAATGTTTTCTGTTTTCAATTCAATAATTAGTTTAGTCTATACTTTCATAGTTTTTAATTGCTTTCTTGATTATGCTTTTGATTTCTTGTTTAGTTTCTTGTTTTTGTTATAGTAGTGTAGGGCCCGCGGCCCCGGAGGGCACGGTCCCCCGCGGAGTGTCGAAACGACGTAGGGTTGCTTATTGGTCCTAGGGTACAAATTTTAACAATTTCTTTTAAGGTATAAAACGTTTTCCGCACGTTAATGCTAAATCGGGCCAACTCTTCTACCTCGAAATTTCAACACCAATATCTATTCGGGAATGGCCCGTGAGCCCGATGTAATCGGAAACCCACGCGGATTTCCCAGATTACTCGAGGCCCAGGTCCATTCCGAATGGGATATTGGTCACTAGACATCAAAATGGTGTACTGGGCTAGCATATTGGCCCAAAATCCGCATGGATTTTCCCGCCAACATGCACGACCCGGTCCACTATTTTATGTACAGCGACCTACAATTAGAAACGAAGTCGGGCGGGCCATCGCCCGAAATCTCGCGGATTTACGAGCGGTCTTCTGGCCGACGACGAAATCCACGCGGATTTACGGGCGGTGTTCGAACATTGCCGTAAATCCTCGCGGATTTACGAACAAAGATACGGCTTACATTGCGGTCATGGGTATTAAAATTGGAGCGAAGTATTAGGCCCGAAAAACATTAATTTGCATAAAAATAAAAAGGAGTCGCCAGTTAATTTTCGATAAAATTAACAAAAACAAAAAAAGATGACTCCGGTCTCGAACCAAAATTCGGATCCGGGGGTAAAGGTATCGATGTAGGGGGATGCCCTTGCATCGTCCGCCGTAGCGGCCCTTACTAGGTCGGGTTTATTAAGTAAAAAGTAAGTTGTCACTCAAAATTTAAAAAAAAACAAATGCATGCATAGAACTTGAATAAGGTTTAAATAAGTACAAAAATTAACGCAAATTACAGCGGGCGGGGTGATACGACTACATTTTTACAATTTGATCTAATAACTATGAAAACTGAAAAAAAAAACAGAAATGAAGGCGGTGCCCTACCGAGCCTGCGCGGATCCGCCCAACTCCAAGTAGATATCTGGAATCTTCACCAAGAACTACTCGATCTTGCAGAATGCTGCGAGAAATCCGCGTGGATTTGGTGGCGGCTCTCAAATGTATCTCCTTTTCTCTCGAATTCTCTGCTTTTCCTTCCAGCCTCCCCCTTTTTCTTCCCCCCTCTGCAGGATCCGCGCGGATCCTTTTATAGACGGAGGTTAGGGTCAGATCACAGCAGTTGCCTCCTCTTTCACTGGAAATCCGCGTGGACTCCAAGTAGTGGGGCCGTCAGTTACCGAGAAATCCGCGTGGCCTTCGGTTGACAAAATCTGGCAAATCCGCGTGATTTTTCGGGTCGAATAATTTGATCCGCAAGATTTTTCGGGTGGACAAGTGGGATCCGTGTGGATCTTTTCCGCCGAGCCGCAAATCCGCGTGGATATCTTCTGGGCTGGAGAGTGAGATCCGCGCGGATTTTGCTTTTCTGGGCCAAAAATGGGATCCGCGCGGATTTTGCTTTTCTGGGCCAAAAAATGGGATCCGCGCGGATTTTGCTTTTCTGGGCCAAAAATGGGATCCGCGCGGATTTTGCTTTTCTGGGCCAAAAAATGGGATCCGCGAGGATCTGCTTTGACTGGGCCAAAAATTGGAAATCCGCGTGGGTCTGCTTTGACTGGGCCAAAAATTGGATTCTGCAAGGATCCGTTTTCCAGGCCCCACGTTGAGTTGACTTTGATCAGTTGACTTTGACCAAAAGCTGACTACTATTTTCGGTGTCTACAGTTAGCCCCCACTTTGACTGAGTCTGAGTAAGACGAAAGTCAAAGTATATATCTTGAAAAGAACGTTGTAGTTAACTGGAGGTAGTCCAATTGTTAACTTTGATTGCTGGATATTGTCCAGGCTGAGTTATCCAAGGGTAGCTTGAATATCAAAAGTTTGACCGGAGGTAGTCTGATGCTGGTTCAGGTGCTGGATATTGTCCAGGCTTTAATACTCAAGGGTAGCTTGAGGATTTATCCGGAGTTAGTCCGCTGCTAGCATGGTTGCTGGATATCGTCCAGGCTTGATACGCTTTTTCCTGAAAAGGACAAATTTCGTAAGTATATGACAGATAAAATAAAAAAAGAAAAGATAAAATAAAATAAAATAAAATGAAAAATATGATAAAAATAAGATGAAGGTAGGATAAGGATACTCCCCTTCCATTTATGTTCAACCATTCATTCAAACTCTTTCTTTCAGCCACTCACACTCTCCTTCCACTCCATTTCTGTTGGAATCCCCGCGACGCCAGGCCATCCAAAGAGCAAATCCGCGTGGAGTTTTGGGAGAAATCCGCGTGGAGCTCGAACCCAGGACATATCCGGGTAAATTTTCATAACTCGCTATCTTCATCTTCAACCTTGTGCTCAAGCTCAGGGACTTGCAATTTTCAGCACAAATCCGCGTGGTTCCCCTGTCCTCAGTACCAATTTTCAAACTTAAATTTCTTGGTATTTTTGTGTACCGAGATCCGCGTGGAGCCTCAAAAAAATCCGACTGTTTTGAGCTGTTGGTGAACCCAAATCCGCGAGGATTAGAGCTGGATTAGAGCTGGATCAGAGTTGGATTTGAGCTGGATTTGAGCTGGATTAGGCGAGTACACTTCGGTCCAATTTTGAGCTTCAAAATTTCAAGTACTTTGAAACATTTTTGCTGTATTTTGTGGCTTGAATCCGAGTGAATTTCAGTTGCAATTGAGTCGTTTTTGCCCTTGTTTTGTTGCTGAAATCCGCGTGGATTCCAGTTGCAGTCGAAATTTTTTTTTTTTTTTGCTGAAATCCGCGTGGATTTCAATTGTAGTCGAAATTTTTTTTTTTTTGCTCTGCTTTGTTGCTGAAATCCGCGTGGATTCCAGTTGCGGTTGGGAATTTTTGCCCGTGATAAGGTTAAAACGGGTTCTTGAGCTTTTTGTTTGGGCATGCCATAAAATTATGTTTGAGAAATTTAATGTGTGTTGGGTAACAAATCCGCGTGGATCCGACCCAACCCATGCACACGCTGTCGTCTTGAACTTAAATCCATTAAGATTAAGATTTGGACATCCCACTCCGTTTTGCTGCTGGATCCGCGTGGAGCTCCACTGGGCCGGGCCAAACAAAATTTACTTGGCCCAAATCCGCGTGGACCTCCGCTGTTCTGGGCAGTTTTTTGCTCTGCTAAATTAAATCCGCGTGGGGGTTGATAAACCTGTTCTGGGTAGTTAAATCCTGCTCCCCTACCGGGCCGGCGCTTTGGCTTCTCAGGCCCTGAGTATATAGACCTCGTCTCGGATGAAGAGGATGATTGAAGGGCACCCATGTATAATGCTTAGACAATTATCGTTTCATTTATTATTTATGAGCTATCCTAGACGCAAACATTGATGCAAATGCTAATGCATGAATGCTCTTTTTTTTTTGTTATTACTATTATAAAAAGAAAACTAAGATTACATGCGATGCAAAACAAAACAATTAAGACAAGACGTTGAGCTGTGGTCAAAACAAGAGTTGATTTCTATAAATATTGTCGGAAGCAAATAAATCTTGATTACACCAAAATTTATATAACTAGCCTCCTTGCAAACAAATAGCTCAAGCTTTTAATCCCAACAACTTCGACAAATCTGCGAGAATTAGCATATGCTTAACTCTGACCCCAAATCCGTGTGAACCCAAGCAATGGCCCAGGAATCCGCGTGGATCCCAGTCCGACCTGTGTTTTGGCCCAAAATTTGCCAAATCCGCGTGGATTCCAGTACCTGGCCCAAAATCTGCAAAATTCGCGTGGACCTGTACTTGGCTCAATAACCTGAAAAATCCGCGTGAATCCGCCCCAAAACTGCTCCGAACATATCAGAAGAGTATTTTGGGCTAAAGGTTTGGAAAATCCGCGTGGATCCATAGGGGAAACGAAATCTGCTACAAATCACGCGTGGATTGCAAGTCCCAACCCGACTTCGCCAAGAAAGAAATTCGGGTAAAAGAGGAAAATAAAACCTCAGAATCCACGTGGATTCATAGTTTTTTTTTTTTTTGAGGTTGGAAGAAACATGATTTCGGACTTTGGCTTTAGAAATCCGCGTGGATTTACCGAGGCCCGGATAAGATTTTTGAAAATTAAAGCCCTATAAAGGTCTTAAGTTGCATGAATCCGCGAAGAGCTCATGTTGCTTCAAAGGCCAGAAACAGATAACCGGAATAAATTATCGGGAAATTTTTTTATTTGTTTGGGCCGGACTTTAGAGAAGCTTCCTACGTATCCACATTACATGGAATCAGGCCATCGTAGTTCAAAAGGTGGAGTAAGTATTTAGTTCTTGTGTGAAATAGGTCAGTGGCTAATAACTTAAGGATAGTTCTTTGGTTCGTCACGATTGCTATATTTGGCCTTGTCTTTAAGGCATAGAATTTTCTTAGTTTGTCCAGTTTTGTTGAAGCTTCTTGACTCATATGTGAATATACTAGGAGGGATATGCCCGGGGTGATAAGCCACCAAGAGTACGTAAGAACTTCATGAATGAGAAATCTTCCTAGGATGTTGTGTCAACAAAACCCGCATTTCCAAGCCGAAATTGATATATATAAACATGCTTTTGTAAAAGTTGTTCAAGAGCTTGGCTTCTAGACCCGATGTTGAACATGCTTAAAAAAGTAGTCCAATTATACAATCACCTGAGAAATTCTCTTTAAAATTGTGGACCATGCAAGCTGCCATGAAAATATCCAAATGATCTCATTGCCCAAAAATTCGTGAGGGATTATAGGGACTTGACTTGTGATGAACATGCTTAAAAAAAGTTGTTCTTATGTAAAATGTTGCTAAAAGAATTGATGATGAACATTTTCTCTTGAAAATCCTGCGAGGGCTTTTCCACAAACATCTGTTAGGACTTTCCTTATCTAGCTTATTGTTACTGGATAGTAGAGCTTGACCTTGCCATCCGATGAACATGAAGGAAAGTGACAAGACCAACGTGTCATTTCCATGAGAAGAGATGAGAACGAAATGCCTACTCTTAGGCACCCTAGATTGACTGCTAAAAGGTGAGCAAAAGGAAAAAAAATTTGTCCCTGGATGCAACCTGTAGTGATCAGGAAATTGTATCTTGATAGCCCTCAATTAAAAAAAAGAAAACGGAGGGAAAGAGAAAGCCCCCAGTTTGAAAGGAAGACAAAAGGGAAAAGAAAGCCCCCAATTCGAAAGGAAGACGTACAGAGGAGAAGAGAAAGCCCCCGGTGTAAGCCATGAAGAAAAGAAGGTGTGAGACTTCACGAGCAAGACCTCATATCACATAACAATAAGACCAGTGAGAGAAACAATGATGCATAAGGTCAAAATCACGTCAAAGCAAACTCTATTTCAATACTATGAGCGTAAAACCAAGACACAAACCAGTTACACTATGTTGTACCTCTAAACAATCATGTATCACCTTAGCAATTGGTGAGCTAGTGAAGCTAGTAGATCCTCACTTTAGGTAAAATGGAACACTCCTCTCAATGTGTTTAGAAATATGTAAGGGTTCACTCAAACTCGTTCCGATGCATACAGCTGCCATAAGCTTGGCAAGACTCTCAACCCTCCATCACTGAGGACAACATGCAAAAATGCTAATCATGAGGACTTTCAAAAGGTTGTAATGTGGTTTAGGCTAGGGTAAGAAGGGAAATTATTTGGGAAATGTGGAGCTAAGTAGCCAAGTACCTAAAGAGCAACGACATTTCCACTTCATGCAGCGCAACACCTCCAAAAGAGCGCAAAACATCCCCAACAAATGAAACTTAGGATGGAGTACTAAAAATCTAAAATAAAAATAAAACTTCGTCTTTCTTTTTTCTTTTTTTCTTTTTTTCCTTTTTTCTCTTTTTTTTTTTACTTTTACTTTTTGTTTTTTTTTGTTTTTTTTATTACGAATTCCTTGTTTTTGAACTTTTTTTTTTTCAATGAATAGCATGAATATGTAAAGAACAGCTCGAACCATAATAGTTACAAATTACAATCTTTAAAGATAAAAGGGGAGAAAAGATATTCAACAATGTACTTCTCTTGTAGCAACAAACCAACTACTCACTCTCAATAATCGACCAACAAATTTCCAAACAACTGAACTGTTGCTCATTCTATCTTGGCTAAAGGTAGAAAATTATGTAAAGGCCAAGGGTGCACACTTATAGGGTAAACAACAAGACAGGAAAAAGGGTTAGCAAGGGCTTGCAAAAAGAGGTCAATATGTCAGGTGGCTATTTGGCTATGTAGCTAACAAAAAGATGCCTCAATCATATTAACACAATGCATATGCCAAATGTGATTTTAAGGAATGTCAAGCCAAGTTCTAGAGATGCACACATGGAAGAGTTACACACAGAAAGAAAATTGGGACTATATATATAATGAATAGTCTATGAAGGCTCAAAATCTCACGGGTTATTCTACTAACTCTTCAACTAGCTCAAAAAAAAGATAAACAATTACTAAGATTCAACAATCATGCAAGAAGTACTCAGGAGAAAATGGCTTGCACAGGGCAATACAACTCAAAGCATTTCGACTGGATAATTGCTCCGACCTAGACCTTTCCTTCATTGTGATCAATGTAATGTCCTTAGGCTCTGTGGTACTTGTAGAGTTCATCATCATCCCAACTTTGGAGTATTTCTATTGGCTCATCCTTTTCTTGGAAGTTGTTCTAGTGCTTCAGCACATGGAGCGTTCTAAGGTATTCACCTCGTTTCCCTTGCTAGGCTGGAAGTTTGCTTATTAGTATAAGTGTTCTTCCATTCCCAGCTTGATTCACTTTCGATTTTGATTCCAGCCAATCTTAGTGATGCAAAGTCCTTAATAGGTTGGAACCTTAGGTGGGTGTTGTACGAGGGTTGTAAGCCTTGCACAAGCATATCTACTTGATGTTCCTCAGAAGGTCGATCTACCATTTGAGCTGCTTTCGCCCTCCATCGAGCGAAATAGTCAGAGAATGTCTCTTCCTCTCCTTGCTTCATGAGCTCCATGTCCCTTAAAGTGACGGGCATGTCAACATTGTAGGAGTACTGATGAAGGAACTCCCTGCAAAGTGAGCTCCACTGAGAGGACTTGGTAGGACTCAGTGTATTATACCACTTCATGACGTCCGGGCCTAAAGTCCATGGAAAAATGATATGGTAAATATCCTCTTCTACCCCTTTTAATGTCATTGCTCCCAGGAAATTCCGCACATGTTGATGTGGGTTTTCAGTGCCATGAAACTTTATATCAGGCATGTTGAATTTCGGAGGCAATCTGCCCCTTGGAACTGATGTGAAACCAATATCATCCATGAATTGATTGTTAAAGAGTATAGACTCTTTCAACATTTGCTCAATACGATCAAGTCTCGAGTTCGAAACCCCGTGGACTGATCCATCCTTCTCTCTTCCAGATTGTTCTACTTCACTCGTAGGAGGATTCTTCATATTCGAATTTTTCACCTCCTCCATGGCATGAATGACAGCGTCGATTCTTTGGTTTTGTGCCTCTAATTGAGCATTCATAGAGACTTGCATATTCAGAATTATGTTGGTCAATTGCTCCATTTCGTTACGTGGAGGTGGTGGAGGAGGCACCGGCTCCTCTCCATGGTCACTATGCGGATGACCTTCAGGATGATCATCATTGGGATCCGACATTATCTCAAATGGGTCAATTACCAAAGACTCAACACCTTCCTCAGATGCTTCTTCGTCGGTTGCTCTTGAATTGGTTGCCTCAGACGATGCCCGATCTTCGTTACTGTCGTAGTGGACGTCAAAAGTTTCCAACTGACCCGTCTCGTCCCGCTGATAAACCCGAAACCAACCTATCCTGCCCGTGAAAGGTGGAGGAACTCGAAGACTCAGCTCAACGTCGCTCTAAAACTTCATGCATGCAATGGATGAAGAATTCTATTAGGACCCCGAATGATCGAACTAAAACTCAAAATCATATGCGAAGCCCAAATAAAGCTCTTATGCAAAATGCGACTGGCACGAATGACATATTTAGACCTTATCGGGCCGAGCTTGAAGACGAACTCAGGCCTCACATAAGGGCTAAACATACCGTTTCTAGCCGACTAAACGGATCGAGGAGCCCATTTGGACCACACAAGAGTGGGCTCGCTCACAAAATCCGCGAGGATCCATGAGGCCCCGCAGCCTTGTGCCACCCGAATGACCTACCGACACAAGATAAAAAAAGACTACGCACACAGAGAAATGCAAACTAATGACCCTAAGGACACCTAAATTTAGGCCCAGTAGCAACCGAGCTCACTGGGATCCGCGCGGATTTGATAGGCTCAGGCCTACCAAGATCTGCGCGGATTTCCTGGGCTTAGGCCTGCTACTAAGCCTAAATCCAGGTCGAACAAAGAAAAGAGGTGAAGGGAAAAAAACGAGAATTTGGACCATACATAACCCAGCCCAACCTGAGATCCGCGTGGATCTCCTGGGCTCGAGTTATGTATGGGCCAAATCCTAAAGACAAGACGACGAAAAAAGAAAGCGGGAAAACTGGCTTGGACCATACGGGTTCGACCCTGCCTAAGATCCGCGCGGATTTCAGGAGCCTAAACTCTGTACGGGCCAAGTCAGTCACCACGACCCAACACATAACCCTAGAAAACATCTTGACTTAGGCCCGGTAGTACCCGAGCACACCAAAATCCGCGTGGATTCTGGGCTCAAAAGCACTACAAGGCCTAAACAGAGACTGACGACCATTAGCCATGACCATTAATTTGGGCTATACAAGCCTGACCAATCACGGGATCCGCGTGGATCTCTGTGGTCGAATCAGATAGACCAAAGTAATTATCTCAGCCTGCAGGCAAACAGGGACGACCATACTTGACTTTTTTTTTTTTTTACTCTTTTTTTTTGTCTAAGCATTACGGCATGGTCTTGGGTTCAAGGGTTACAAAGAGCACATAACACACAAATGAATTCCAACTTAACCAAGGTCCTATGTTTAGAGGGTTAAAGGGTCGGTTCCCTAGCCTCTAGCTCGTGTCCTGGGTATTTGATCTTCCATGGGGTGCATGGCAAGATTAACACACTTGGGTTGCTCCCTTTTATCATATGGATTAGGGAGTGGTGCACGAGTGGGAAAAACAACCACCGGCTCGGTAAAGGTCTAAATGGACCCACCTGAGTTGAATGGTTCAATGTTTTCCCAAAAATGGTAATAATAAAAGGGTTTTTACCTAAACGGTGCCTTGTGTGCCCAACAAAGGGGAAGGCCCGTAAATGCAATATGCCTAAAAAAAAATGTGACAACCTTTGTTTTTTTTTTTAAAGAAAAAAAAACAAAACCCGACTTTTCAAGTCTTACCCACTAATAAGTCCCCCGCGGAGTGTCGAAACGACGTAGGGTTGCTTATTGGTCCTAGGGTACAAATTTTAACAATTTCTTTTAAGGTATAAAACGTTTTCCGCACGTTAATGCTAAATCGGGCCAACTCTTCTACCTCGAAATTTCAGCACCAATATCTATTCGGGAATGGCCCGTGAGCCCGATGTAATCGGAAACCCACGCGGATTTCCCAGATTACTCGAGGCCCAGGTCCATTCCGAATGGGATATTGGTCACTAGACATCAAAATGGTGTACTGGGCTAGCATATTGGCCCAAAATCCGCGAGGATTTTCCCGCCAACATGCACGACCCGGTCCACTATTTTATGTACAGCGACCTACAATTAGAACAGGTCGGGCCCATCGCCGAAATCTCGCGATTTCAACAGCGCTCGGCATCGACCCGAAATCCACGCGATTTCTCGGCGGTGTTCGAACATCGCCAGAAATCCTCGCGGATTTCTGAACAAAGTTCTGGGCCGGCTTACCTGTTCTGGTCATGGGTATTAAAATTGGAGCGAAGTATTAGGCCCGAAAAACATTAATTTGCATAAAAATAAAAAGGAGTCGCCAGTTAATTTTCGATAAAATTAACAAAAACAAAAAAAGATGACTCCGGTCTCGAACCAAAATTCGGATCCGGGGGTAAAGGTATCGATGTAGGGGATGCCTTGCATCGTCGCCAGAATGCCCTTACTAGGTCGGGTTTATTAAGTAAAAAGTAAGTTGTCACTCAAAATTTAAAAAAAAACAAATGCATGCATAGAACTTGAATAAGGTTTAAATAAGTACAAAAATTAACGCAAATTACAGCGGGCGGGGTGATACGACTACATTTTTACAATTTGATCTAATAACTATGAAAACTGAAAAAAAAAACAGAAATGAAGGCGATACCCTACCGAGCCTGCGCGGATCCGCCCAACTCTAAGTAGATATCTGGAATCTTCACCCAGAACTACTCAAGATCTGCAGAATGCAGCGTAAATCGCGTGGATTTCAAAGTGGCGCCTCAAATGTATCTCCTTTTCTCTCGTAATTCTCTCGCTTTTCCTTCCAGCCTCCTTTTTCTTCCTCTGCGCAGATCCGCGGATCCTTTTATAGACGGAGGTCAGGGTCAGATCACAGCAGTTGCCTCCTCTTTCACTGGAAATCCGCGTGGATTCCAAGTAGTGGGGCCGTCAGTTACCGAGAAATCCGCGTGGCCTTCGGTTGACAAAATCTGGCAAATCCGCGTGATTTTTCGGGTCGAATAATTTGATCCGCTAGATTTTTCGGGTGGACAAGTGGGATCCGTGTGGATCTGTTTTCCGGGCCAGAGCTGGCAAATCCGCGTGGATATCTTCTGGGCTGGAGAGTGAGATCCGCGCGGATTTTGCTTTTCTGGGCCAAAAATGGGATCCGCGCGGATTTTGCTTTTCTGGGCCAAAAAATGGGATCCGTGCGGATTTTGCTTTTCTGGGCCAAAAATGGGATCCGCGCGGATTTTGCTTTTCTGGGCCAAAAAATGGGATCCGCGAGGATCTGCTTTGACTGGGCCAAAAATTGGAAATCCGCGTGGGTCTGCTTTGACTGGGCCAAAAATTGGATTCTGCAAGGATCCGTTTTCCAGGCCCCACGTTGAGTTGACTTTGATCAGTTGACTTTGACCAAAAGCTGACTACTATTTTCGGTGTCTACAAGTAGTTAGGTTTTATCTTCAATTTCTTGTTTTCTTTAGTTTCCATTGTTTTCAATTCACAATTAGTTTAGTTTAAATTATTTACTGCTTTCTGTAATTTGAAACCCTTTACCATACGAATTTCCTGAAAACCTAACACATCATCCATGTGGATTCGACAACCCTACTTTAAACACCAAATACCACAACCGAATAATGGCGAATCAAAGATAAGTGATGAATACCAAACATAAGACGATAACAAATATATATTTCTTTTAACGAAGCCCTGGAGCAAGTTAAGTATGATAGAGGATTATTGTATATAAGTAAAGGGTCCTTGAGAATCATTGTATTTATGGTAACCCTATGGTACCTATGTATTCTTTTACAATATAAATATATAAGTAGACTCAAGGCTCAAATTGTCTGAGTCACTCTTACACAATATTGTTACATGGTATCAAAGCACAATCGATCTCTGAAAACCCTAACAATATTATCAATTTTTCATTATTTTCTCTTGAATTATTATCACCATAATACAATTTCCCTTATTTTAAAAAAACGGGGAGTTCAACTTGCAAGCGATGCGCGAGCGTACCGCATCACGCGATTCCTTAGGGTTCATCATCTCGACGGAACCATAGTCGCCGCCTATTCACCGCCATTCGCCGCCACCGCCACTGCCGACGCTGTCGTCTGCGCATTCACCTTCCGACCACCGTCGTAGTGGTCCCAGCCAGGTCTCAGTCGCGGTGCGTCAATCCTCTATATTTCGCACTTGTATCAATTCGACACCGACAACCATGATATCGCCACCAGAGGCGTTCGGTCTTAAGTCCCCGACCTCCCCCATCACCACTTCATCATCGACGCCACCATCCCCCCGCTGCCGTTGACAGTTCTCCAGCACCAATTTATCCACCACCCATTTCATCCTGAAACTACACTCTGCCGCCCTCCACCGCAGCCTCCGCCACCGCCATCATCTCCACCGTTAACAATCCTTACCCGTCGCCCCATCCACCCATTACCATGGCCTTGCCCTCCATCTCCCTCTTACCACTGTCGGCACCGCTCCTCTTCACCCTACCCTCCCTTATGCCCATTTTCTGCTCGGGTCAGCCCCATACTCTTCACCTAGAATCTCCTTTCCCCCATCACCGACCCTCAACCCTTCTTTTACCATAAACCCTAACCATTTCTTACACCCCACTCTCAATTCTCACTCATCCTCTCCCATGTTGTTTCCTAATAGCATTGTTAAAGTAGGTCACAATAACTCAAATCCCCACCCTCCCACTCAAAACCTAGAGACCATTCTTGCATCCTTGTCTCTCCATGGTGGTTTCTTGGGCAGTGCTCCCTCAACTCCTCTGACTTTTTTGGCTTCTAATATCACTGCAATTGTAAATAATCCTCTCACTGACCTGGAGGAGTACTTGTCTTGGCATCACCAATTTATTGCGCACCTCATTGTGCACAACTCGTTGGGTTTGGTTGATGGTTCTTGGCCTCCGCCTCCTATTTATGCTACTTATGCTGACGGAAGGTCCTATCCGAACCCGGACTTCCCACCTTGGCTCTAGGCTGACCAACAGGTCTGTTCGTGGTTGTTGGCTACTGTCTCTAAGGATATTCACATTGAAATTTGTGACCTTCCTCACTCCTACATGATCTGGAATCGTCTTCACCAACGTTCCCTCATTGCAAGCGTTGCTAAGTCCCTTGAACTCAAGGACCAGCTTACTACTATCAAGAAGCAAGCAAATCAGTCCATGGAAGCGTATCTTCGGGAGATTAAGGTCATCTCAGATTCCTTGGCAGCTATTAACTCTCCCATTTCCGACCAAGAACTCCTACAATGCACCCTCCTAGGTTTAGATAAAGACTCCAATGATTTTGTCACTGCAACTGCATATTTCGGTGGCAACATTAGCTTTGATAACCCGCGGGCCAAGTTAATCTTATATGAGCAGCATGTCAATCATCTTTGCCAGGATGACCTCGTCTCCCCACCGTAGTCTGCCTTGGTTTCCCATACTACGAGGCAGCCTACTGACGCTTCTTCTTGGCATCCCCCTACTTCCAATGGTCCGGGACGTGGAGGAGGGCGTCATTCATACTCTCGAGGTTGAGGTCGTAACTGAAGACGAGGACGTGGTTTCCACCCTAGTTGTCTTATCTCCCAGCCACGTCCATCTCCCGCTCAGCATGCTCCTTCCCCCGCTCAAACAACATCAGGTATATCTTGTATTCATAGTTCTAACACTGCTTTAGCTATCTCATGCTTCATTCCCTAAACCTCCCCATCTTCCTCCTGTTGGTACAAACGTGACCCCCCGACCTTTAGTTGTTTGCCAATTGTGCTTTCACCCAGGTCACATAGCTGCTTTCTGCCCTCGTTTATTTCCTAATGCTACTAACATCTCTCACTCTCCTCATGCGCCCAATGTCCTGGCCGCTATTTAGTCTGGTCAAGCCAATGATATTGTTTGGTATCCTGACTCTGGGGGCGACCACCCATGTGACCTTATATGAAGGTATTCTTACTTCTAAAAACCCTCACACTGGTTTAGACAAGGTTATTATTGGTGATGGTTTTACGCTTCCTATTTGTCATGTTGGCCAATCTACATTAAAAACCTCTGCCCAGCCTTTAGGTTTGAACAATCTGTTACATGTACCTGGCATGAAATTTAATTTACTCTCAGTTCGCCAACTATGTCGTAAAAATAATTGTCTGGTTCAATTTGATGATTCATCTGTACATGTAAAGGACAAAGCAGCGGGGGCAACTCTTATGGCAAGTTCCAGTTATTCTGGTCTTTACTCCCTGTCATCCACTTCTCCTCCTACTGCCCTGGTCTCCATTCAAGCATCCGGTGATATCTGACACAATCGTCTAGGTCATTGTGGGTCCCCTGTCTTGGAAACTCTCAAGAGCTAAGCACCTTATTTTATCTGTCTCGAAGTTTTCAAACAATTGTGTTGCTTGTAAGTTGGGCAAATCTCATCGTTTACCTTTTACCATTGTGGAACATTGCTTTAGCATACCGTTATATCTCATTCACTTTGATATCTGGCAATCTCTGGTTTCTTCCAACTTGGGTATGCTTAATATGTTTGTTTTGCGAATGATTGCACTCGTTATACCTGGATTTATCCCATGAAACACAAATATGAAGTTTACTCGATTTTTCTTACTTTTCAAAAGTTGGTTTAAAATCAGTTTGATCGAAAAATAAAGATTTTCCAAAGTGATGGTGGATGAGAATTTGACAACTCTGCCCTAAGGCTTCATTTTCAATACTGTGGTATTCGTTTTCGAAAATCTTGTCCTCATACGCTTGAGCAAAATGGTGTTGTCGAAAGAAAACATCGACACATCATTCAGATGTCCCGCACATTACTTCTTCAGGCATCCCTTCCTGGACAATTTTGGGTTGATGTTATATATGCTGTTGTTTTTATAATTAACCGTCTTCCTACTTTTTTAAACAACATTTCTCCATATGAATGACTGTTTAAAAAGATTCCTGATTACTCGTCGTTTAAAGTTTTTGGGTGTGAGTGCTTCCCCACCATCTTGTCTCACCAACACAAACTTGCTCCTCGCTCAGTACGATGTGTCTTTCTTGGCGTTGCTCCCAATTACAAAGGCTATCGTTGTTTTGACCCTAGTACATGCCGTGTTCATATTAGCCGTCATGTTATTTTTCATGAGGATGTCTTTCCTTACCCAATCTTGACCAGGCCTTCTCCCCACCCACAGACTGCCTCTCATCTCGATCTTGTGGTGACTTCTGCCACGCTTGTACCCCTTAATTCTGCATCCCCTCCTCTTCCCCTACTCCAAGTCCACCGTCCACCCATGCCTCTTCATTCTCTATGTCACTATCCCCATCTCTTCCCTCTATGGTACGAAGTAAGGGGGCATCCTCTCCTATACAAGTGATTGTCCAGTCTAATGTTTCTCCCGCACTTTCTCCCGCTTCCATCCCGGCCTCCCCTTCACCTTCCTCTTCCTCACGCACTACACCAACTCCCCCTCCTGATCCTTCTCTCTCTGTGTCCCAACCCCCAGCTCCTCTCCACACCCATCATATGCAAACTTGCTCAAAATCAGGCGTCTACAAACCTCGCTAGTTGTTGTACCTGCATGAATCCACTACTTCTGAATTAGAACCAACTTAAAAGGCTACGACAAAGGAATTTAACGCTCTTGTTCAAAATGACACTTGGACCTTAGTCCCTTACCGTAATAACATGAATTTATTATCATGTAAATAGGTGTATAGAAATAAGTACTTGTCTGATGGCTCTCTTGAACGCTGAAAGGCGCGATTGGTGGTCCGTGGCCTTGGTCAACTTGAAGGTCTGGACTATCACGACACCTATAGCCCTGTGGTGAAACCCACAACAGTTCGGGTGATTCTCAGTATTGATGTCTCGTGTAGTTGGGTTATTCGCCAACTTGATGTTAAGAATGCCTTTCTTCATGGTGATCTTACTGAGGATGTTTACATGACTCAACCATAGGGCTTCACGCATCCCGACTTCCCAACTCATGTCTGTAAACTCAATAAATCTCTTTATGGTCTCAAACAAGCTCCACGCGCTTGGTTTCATAAGTTTAGCACCTTTCTACTCCACTTAGGCTTCACTTGTAGCAAAACTGGCCCTTCTATGTTCATTTACCGTAAGCCCAGACTCATTCTCATCCTTCTGCTTTATGTTGATGACATCATTTTCACTAGAAATTCCCTTGCCCTTCTACACCACATCATTCGCCTTCTTTCCACCCAGTTTCCTATGAAGGACCTCGGGGATCTTCATTACTTTTGGGGGGTTCAGGTAGTGCGCACTCTTGACTATTTGTTTCTTTCTCAACACAAATATGTTCAATAACTTCTCTCTCATTTTGACCTTCACCACCTTAAACTTGTGCGCACCCCGCTTTCTTCTCGGACCTTATTGTCCCTTTAGGAGGGTGAGCTACTGGCAGATCCCTCTCCCTATAGAAGCATGGTTGGTGCTTTGCAGTATTTAACTATGACTAGACCAGATATTGCTTGTGCTGTTAACCTGGTTTCACAATTTATGCATGGACCTCACTCCTCTCATCTACTTGTCTTGCAGCATATTTTCCGTTATTTACAGGGTACTGCTGACCATGGTCTCCTGCTGAAGCGCACCGGTGACTTCTCGCTTGTCATGGCATACTCTGACGCTGATCGGGCTGGCTGTCCTGATAGTCCACGCTCTGCCATTGGCTACGCGCCTACCCTATTTTTCTGGGTCCCAATCTTATCTCCTGGCGCTCTAAGAAGCAGCCAACCGTCTCCAAATCCTCTACTGAAGCTGAGTATCGTGTTGTTGCTTATACAGTCACAAAGACTCTTTGGTTACGCTACCTTCTTGCAAAACTGGGTATCCTTCTCACGCGCCCTGTCCAGGTCTTATTTGACAACATCTCTACCACTTATCTTGTAGCAAACCCAGTTCATCATGATCGTACCAAACATATCAAGGTCGACTATCATTTTGTTCGTGAACAAGTCTCTCATGGTGACTTAGTTATTCGATATGTCCCCACAAAGCTTCAGTTTGCAAACATCTTTATGAAATCCTTACCTATCAACCAATTTCTGTTTTTGAAATCCAATCTGTCTGTGCATCCGCCCCTACAGATTGAGGGAGCGTGACAGATAGTAAAGGATCTTTGAGAATCATTGTATTTATGGTAACCCTATGGTACCTATGATTCTTTTACATTGTAAATATACAAGTAGACCCAAGGCTCAAATTGTCTGAGCCACTCTTACACAATATTGTTGCAAAGTATTGAAGAAGTGGGTAAAAATGAGTGAAAATGGTTATGGTTGAAACAGGTGAAATTGTGGTGTTTTTTTTAAAGAAAATTTGGGGGAAAAGATTCATACTTTGGGGATATTGAAAAAAATAATCCGAACTCACAATTTTGTCATGCATGAGCTGAACTTTAATCCTTATTATTTTTAGCATTCACTACCGAGTTAAACTCGTTTAAAAAGTGATGTGATGGTAGTGATATTACACGCGAACCATACTTTTTAACTTTTTTGAGTTGCAAAAAGTTCTACGTATAATATCGTCAGCGCGTCATTTTTTGGATGAATTTAATTAGGTGATGAATGCTAATAATAATATGGGTTAAAGTTGTTCCGCTGATCCATGACAAAGTTGTAAGTTTAGATTAATTTTTTTCCAATACCCTTAAAGTATGACTTTTTCCCCCCAATTTTCCTAAAAATAATTGATACATAGTATTTTAAAGTTGGTGATAAATAGTATAAATGAAATTTCAACTACTCTTTTTAGAAATAGTTAACTTTTCTCTAAAAGAAAAAAAAATAATTAATTTTACCAAATACAACTTTTCCAAACAACCAATCAAAACAGCTGATCAATAACAGTCAATGCAAACAATCAATAGCTAAATGGGTCATTATCAATAGTCTATCTAATGGCTATCCGGTCACAAAACACTTCTACAGACTACAGTTGTTATTTTTCAACTATCCAACCGGCTTCATCTAGCCGCACACTAACCATGGTGTGGACCTTAGCCTAGGATGAGTGGAGCAAATTAATATGTAAAAAAGAATAATCAAGTAAAAGGCTACCATCAAAATGTAAAGAAAACAAGACCAGAAGTTAATATCAAGCCCAAAACAAAGCTAAATTAGATATGTAAGATTGTAAGTGTAGATACTAGATGGCATGCATACAAATCTATTGCGTTTTAAGTTACTGTTCAATTGTTGTAAATGGCTAAAAAAGAATTAAGTGTTGGGATGTGGGAATTCAAACTTCATGCCTCAAACTTCTCAACCCACCCAAATCACCTCTTTAGTAGCTGGTTATATATATACAAGACAATTGAAAAGTAATGACAAGAATAGCTCAGCGCAAAGGAGATTGGTCAACATGGCCTTGGGAGTGGTCGATGCTTGCAAGGTGCAATAAAAACCTTGGTTTGACAAGAAACAGGTGTATTGCCACTTTAGTTACAATAACTAGTAACAATTTGGAGCAATGGATTCAAGAACTTGAGGTGGTATGTGCAGTGCGTGGACAGGACTTGGAATCAATTGATCATATTTGTAGGAACTGTTACTTTCCTAGAATGGTTTGGTTTGAAGGTACCCTGGGCATCAAGACCGTGACATAGGAATATGTGGGAATCAGACAGTGGTTGAGGAACTGGTTACTATTCTTGTACAAGGATGGGGCCAGACAATTTTTGGAAGGTCAAAGTTTTCTGTAGCTCACTTTAAAACATTTGGATAGCATAGTATAAGAAGGCGATGGAAGGAATTCAACCACACCCACAACAGACAATTAATAACATTACAAAGGAAGTGTTGGAACATCAAAGGGCGATGGAACACAGGCAGAAGGCGAATAACAGCACATCGATCCATACCAATTAGCAAACAGAAGTGGAGTTTGCATGGACCCTTGGACATTCTTCCACACCAAATTATGTCTTCCAGTGTGATGAAGCGTGGTGTAGTAAGTCGCTGGCTGGAGGATTCGCCTGGGTTCTTAAACAAGGGGAAGCATGGAGAGAAACCTTGACAAAGGCAACCTAACCTATAGTTTTATCAGCACTACAAATGGAACTGGAGGACATCGAAAGTGCAATGTCAAGTGACATAGAGATGGATACCAATGAGATTAGGATCAAGATCCAAACGGATTCCACACAAGCTATCAATCTCTTCCAATGAGCTATAGGCAAAAGCTGTTAAGTTTCACTGTTTGTATTATTAATAAAGTAGACCATAATTACCCTTGCCACTGGAGCAAGGAGAAGAGCCCTTCCTTGACCTTAGGTGCTTTATTTTGCATAATTTGTTGTCACTCTACCACAAAAAAAAAAGACACCAGTAACAATTTGGAAGCTTGTAGCCTTGTAGCTTCAACAATCGCTTGTGCTCTAATAGAGGAAATTCAGGTCAGACCAAGGATCTGCGCCAGGTCAACACACTGGCCCAGGGTTTGGTTGACCCGAAACAAGTCTCAACTCTCAAGGTTACACACTTACACCACCCATCACATTGGCAATTCCATTCGGGTCTATGCTTCATAACCTTGCTCACAGGCAGCTACAAGTTAAGACTGGCTTGTGAATGAATCTATTGCCAAGACAAGCGGCAAGAACTTGTACTGAACCATTCATCTAGGAGACATCAACTGCCTCAACAAGGTGCCTATTTTATGTCATAGTTACGACTTATCATACACGGAACGTCAATATGAAAAGACTGATCTTTCTGGACAACCCCAACCAGCAATATTCAGAGCGCCGCAAATGCAAAACACAGTGGATTTTGGGGAAACCAAAATCCACAGAGCCTTACCAAGTACAAGAGGTCTTGTCGCCAATCTACCATCAAAAAAACTTTAAAATGACAATGTACAAGAGATAAAAATGGGGATGAGCCCAATGTTAACATTAATCCCAATTTCAAGGCAGCATAAATAAGCAGGCCTACAAGTTTCGCCTGCTTAGGTTACCTCAGCAGGAGGAAAAAGCCAACAAGATTTTGAATTTTATTTCTGTGCAAAAACATGTCATGTGAAGAAAAAATGGAACGGTAGCCTCAATAATCTTGATCAAAAGAAAGTCAAATAATCCATCTTATGTGGCACTCATCGCCATTAACAACAGAAGAAACTCCAAAAGTTGTTCTGTAAACCTTAGGTCCTTTAAAGGCTGACGGGTTCTCGCAGGAACCTCTCCATCTGTCTAGCTCGGGTCTTAATAGACATATCAAACACCTTCTGCCCGAATTCCACCACAAGCCCTCCAAGAATGTTGGGGTCAATCTGAAATAAACATAAACACAAGCATTCATGCATCAGCTTTCCTTTCAAGTTACTATTTTGATATAGCTTACAGGAAAAAATTCACCACTTCAACAAAACAATCTATAGTTCAAGACTTCAAACTCCTGGCACAAAGTGAGAAACCATCCCAGTAAAACAGATCCGACCATGCTAACACAAAATACATACCTTCTGCTCAAGATGAACCTTTTTCCCTTGCCCAAGTATCTCGCTAAGAGTTTGCTTCAGTTCTTTCTCCTCTTCGGCTGGGAGGGGCTGGTGGAAACATAACCACGACAAGAGGATGAAAACCACATTCTTTTAAGTAAAGGCTACAAAAACCGAAGGCAAACAGCCTTGTCAGCCTAGAGTTCAGAAACAATAGCTTACCATTACACTTGTCACAGTAACTTTCAGCTCTCCCCTATGGGCCATTGTCAATTCTGCGAATCTCTTAGCAATGCTATCTATGTACCTCAACCTTCCATTTTCCGCCAACACAACTACAGTAAATCATATTGCAAAATGATAAAACAAACATTAATTCTTTCTATCAGAGGAATAGTGTTGCAGGAATAGGATAGGAAACACATTATCATGTGAATAATATTCAAATTTCAGAACAAAAGGGTATCAATTGTGTCTTTTTCCCCCATAAACAATCATCAACCTCCATCCTCACCCCCCCCCCCCCCCCAAAAAAAAAGTAACTAAATAAAAACAGTTGTTCATCACATCTCAAATCCCATCAAAGCTAAGTGATGATTGATCGGCAAAAAAAAAAAAAAAAAAGAAATGAATCTCAATTTCGTATCTGGTCAGCCAGTGATGCAAGCGATTACTGAGTCACTGACCATACTTCATAGCCCCATAATGTTGCTCAATGCCCACAAAAGCAAGCAGAAGAGGTGATAGAATATCACGTAAATGTAGGAAATAGGGTGCGAGATCTAGGAATTTGTAATATGGTTCTGTTGGGCCAGTGGTTATGGAGCTTTATGAATAAGAAAGACAACCTTTGGAGGAAAGTGGTCGCCATCAAATATGGTGAATGGCTCTAAGTTGTAGCTTTATCCATGTCAAGGATTGGTGGCTACGCTTTCTTGTCTACAGGGAGAGGGCGTCCCATCGTATCTGCCACCTAATGATGTCTATGCTTCTTAATCTACAAAGAGGTGTAGTGAAGGCCGAACTTATAGATAGCATAAACCAGTTGCACCCCATGATCAATTTGCTATTGTATCATTGAAAGTCAAAACACAACCCCATACAAGGCTGAAAACATAAAGTGAGTCATAATCACATCAACAACATAATACCTGTTTTTTTGTCACAAATATCTTTTTGATCGCGCTACATATCCACTCTAATTGTTGTATCCTAAATTTTAAAAATACAAATGTCCGCGTGTTGTTGTATGCAGGTTACGTATTTGTGTCTATGCTTCTTGGCCAAGACATAAATGGTTTGCAGTTAAATTATGACGATTAAGCAATAGCCTTACCCAAAAAGTTCTTTGTGACATCAGTGAATTTGGCTTGAGCACATATCTCATTGATAGCCTTTACTCTTGTATCTGCTGGCACAGAAAGGTCCTTTGTAAACTGGAAAAAGGTAGGCGCTTTCTGGGTAGCCTCAACAAGATCAAAAAGCTCAGATTCAACCTTATCCAAGGCATTAGCTTTAGCAGCAGCCAGGTATAAGGCAGATGCATAATTACCAGCACCTCCAAACATAGCAACTGGAACCTGAAATATCACCAATGATTAGAAAAGACTAAGACAAACTGAAACACCCCCTCCCTCGACCGACACACACACACAAACGAAAGCCAGGAGAAATATGCCGAAAGAATGCCACAACTTATGATACAGAACCAAGAGGTAAATTCTACCTCAGAGGCTTCTTCTCCAATAATATGATGGCATGAACACTTCAAGAGTGCATAGAAAAAAAGTCTGATAGCCATATGCTTAGCAGCTTAGGCTCTTAGCAATAGGGAAAAGAAACCTCATTCTCATTCCCACTGGGGACAGACCATTAGGGAGTCCCTTGTCTGAATTGGAACAGGAGACCGAAGAGTAAGTTGGGAGCACCACTTTCCCATTCACAAAATTACATCTATATATATATATAAGCGCACATGTGTGCGTGTGTTGGTGTGGGGGGTTGGGGTGGAGGGCTCAATGTTCAAATTTTAGTTTCATGATATCAAACTCCTGTAGATGTCCCTAGGGAAAGGCTGGCCCAAACACCATTACACTTATTAGCTGATAACAATGACCTTACTCATTCTTACTAATTTCACAAGGCTTTTTTTACACTGGAAACTTCAAATTGAATGATAATGTATACATATGAATGACTGAAAACCAATGCATTCTCAATATTTTTTATAATTCAGAAATCACACAAATGATCCATACTTTGCCCTATTGGATGAAAATAATCCAACCTTTATTCTTGGACATAAATATATGGAAGTCATTTCTTTTATTAAAAAAAAGACCCTAAAGGTAGTATTTACTATTTATGTAAAACAAAGGTTGGTATATTTTGTCAACAATCCGCTATAATCGCATTATCTATATCCAATTTTCCTTTTTAGTTTCAACTAGCAATGCCTTTAACTTAAAATGTTGGGAGTTTAGGAGATACTCAAGCCTTCACTAAAAACACATAAACTTGCACCAATTGCCAAAAGTTATGTGCCGGCGACTGTAAAATTGTTATAAGCAAAGCAATCAAAATCCGCCCATCAGGTTTGGAGAATTAGGATAAGAATCAAGAGGGGTCCACTAAAAATTTTACCCAAAAAAAAATGACCAAAGACAACACAACATTGATATAGTTTATCTGACATGGCTGCGATCAGAAACCCAGGGAACCATTGCCAATAAATAATAACAAGCACCACTCAATTGCTACAGAAACATACATCTAATCGCAGGAAAATACAAGTCTATAACATACATGATTCCCAGAATATCAAAACACATGATTGTAAAGAGGCAACAGCTAACCTTGACATTGCCTTTCTTGGCAGGAGCTGATGTAGCGAAAGTCCTCTGCAAAAACAGAAGAACAAATACTTAAATGGGGTTCTCATTAGAAATGATCCGATTTCGAGATCAGAGGCAGCATAAATATATACATATAAAAGTAAAAACTGCAGATTCAATCATTCCGTCATTCTAATCGTCAATAAATTGAGAAGGTGACGAGTAAATAGACCTTCGAAAACATCGAACCCTTCCGAAACAATCAATCAGAAGAAATTAGAGGAAATGATAGATTGAAATGGAGATAGGTTACCTCAAAATTAGGGTTGAGAAGAGTTTTCTGGAGGTTGGATCCCTGAGAAGAGATGGAATCGGAGGCCAACGCTTTCCGTACGAGGGAGAAGCTGGATCTGATGCGCATCGCCATCGCCATTGTTGGTTGAAGCTTGAGATTTGTGTTTCGGAGAGCGAGCGAGAGAGAATGAGAGAGAGAGGTGAGTATGCGCAACTGATTTCAACTTTCAAGGGTTTGTTCTACAGACAACCATGAGTGACGATTGTTGCAGTGGGCTTCGTAGTACTAATCTGGGCCAATGAAGCCCAACTATTCGACCCATAACTCACTCTGAGCCCAAAACCCAGACAAACCACCGCATAACCCAATTCTACAGTTGTGAATTCCATCGAACGGTTGGTTTATAGACCCAGAATGGGTTCTAAAATTGTGAAACTTGTAAAAAATTATCCCTGCCAAGAAATGGAATGAAATATTAGTTGAATCATTGGAATGAGTTCCAACCATTACACATGTTCTTAACTGCATACGATTTTTATTCCAAAAGCCTTGTTTGATAATTAGTTATTAGTTGTATCAACTATTTATATTAGTTGTTTGATTTAGCTGTCAAGATTAGTTGTTTAAAAAAGATCGTTTGATGAATTAGTTGTTTGTGAAAATGTAAGTAGGTGAATTTTTATTTATATTCTCAGTAATATAATTGTTTAATTTCATCATATTTTATAAGTATTTCAAAATGGATTACAAATTTATAATTGCAAAGTGTGTTTTACTTTAGTATAAATTTGTGCTGTTTAATATTTTGTTATTATATTATTATTGAATATCGAATCTATTTTTGTAATAATTACTAAAACCTATTACATAAAAAAAACCTATTCATTATATATAGAGAGTTAAGATAAAGCCCCTAACCTTTCGAAAATATTCAATTAATATTTGTTTTTTATGACACAACGACATTTATTTATTTTGGTAAAAATAAAATGAGGGTAATTGACAACTTTTAGCATCATTTATTGTTAATTAAATCATTAGATACTATTAAAACGTAACTCTTATATGAATAAGTAAAAAAAAATTGATTTTCATTGGGTATAATTTTGGTAAAATAATTATTAAGTGCCTTAAGAAAATATATTAAAATCATTAATTCATTATTATATAACATATAATGTAATTTTGATGAAAATACGATAGCAATTTGTTAATTTTGTGAAAATGTTAAACTGATCATTGGCATTTTCTACCAAAATTACATTTGTTTATTTTGCTAAAAATAAAGTAAATGTAATGGATAACTATCGTGTCATTTATTGATAATAAATCATGAATGCCATCAAAACATGACTTTTATCTAAATATTACTAAAATCATTATTATAAGGGAAATATTACTAAAATCATTATTATATAGCATGTGATATAATTTGATGAAAATATAAGGGTAATAATGTAATTTAGCTCCAAACAGCTAAAAGTTATTCTAAAAAGCTAATATTTTTGAAAAAGAAATTTTGGGGGCCAAACAGCTTAGCATTGGCGAAAATCCGTCCAACCCGAATATTGAAATTTGTTCGATCCGAATTAAAACGGGTTTGGACATCAATTTTTTTCCGAATTTTAAATTCGGACAATTCGGTCATGTCTGAATTTAAAATTGGGTCGGGTTCGGATTTGGAGTAAGAAAATCAGGTTGTCTGAATTTTGTGCCAAATTCAAGTTCGGACATATTCGGACAATTTCTGAACCCTAACCTGAATTTAAAATTTGGACAAAATATTGAAATCGTGTGTAAATTTAGTATAAATTCAGGTTTGGCATATTCAAACAAGCCCGGACAATGTCCGAACCCTAACCTGAATTTAAAATTTGGACAAAATATTGAAATTATGTGTAAATTTAGTATAAATTCAGGTTGGACATATTCAAACAAATTTGGGTTCGAACAATTCGAGTCCAGGCTCAGACATCATAAATTGTTTGAATTTAAATCTGGACAGGGTTTGGGTTAGGTTCGGTCGAACCTAAATTGACCAAACCCAAATATTTGTCGTCAAATTCGTTATTGTCCCAAAAAAACCCTTTTCCCCCCAAAAGTTATTGTGTCAAACCCCTTATTATTAGGTTACTAAATTCGAATAGTTTCAATTTTTGGCCATGAATACTAAATAATTTGAAACTTCAATACACATTATAATCCAAATTTTAGAGTTGTTAGATTTTTAGTATATTGTTAAAATTGAATTTCGATCACTTTAACTTGATGGTAGACTGATGTAAAGACAAAGTTTTGTTTGATTTTAGTAGTGCACACAAGACAATTACATTAAATCATCATTCTACTACTAAGCTAAAGTAGCTATAAATTGAGATTAGTTTATTGAAGTCCAACTCTCCCAAAATTGAGTCAGGGTGTATATTGAATGTTCAGATTATTCAAGTTGAGATTATTTAAATCTATCTTCATTGCTCTACAATTATATCTTATCATGAAAAAATTAAATATCATTGTAAAGTTGTATGCAAAAAAATTGAACACTTTCCCTCGGTATGTATTTGCATGTGTACTTTTTAAAATGCATTTATTCGAAGCTAATTCTCTATTTAATTTAGTTTTTGGAAGAGCAGCTTATATTTGAAAACTCAGATACCTGAATCTAATTTTGAGCGTAGCTTTAAATTGTGAAATGGAAGTTGTTTAATTAGATGACAATTATCGGAGGCCTTAAATGATACAGAACAACACAAGAATCATCCTAACACGTCGTGTTGTGTACTGGTTGAGCTGATCAACATGTATGCCCTCCAACGCTTACCTTTCTGCCTACAACATGCAAACCACCACCCATCAGTATCACTATTCCCAAATCATCCATTCTATCTTTCTCCTTAGCTTCCAAAATCCCCCAATTGCATTGCTTTGTACAAAAACTTGCATTTAATCACAGGTGACATACATTGACATCCCCCGGGATCGAAATGATGAACATAAAAAAGCTGAAACTGCCCAAGAAAACGAGGGTGGGTAAGAGTAGCAGTAGCAGTACGGGGCGAAGCATAGTGAAGGGGATGAAGATGGGGAAAAGCTTCAAAGGGATTAAGAACATGAACGCGAAAGCTGCCAAGAAGCTGAGGCGATCATTCAACAGCATGAAGCTCAAATCATCGAAACCAGGCCGTACACCTGCTGCTACTGCTGCGGTTGATCATGCAGATCCGCCTCAGACAGCAGAAGCAGCGACGACAAGTAAGCCCAGATGGAAGAAGACGTGGTTGCGCCCCAAATTCCCTCATCCTCGTAGCATCCGTAAAGGCAGCAGCAAGGCTAACAACAACAACCCTGGCAATGCCAAGAACATCATCATCATCCATAACAACACCAGCATTACCAGCAACGACGAGTACAACAGGAGTAGCTGTGTGGATGTCAAGGACATTGACGATCATCAGCAGCAGCAGACACCTGCTGCTGATGATCATGATCATCAGAACAGTGCTGCAGTTGTTGGGTCGGCTAGCGATCATCCCAAAGACGAACGAAAAGAGATGGAGGAATTGGAGAAGGAGATGGGAAACGATAGCAGAAGCGGGAGTGTGAAAGAGGAGGTGGATGTCGAGTCCATTGACTCAGCGGCACCACCCCCTGCTGATCAGGCTAGCAAGGATGACGACGACGAGGAACATGAGGACAACCATCAGATTCATGACCACCAATTTCAAAAGGAAAACAACAACAATAATAAGCCGGAAACTACAGAGGATGCGACATCAGAAACTGACGTGAGCCAGATTATCAGGTTAAGGGAAGACAAGGCCGTCATCCATATTCAATCTGTTTTCAGGGCTCATCTGGTAATATTCTTATTCTTCTTCCTCCTATCTCTTTATACATGTTTTATTGTATGTATACATGATGATAAAGAATAAGGTGGACCGGATAATGGTGTGATAGCTGAAGAGACGGCATTGTGCTGGTTTGATGCAGGCGAGGAGGGCATACAGAGCATTGAAAAGCCTGGTGAAATTACAAGCAGTGGTACGGGGGGTATGCGTGAGAAGACAGGCACGTATGGCTTTGCACTGCATGAATACATTGGCTCGGTTGCAAGCCAAAATCCGAGCCAGGCAGCTGCTCGTTGATGGACCTTGACCATCTCATCACAGCCAAGGAAGACAGCATTAACATTTTCATGTTCCAATACTTGTCAATCATAAAAGAGTCGATTATTCACCTGCGTGTCTGATGCCTATTTGGTCGAGCTTTTTCCATGTTTTGCTTTCAATAGTATTAGTACATGTGTGTAACAATATCTATGCAGAATTCACCATGATGTGCACGTTTCTGCAGGAGCTAGTAGTTGTGTAGTTAGGATGCGACGAATGCTTATCCTTATTGATTGAGTACACCCAAATAGTGTTCCGCTGCTGAAGCAATTAAATGCAAGTTTTTGAGTTTCTAAACCACAATCAATATTGGGTTACATATATTAGAAGATAAATCTCATGTGTTCATCCATGCTGCAAGTGTCTACCAACTGCGACAACCAGGTCTAAACAGCAACAAAACCTTTCAGACACATCGGAAATGGTTTGTTTGATATCTTTGTGTCAGGACAAGTGGATTGGAGTTACAATGGGCTAAAATGGTTTTCAACTTGAATAAATATGCAAAAGGAAAGTTCTTCATGGAGTACATACTTACATGCCCTCCATCTCTTTCCTCTAGTACAACAACAACAACAACCTCCCAGGTGACACGTTTGAGCGCGGTCTGGGGGATCCTAAAGTAGGCAGTCTTACCCCCCATGAACAAAAGTTCATGGAGAGACTGATTCCGACAATCAACATATTATACAATCAACATATTATCTCTTTCCTCTAGTACAATCAACATATTATACAGCAGGTGGCAACTCCCTATATTTTACATGTTCTATTGTAGAGTTTGTACCAGTTATACATGACAAGCAGAATGAACTAACAAGAACTTTCAACAGTCTGATGAGAATGAGCAGCTGCATTAATCAGTATGTCTATATGAGAATGACAGTCAGTTTCTCTTGTCAGCTCCCATCTCTTTCCTCTTCTACCTTAATCAATAGCAATGAAACAGTATTGAGAACAAAAGATGTCAAACAACAGTTTAATCTGTTTCAAAGAAACAAAAAAAAAAAAAAAAAAAAGGAACAGGTCATATGCCTACCTTGGTGGCTATTTGCTGCAGGGTGTCGATAATTTCTGAGAAATCAGGTCTCAAATTAGGATTCTGATGCCAGCACTTCTCCACTAAACCTGCAAGCCTTGGATGCGTATTCTTAGGAATTGATGGTCGAAGTCCCTAACGATCAAATTTTGGACAAAAAAATACGCATTGTTATTGTTAACCCTACAGTTCAGTTAGATTCTTGTCTCTTACGGATCAGGGTGAAGAAGATTTACCATCTGGACAACTCCAATCGCTGCTTGCAATGGGGTTAAGTGTGAATATGGAAGCTGAAATTTCAGATGAAACAAAGCTCAAGGACATAAGGGTAGCTCATACCTACAAATTACCCGAAAGGAGTACAATGTACAATGAGACGAAGAGGTCATAAGAGGGAGAAATTAAACGACTTTACTTCACCAGTAAGAAGCTCCCACAGTACAATCCCAAAACTGTAGACATCGGCTTTATGATTGTACGGCTTATGTCCAATAATCTACAAAGGATACGCCTATTATTAGTAGCAGAAGACATGCTCCCCTACTTGAATTAGAAGATGTAAAAGAACAAAACAAGAAGTTGTTCACTGGAAAAGAAATACCTCGGGGGCCATCCATCGGTAGGTTCCTGTTTCTGCTGTCATCTCTCCAGAGTGAGTCTGCTCTCGAGCAACTCCAAAGTCAGCAACCTTAATAACCTACACGAAAGCATATGCAAGATTTATGAATTAACAGATCAGAAAACCACAGCAATACATTATTATATGAACTTGGAAATTGAATACGTCAATTCACAGATTCAATAGAATGATACAACGCCCAACACAGAACAGTTAAATCATTGAATCAGAGGCAAATTCTAACAAACAAGAGTTTAATGGTTCATAAGACTCATTATAATCTACTAATTTTAATAATCTTCTGAGTAGTGCTAACATAGTCTTATCAAGTGTTCACAAGTTGGCACGTCACACACACACCCCGAATCACCACATGAATGCATAGAAAAGAAATAAAGAGCATAAAATGTCAGAAGATGACTGACCAATGGATTTTTTTTTTTGTTGTTCAAAAAAAAAAAAACATGTGCTGAAATTTTGAATACCCCCCAACCACAAAAAAAGGGGCACAGACACCAACTTCGGGAACAAGGAAATGGAAAAAGAAAGGATTAAACAAGAAAAGAACGACAGGAATGCGCTCATGGAAAAGTGTTCTTACTCCATCTTCATTTATAAGCAGATTAGCAGTTTTGAGATCCCTGTGAATAATACCATTTTGGTGCAGGTACTCCATCCCCATAGAAATATCAATGGCAGTCCTTATTAAAGCCTGAAATTCGAATGAACCCTTCTTCTCATGCATGAAATCATACAAATTTCCTTTCGGCATGAATTCTGATGCACAATAATAAAATAAATCAGATGGCTACAAGGACCAGCATATATGAAACACTACTGTGAAATAATTAAAACTGTTCTAGAGAGTAGCTCCAACAAAAGAATGCCAGCACCAGTATTTGCAAATGACGAAAGCATACTAAGAATCAGATGTGGAAAAAGAGAAATTTGTAGATTTTGCCGGTGGCTTCTGCATTCCTAAATTTAAGTACTGCCTCTTAATCTATGAGCAAATGTGAAACAGATTGACATGGGCTTCTTCAGTAGATGAAATTACCAACCAAACACTATCTTTGGTTCTGGGGTATGAAAGTCGGCATCTGGGTGTCCTAAAATCCTGCTCAAGAGAGTTCCCATATGGTGGTCTACTTAAACAAAAATATTCCACAAAACAAAAATATTCCACAAAATCTATAGCTATTTATCAGAAAGCACAAAGGGAGTTTGCATCAAACTGCACCTACAGAGAACATTAGCAAGTAGTGGAATATCTTAACCAAGATAATGACAAACCATAGTTACCGGGAACGCTACATATGCCCGCGACCCGCGTTCCGGGAACAAGCGGTCCGAAGTCAAAACTAGACTAAATTTGTGTAAAACCTAGCGACCCGCATTCCGGGACTAACGACTCAGGAAGCATTCCTGATAACTATGTGACGAACTAAGATGAACAGGACAGTCAGATAGAGACAAAGATAAGCATTGAACTACAAAAATGAATAATAAGAGATTACCAGTCACAATGCAAAGCATCGGAGGTTTTGTACAAGCCCCTATGAATTGCACGACATTCTTGTGTCTAACTTTTCTGCAAGAACGGACAATAATAAAATAAATAACACATGCTAAAGATCATCAAAATCATTGTGAGTTGCTTCCAGGTTTAATGAAGATGATGTTTTGTTTCTTGTATAGAATATGTTTTCTTAGAAACCCAACAATCTGAGCTAGGAATGTGATCAAACATACCCATTACCTGCATACCATCTAGTCAAGACAATAGAAAATGAAAAAGGTCCCATAGAACAGGGAACCTACAAAGATATTACAATGCTTGTGAAGTTACGACTAACGGAAAGGGAAATTTACATAGTGTTAACAAGGGATTCTCCTTTCACCAAATTATTACCAAAACTATTTGCAAAACATTTTTACGAGTAGAATGCGAAAGTCAAATGCTAGGAGTGAAAGAAATATGAAGGTGAAATACACATAAAAGCCTACAGAACTGAATATCCATAATCTGAATAGCTGAAAGTAATTTATTTTTTCAGCTTAGATGGTAATGTACCAAATCAAAATGCCCCCTACACCTCTTCGACTTCTTTTCCATGGAGTAGTAGGTAGTGAAAAGTTTTTAAATCTTGGGTCTATCGGAACCATTCTCTCTGAATTCTTTTCCATTTAATGTGTTCTTATCCTCTCTCAGTTTGTGCAAGAACCTAAAGAAGAAAAATGGGAAGCCGCTGGGCGTGTTTTGAGAAGGTAATCTTAGACAGGCTATTTTAATGCATGGAGATTCAGATTTATTTCAGAAGGTAATCTTAGATAGGCTATTTTAATGCTTGAAGATTCAGATTTACAGGTTTGTGCCAGCTCTTGTTCAGATTGGGGCATATCCTGTAACTAGGAGATCGTTGACCGGTCACCTTGTAAGTTGTAAGTCTTGATCGATCGACTGTCAGTTGTTCAGCGAGCAGAGTGTAGGGCAATGGCAACAGTTACTAGTGAGTTAATTGGGATTAAGTCATTCCTGGCATCTTTGGGTAGATTCCAAGACATAACCTATGCAATAGCATTATGATAATCAGGCAACTCTCCACACTGCAAAGAACCCATTGTTCCGTAAAAGGGCCAAAATATAGAGATAGACTGTCATTTGTCATAGAAAGATAGCTTTCACAAGAGACTGCATCTCCTATGTGCCTCAAACTTACAAGTGGCTGATATATCACGAAGGTGCTAGGGAAACGTAGTTTGAGTTTCTACGGAACAAGTTAGGCATTGTCAATCTAAGTTAGGGGAGGTGTTATGGAAAGAACTTGCTTGTATCATATTTTTCTTATCTTTCCTAATGATATATCACAGACTCACAGTGTATTGATTGGGTCCTATGTTAGTTAGAGTTAGCTTTCCTAGGAATTTGAGGTTTCAGCTATGTGATTAGGGGATATAAATACCCATGCCAAGCGTTGTACATGAAACAAAGATGAATGACACACACACCACACAATTTGTTAACATTAGATGTTCAAATTCTTCACACGGTCCAACTACAAAAGTTTGAAATGAAAACATAGGCCATATCAAACCTAAAGTCGAGAAATGGACAATATAGGTGCGAATCTAGTTGGTTAATTTGGATGAGGACACTATGTATTAGAAAACTACAAGACTTGGCCTAATTTGGGTACGATCTAGATTACCCTATCTTCATTTTCCCTATTGCACCCGTGTCGGACCCTTGACTCCCCAACAAGGATACACGCTCGACACTTCAAAGTTCAAACTATAATGAAAATCTGAAAATTTTCTTAAAAATAGTAGAGTCCAACAACCATATCCGTGTCCATACTGGACACCGGTACCCATGTTCAAGTAACATAAGGTAGGGTGAAGACTCAGCTTCCTTGTTTCAATCTCATCAAAATTCTTTGTAGAGACGAGAGAGCAATCAAGTGGAAGCATACATGGAAGAAGCACAGTAAAATTTTGGCAAAGAATTATAACCTCATGATATTAACTTCCTGGAGGAACTCTTTCTGCACATTCTCATTCACAGCAGCAGGCTTTAGGATTTTAATTGCCACTTCCTGATCACAATATGTTCCTCTATACCTGAAGATGTTGGCCAATCCAATAAGTCACTTTTTCATGTGAACTATCTCTGGTAGATAAACTTCACAATGAGGCCAAACTTACAGATCACCGTATGTACCAGATCCAACTTTAAACCCAAGTTTCAGAAGACTCAGATCAATGTCAACGTCGTTGTCTATTCCTGCCGTCATCTCTACTTTTTTATGTGAGCGTTCAAATGATTTATGGTTAAGGCCACCCACAGCTTCTGATGAAATTTCTTTCGGTTGAGAGTGCTTCCGGTAGCAAAAAATTCAATATTAGCAAAAACATGCACAAATGTAAAGGAACATGAAAGAAAATGCCACGTAGTGTACTGCCCAATCCACACTGCACCAGAATACAAACTTATAAAAAACTCCAATACATTGACAATAACATCCTCTGGGTTTCAAACCTCAAGTATCAGTTTCCAATAGTAACTTTGGAATGTATTCATCTAGTGAAGCTACTAGAATGGACCCAAGATATATTTTCTAGACTTACACATAAAGAAAATCAGCTTGAACTCACAAACATAAAAGGATTAACGGGAAGTGTTCTTTGACACATCTTCTAGTGGAAAAGGAGTAATGTACAAGTTACAACAGTGTACAAAAGCTCTCCCCATCTACTGCAAGGATGTAAATCTAACATTACTTAAGCAGAGCGCACATATGTTCTGCATAGTACCACAAATCCTTACACTAAAACATAATCTACACACTGAAGACCATTCGGTATGGATTTTTCAATGGTACATAAATGATCGGATAAACTTTCAGCTTCCCCAAAACTCAAAAATAGATCAACTATGTAGGACACTAGCCAGAAGTTGATATGATAACCTTAGTTTAAAAAGGCGTGGTTAGCCCTAGTCAGGTCCAAGGCTCACACCTTGGCGCCTCAACAGGGTGAGGCAAGGCTCATTCAAAAAACCCACAAAAGGCATGCTTTTTTTTCTGCACCTTTTGACCACCTTCTGTGCGCCTTCTAAATCCCAGTGAAAAAGAAATGTAAAAAAGATTCTTTTTGTTGTGTTTCCTTCTAATTCGATGCCCTCAGCCCTAAAACACCTCCATAAACACTCACAACTTTTACTATTCTCCAGTGCATTGATGAGGGAACTATGTTCATGCATAGAAAATATATACATATGAAGTGCACCTTGCATCCAAAAGGCATGCGCCTTCGGCTTGGAGCCCACGCCTAGGGTCCGGGATCCCTGTGCGCCTTGGCCTTTTTAAACCTAAGAAGATAACATAATTGGAAGCGTGGGACATAAATATATACCCCTCCTATGGGTAAATACTAATTGGTCCATGAGTTGCCAAGTCTTCCCTTCAGTTAATATACAACTATTCATATATAGGATGTTCACTCTACTGTACAAGGTAACCCAAGATGTGACGTCAGGCGTAAATGCACTTATGTATCACAGCCTTCTAGCTTCAGCAAATCAATATGAAGTCTACTGGACAATGATATAAAAAGCTCAGCTAAGAGACAGAAACAAATGAGCACCTTGATCTTTCTGATTTCCTTGTCCAATAAATTTCTGAGTTGCTCAGTTTCCTGAAATTCCACATGAAAAATGCCTATAAGCATAGAGAAGCACAACAAAAGAGTAAATCTTTTACCATGAACCTTCTCATGATACGATCTCAATGGCTACATGTCAAGATGATGTCTGGAAAGTTCCAGTGATCTTTCCTCCAAAGGCACTTGGAAGGAAATGAGTAGTACTAGGATAACTTTAAGATCAATGAATCTGGGTGGTGTAGTTGGTTATCACGCTAGTCTCACACACTAGAGGTCCCCGGTTCGAACCCGGGCTCAGACAGTTTTTTTTTTTTTTTGCATTTTTTGTGCATAGGGGGAAGACTGCCTAGATCTGAACTCCCTCAGACCCCACATTAGTGGGACCATGGGTAGACAATCCTGCTCGCATTGGAGGAGGCAGTTTAGTCTTGTGCATTGCACTCTTATGGCTAAGATATTGCTCAAACATAAGACAAACCTCCCCTTAAAATACTTCCTCAGGATCATGGCCATTTTGGCATAAACATGAGACAATAAAAATAAATAGGCAATTAGAAAACATGCAACGGAGTTTGGCAAAATTCAATGCAGACAATTATAAAATACATAGGCACCACTAAGGCAGAAGATATAGGGCAGCAGAGCAAAGATAGAAGGTCTTATGTCACCTGGGCCTAGTTACAAGCATTGGCAAGCACTTTCATATATGTCTGATAGAATTTCAGTGAACCCATGACATGAAGCAATAGACTCAAGCTTACCTCATGGGGCCAACCATCAACAACAAAAACATCTAGAGAGAAGCCATCAACAGTGGAAAATGCATGAGCCTCTTGAATGTTTAGGCACATATCAGACAGTAAGGAAGTGAGCTGGAAAAACACAACCAATGAGTCTGATATGCATAAAAACTTAGAAATTAAAAGCTGATATGTTGCCCAAAACATTAGGCATGATGGTTAAAATCATATCTAAAGAAGTAGCCAATCACCTGGGAGAGGAGCTTCGGTTTGTCAACTGTTGAAAAGGTGATTTCATGCATTGGCCTAATCAGTAGAAAGAAAAATTGCTGTAAGCCATGCTCAAGAGGCACTAGCCAAAGGAATATTAGGAAGTAACGTATCAAGCAACAACCATATATTACCTAAGGGTATGTGAGGTAGTGCCATTTACATAGCTCTCCCTATCTTCAACATTGGCTTGCAGGCCAAGAGTGTCAAGATTTTGCAAGGAACCAAATGTAGGTGGTGGATGCAGGCTTTAGTGAGAGATTAACAACAATAACATACATGTACGAAGGATTACATTGAAAGCACGCCAAGTAAAAATCAACAGAAAAATCGCTGCATGTTGAGAAATGGTCATGAAAATAATATACCCCAGATGACAAGAATTCTTGACAGAACCTTCATAGACTTCATCTATAGAATAACATGAATGAACTGAATCACCTACATGCCCAATCGTGGCGGGATTTACCTGCATAACAACTAAAGACAAATTCAATATGTACCCAGATCTATTTTAATAACATTAATTTACAAAATTTGGTGTCAAGGAGGCATATGTCCATTGGAATTTCTGCCACCCACTGATTTTTAAACTGTATATTGGTGTTAAGGAAGCATATGTCCATTGGTGTTAAGGAAGCATGTTATACAAAATTTGGTGTTAAGGAAGCATATGTCCTACATGCCCAATTGTGGCCTGAAATTTGGGATCTTCATTCTTACCCTCTCTTAAACATGTTACTCTTCCATTCACCTCCATCTTGGCCACATGACTAAGGTTCAAAAAAAGAGAGTTTCTAAAAAATACTTTGAACAGACAGAAATTTTTAAACTGTACCCTCACTTGTGACATCCACTTACTATTTACCATAATATACCAAAATCCGATAGTCCTAACTGCACGGTGAATGGCTCAATAGAAATGTACATATCTGAGTACAGTTGCTATCGTGGAGGAGAAATTATAAAAGAAAATTATCAGGTGCACGCATTACACCAAAACAGCTAAGGCACGAGCAAATAGGTCTTTGCAATACATTTAAACAGGGTTGTGCAAAGTATTGAAATCTGTTATAAAAGAATGACGGAGTTCCCCCTAATACGGCAACTGACAACAGAATTCATAGTGCCAAACTATTCTACAAATGGCAATGTCAAGCTGTCATGACCATATCTAGCACCAATATTGATTTGTGTAGAACAGCAAACTGTTTTAATGTCTGTACTTAACCGCATTGCTCCTCCATTTGTCATGCATATGTGCAAGAACCAACACAACTAGAAGCTAGAAGCTAATGGTTGCCCAAGAATGGTTTCATACTCTAACATGTCCCTCACATGAATGTCCTTTGGGCTTGAAGCATTGATGCTTCAAAAGCCTCCTTAAGCTTGCACAAATAAACATTCGGATTACTGAGAGTTGAACCTAACACCCCTCATTTAGAAAGACATAGATACCAAGTGCATGAACCAACTCAACCAAAAGCTAAGCTAATACTTAAAGGTCTTGGAATGGTTTTATACCCGAACATCATGATTGCAGCCAATACTTGCACCATAAGCAGGCCACGAAAAGCATTCATTCTAAATGTTATAATTTAACACCCCACCCCCACCCCCCGGCCCAAGCCCCCTCCTTTGCTCTAAAGCAACTCCTAGCTATCAATAATCCTAGTAGACCTAGAAAAACTGACCCGACACTCAAGCCGAAAAAACTGAACCTGGACCCAAAACCAACAACCGGATGGATGACCCCTTCCTGACTCAAACCCCAAGGAAACCTGACCCGAAAACTGAGCCAAACCACTACCCGAAAGTAACCCGATTAAGATTCACACCCAAATGACCCCAAATCCAACTAGAACCCAATTTGAAAGAACATCACCCGAACCAACCCAAATAAGACTTATGCGAAGTCAGTTCGAACCCGAAGTTCACCAGAACAAACCGAACCTGGTTGACCCAAGGCCGACCTGAACCGACACACCTGATTGCCAGGTCTATGTCCTAGTAAGTCTGGTCATAAGACCCATTCAATGGAGAACAATGAATTAATTGCACTGCAAGCATAGTGATACTGTGTACCTTAATACCCCAAATAATTTAGCAGACAGAATCAATGACTGTTATCTACTAGTCTGCAACAGAAACCGCTTCATCTTGACCATTTAGATGATTCTTGCTATGAAATTGGTAGTCTTTACACTCACCCGACCCCCAACCCCAGTCCTGAAGCAAAATTAAAGCCACTGGACGATCACCCAGATGCTGAATCCAGCGTTGATCATTCAGTGATACACCAGAAGAGTGCAGAAGAAGATTCATCTGAACTAACATCATCTAAAGCCACCACATAACCATAGTAGAAACTAGAAAGACAAGCTCCCGATGTTTCTCAAGAACTTGTGCATTAAGAAGAAAGCAAAAGAGGGAGACCTGTAGCTGTACAAGACGAACTTCATAAGCAAGAGTGTTATCAGGGTCATCCTGCGCTTGGCATAAGAGTTTCATATGCATAACCACATCCTCTGCTCTCTCCACATTCACATCCAATGCATATCTACCCACAAATGAATCAATTGTGAATGCATACATCAGGACCCATTGAATGAGTATTGATGGTAAATGAAACCGTAAGATTAAAGCTTCACCTGACAGGAAGACGATTGAAATGGAGAGAAAGACGACGGTGGAAGGCAGGAAGCGTGGCTTCAAGAAAGCCAGAGTCTTGGAGTTTACGTAGGACGCGGTTGAAGACTTGGTTTCTATGGCGTTGTTGCTGATTTCTGGCTCCGGCCTTGTGGGGTTCAATTACAGCTCTGCTGCTACTGCTGCTGCTACTGCAACTCTCTGTATCATCCATGAAATCAAAGGAAAATGGGAGAAATGAGAAGAGAGTGGGAGTGAAGAAGGGTGAGGAGACATAAGTAGAGGAGAAGGTACAGTTGGTGGGTGGTTGATGAGAGGAGGGAGGAGAAGAAAAAGATTGCTGAGGTGAGCATCTAATTCAGGGGGTTCAAGTGAGAGATGACATAGCAGGGACAAGGGACAATGTATGCATGGAGAAATAGTCATACATTGCATCACACTTCACACCTCCACAAAGGATGGATGGCCCTACCTTGACGTCGCTACGATGGTTACTCTTCCACTTCCGAAGGCTTCCCCTTTATTAGGTCATGCAAAACCAAGCAAAAAATTACTTGTTGTAACTCAAAATTTGGGAAAATGTTTGTTTGATACCTCAAATTTTCACAACTCATTTTGGGTATCTTTATTTTTTGAGTTAGTAATTATAAGCTATTTTTCCAACCAAAGTTCGATCAATTTTGTTAAGGACCAAAATATCCTTACTTATTGAAAGAGAAAGATGCTATTGCCCTTGAAAGTTTGGGTTTCCTATCTACATTAAATGTTTCTAGAGTAACCTCTCTGATGCTTCTCATTTCCATCGAGACTCAATTCCCTTTCCCTTTCAATTTGTCATGTTGCGCTTCTTCTGCTGCCTCAAATAGGGTTTCGTAACGAACAATCAAATTAAAAAAGAAAGTTTTGGTTTTTTGTTTGTGATGTCGGATTATTGTTGACCGTGAAGAAAAGTAAAATGTCATTGTCGACCACCCACTGCAATCGACAATGGTTAATGAGTGTTAGTTTTGTTGAAATTCTATATTAGTTAACCAAACATATACTTTCACTGACATTTTCCTGAGCTTCATTTCAATGGCTTCCACTGCTGTTGCTTGTGAGGAAGAGAGAAAAAGACATAGAGAAGAAGACAGAGAAATGGCATTTAATGGGGGAGGAGGGCTTCTTTTAAAGAGCAAATGAATAATATTTAGGTTTTGTAGCAACCAAAGGGCATTTCAATAAACTCAAGTCCACAATCCGCTTCCCGCCTAAAATCTATCGGAAACTTCTACACTTTGGCCGGAAAAGAACCTAATAATTCCTAACCTAAAAAGTAAGGAACCCCAAAATAAGTTTTGAAAAGTTGGGGAACCATAAAATAGATTTCCTGAAATTTGAGTACCTTTGAGTAATTTTTCTATAACCAAAGCTTGTTTGCTTAAAAAAAAGGAAGTACAATAGAACTCAAAATTCAACGGGAGCTAAAATGTGTGATAAATTTTAATTTTGATAAGTTTATGTAATTTTAGCTAAATAATTTTTTGGAAAAGTGTCATGTGTTTTTATATAATGTTAAATCTGTATGAATTATATTTCAAAACCTAAAAAAAGAACAAAAATATTGTGAGATTCAATTTTTTATTATTTTATTTTTTTGTTGTTTTTTTATTTACTTTTATTATTTTACTTTATTCATTTCTGATTTTATCTTTTTTTTTCTTGTTTTTAAAAAATAATTAATTAGAATAATAAATAAAATAAATAAATATAAAGATATTTGAATGGATATAAATTAATATATGGAGATTTTAGAATAATATTGATTTTTTTTAATATATATAAAGAGCAATGGAATCCCAAACTTCTCAAAAATATGAAATATGGGATATCCCTCAAATGGTTGGGACTTGGGAGTGATATTATGGTGGCCACTCGACTATCACTTGTTTGATACTACAAGCTAATATATGACAGTTTTAGACTACTATAATTCAATATATTGAAATTTGAAGTTACTACAATGCAGATATCACGTAGGAAAATAATCTTCATCCAGTGTCATATAGGAAAATCTAGCTGCACTACATTGAAATTTAAGGTTGAGTAATTCAGCTTGCTATTATCACAAACTCACGGTCCATATAATACGATTTACTATAATCAGATTTTTTTTAAAAAAAAAAAACTAATCAAAAGCAATGGAAAAAAAAAATGATGAATAGTCTGTCCATGGAATAGGTTGTTTACTACTACTTTCATAAGAATGGTGTCAAACCAATATTAAAAAACAATATGCCTTTGATCCCATGTTTTTATAAGCAATGTTTACAATGGGTAGACTAATCAAAAGCTATATACATACTTAACAAAATCAATTTTATGAGGCAACACTTCATATTATATAATGCACTACTTGCAAGTTTCACATTGGACAACTTGATCTTTTTAATTTTCTTTTAAATTAAGTGGTATATCATCATCCCCTTTTTTTCTCTTTTTGATGGATACTATCCCCTATTTTTATTATAGTAACTAAAATTCAAAAGTCATCAATGACATATACTTCGTTTTTACAATTATTTTATTTCTTTTGTTTTGTTTTGAAAGAGATTAATTAAATTTGTCAAGTAGGGTGGTTTGCATTTGATTTTTGAAAACAAACTTTCTAATTTTGACTACTTTATCACATAAATTGTCATAGTCGTTCCTTGAAACAAAAAAAAATGTTATAGTTGTTCATGAAATCACTTCTTATTTTCTTTCCCAAAATACTTAAATTACAATAGTACTATTTCTATTTCTTTTTAAGTGACCTTTACATGTGGCGTTGTGAGGAAAAACCAATACCACACAAAGTTACACTACAAAAAGAACGCGTCATCAACGACTAATATTATCAGTCACTAAATAAGATTATCAGTCAACCTACGCTTTTTGCGACCGATAATATCAGTCATTGTATATTAGCCGCTAACTAAACTAAGCGATCGATATTTATTGGTCGCTAAACTAGCAACCGATAATTTATCGGTTGCCTTCAACGATCGATAATACTTAACTTTATTATTACAAATTCATTAACTTGTACACGGTAAAGATATTGTTCATAAGAAAATATCATCATCATCATCACTATTAGTATCACTAATTACATCCACACATATTGAATAGACTAAATATCATTTCCCTCTAATTCTCCTCCCACATCCCCCTGGATGGAATCAACACACTAGTGTTATCATTGGTGGCCTCTTCACCACTTAGGTCTTTTACTTCATCATTTGAGCCCCTCACTAGTATCTACTAAACTTAGAGAGCTTAGGGGGTTTTGAGTGTTATCCTCTTGATACGCGACATCATCGACACCACCAATTATTGACCTTGGGTTTATCATAAAAGTTGTCCACCATTGACTTCTGTCTCTCTTCATACTTAGATGATGAGTATAACACACTTGCATCGCTTGGGATGTCAACACAAATGGTTTGTATACATGGTATCTCTTTGCATGGTTGACATCCACGAGCTTGTAATGCTCATGTATCAATTAGACCATTGAACGAGTCAAACCATTCCACCTTGAACAATGCAACTTTGTCAGTGCCCACTTTTTCAGTATATTCCAAATCAATCACCTCGAGCAAAGTTCCGTAGTAGTCAGCATAATTCACACCTTTTACACATACCTTAGAGTTGACGTTTGAATTCCTTGTACCACTTTCTTAGAAATTGAAGTTGTTTATGTAGTAATGGTTCCAACAATGCACATCTTTCCTTTGGTCATTAGATAAAGCTAGAACAATTTCATCTGCCTCATTTAAACTTATAACCTACATTATGTTATTTAGAGAAAGTAATCAGTGAATATTGCTCAACAACAAATAGCACCCAACCATTTATTATTTTTGTTGCACTACAGGGAGTATAATTGTCGATCTCAAGGAGCTAGGTCTCATAAATAACTAAGGTCAATGTCCTCTCCATTAAAGCAATTAATCAAGTTGATGATTTGGGTTCAATAAACACAATAAACATGAAAGAAAACGATAAGGGAACAACCTCAGGCAAGAAATCCACCAACTAGCATGTTAAACATCATGAATTATAAATCCTACACTAATCATGCACACATCAGATTAGGGAATCGATTCATTTTGGACCACCTAAGCCTTCTCTCGAAGGTCATTAAGCTAACTCAATTGGATTAGTTGTTGTTCTCACACAAACTAAAACAAAAGAATTACAAGATACCGATTTCTCCCTTAATTACAACATAAATTATTCTCATGCCTAAGTTGTAATCATCTAAACAAGTTGCATTAGGCCTAAATTCCTTTTCTCAAAGGTAACATAAACCCTAATTAGCACAATATAGGACCCTCTCAAGCCTCACATCAACAACATCTAACAACTTGAAAGAAATTCGATAAAAAAGCATGAATTTGTGCGGGAATAAGCAGTTATGATTAATTAAACATGCTAGTTGCAAATCCCCAACCCAAGTAGGGAATTTAGCCACTCATATTCGTGGAAAAACAAGCAGCGAAATTAAACAACTATGAACATACCAAAGCAAGGAAGAGAGAAAAGAGAAATTGATGTCAATCTTGAAATTAATCAGTAATTCGAATCCAAAAGCAATAATCTTCAATTAAAAATTTATTAATTACCACCAAGTATTCCAAGAGAGATATCCTAAGAACCCTAGAAAATTTATATAGAAAAAACTAGATACCAGAAACCGTTGTTTTTCAAACAATAAAACACAAATTCGTTATTCAGGGGTTTTGGCATGGGTAGGTATACCAAACCCAAAAACTGCAATTTTGGCTCTTTTAACCTAAGAACGGCCGTGCCACTTGGTATAGGTGGGTGTGTTGGCTAGAAAAATTCAAAGATCTCCCACTTTGGTTGTGCTAGCTTGCGTAGTTGGCTCTCTTACATCCCGTCTTCATCCCGACTTCAACACTTTACATGCCAAGATCCCGAGACTTAGCTATTTCACCCAAAATTTGCCTACAATTCAACAAGATTCATTACTTTAGTTAAATGAGACAAAGTTATCTAAACCATGTCAAATATGTTGCAAAAATAGGTCAAATAGTGCTGAAACAAACTAAGAAACCAAGGTTACAAGAGGTAAAAACGAGGTTTATCAACCCCCCATGCTTGCCCCTTGCTTGTTCCCAAGCAAGATTAACATAAAGTACCAGGGAAAGGAAGAAAACCCTTAGAAGATCCACCCAATTTGAACAAGGGATAAGACTTGGCATTCAAGAGCAAGAGTAGCAAGAGTTGCTTGGCAATAACAAGGATTCATATCAAAACAAAGTCCCAACTCATTTTAGAAATCACACAATCAAGAAGCAAGACCTTCACCCCGTCCAGTCCCCACATACATTTCAAGATCATTCAAGTGATTGCCGAACTAGTTGGGACCGGTAGGACCTCGCTTTAGGGTATGTGGAAAGACTCCCCTCTTGTGTTTGAAGAAAATATGTGGTTTCACTCAAAACTCTCCTAATGCATGTGCATTACCATAGGCTTGGCAAGGATCTCATTCTCCACCACTAGGGACAACAAGCAAGAATCACAATCACGAGGACTTTCATAAGGTTGTGACGGGGCTAGGCTAGGGAAAGGAGGGGAAAATAATTTGGGAAATGTGGAGTTAATAACCAAGATTGAACAACACTTCCAACTTACATCAAGAATCAACATAACCCACCAATCCGCTATAGAGAAAACATATATACAACCTACAAATGACCTAAACCAAGGGAGAAAGACAACTACCCATACCACACACTTTATTCAAGACTACTAACTAGCTAAACTCTTTTTTTCTTTCTTTTGTTTTTTTATATATTTTTTTCTTTTTTTTTCTTTTTCTTTTTTTTATGTTTCTCCTTTTTTTAAAACTTACAAAGCATGACGAGTGACATGAGTCAAAATACAATTGTTGAATCACCCCTAGGAAGATCGCATCAAACCCAATCGATTTTCAAGGGAAGTTCTAACATAACTCGTATTAAAAAACTCTTCCCTTCACAATTCACCAAAAACCAACCATCAAACCAATATATCATAGCCATAAGATACTCTCACCCCACAAAGTGTTGTTCATATGCTTGGCAAAGGGGATAGGAAAAAGATTGAATGGCCAAGGCTAGAAATAGGTGAAGCATAATGCAGGTTAGGGCATAACATAGGTTAACAAAAAGGGATATAAGGTTGGGTTGCTATTTGGTTTAGTGGCTACAAAAATGGGCCTCAATGTTGATCATCAAGCAAGTGTCAAGTGTGACCAGAAAGAGAAAACAAGCCAAGTTCTAGAATTTACACACATAGGAGAGTTATACACACACAAGGAACGTGAGACTATAAAAATGATAGTCTATTAGGCTCAAAAAGACCTCACGAGTTCATTCCTACCACAATAACTGCAACTAGTTCCTTTTATATACCAACCACAAGAACTTGTAATCATGCACATGGGACCATCAAGGATAAAAGAATTACTAACAAGATTATGATCACTCCAAAACAAGAGCAACTAGTTTATCACATCTTGCAAGTCAAGCCAAGACAAATCAAGCAACAAAAGCAACCATCAAACCAAGAGTTACCCCTCGAACAGTAAGAGTGGTTTTCAAAATCGAAACAACTAGCCTATAACCACAATTTCCAAGTCATTCCATCAATTTTTTTCATTTTTTTGAAAGCAATAAACTACCGCTAACAACCTTACAATCACAAGAGAAATAAATATGGAAGGGAGGAAAGTTACCTCATATGCTTGATTTATTACCCTTTTCTTCTTCCTCTTCATGTGTGAATGCAAGAATGTAATGCAAAATACAAAATGCGAGGAAATAAAGCTAAGCTATATGAACTACGGTGCAAGATTTACATGAAAACTAAAAATTAAACTTAAGCTAATGCAAACTAATGCAAATCCTATATGCAAATGTAGATGGTATATGCATGTGCTATTATCTACATGCTAATATATACAACAATAATGACCCTCCAAGTTAAACCCCCCTCCTCATGCTTAGGACCTTTATTGTCCTTAATGAAGCACAAAAACTATGGAAAGAGTAAGGGAGGGGGAGAGGAAACTCACATAGGAGGCTCAGTTTGGCCCTGGGGGCCGAGGAGGTGCCCAATCGGCCGGAGGCATCCAGTCGGACGGTGGGTAAGGGCACTCAAAGTGGTGATGTGCATAGTGAGTCAAGTGCTCCAAACCCGTCACCCTAGTATCGAGGTGCTGCAGGCTCTACTGAATATTCTCCTGGCCCAACTGAATCTGATCAAGCCGAGTTAGGATGGCTTGATATACATCGGTAGGGTTAGTCGAGGAAGCAAGCGCGGACACGTCGATGGGAGTGCGCTCGCGATGGGGAGTAAAAGAGGGAGGATCCTCATCCCGGTTCGTACTTGGGCCAGCTTGATCCTGAGAGGGAGACTCGTAGGTCCAATTGGCCACGTTGATGATAGCGGTGCGGGCTGGATTAGGGACAGTAAAGATAGGTGCACCATGATGGCTAACCCACACCTAAAGTCTCTCTTGAATAAAAATCTGCATCCTACAACATGCGGAAGCATTGAGGGTTCGACCTGGGTGGGTGAAAGTATAAGGAGTAAGGTCAATACCTAGACTCACTATCAGGTTGGTAATACACCCACCCAAAGAGAGAACCGAGCCCTTGCTGGAGGTGGCCTCACTTTCGAGGTGATCCAGAAGGTGTAGGACCCGGAAAATCCCCGTTTAGGAAATTGTTTCAAATGCGCTACTTAATGATCGGGAGCCGACTAAGGTTGCTTAATCCTTAAATAAGGATAATTTTATTTTTTGAAAATGTTTTCGAGAGGAGGGGCTTTTATTCATTTAAGGACCGATTTTATTATCAACACACATGTAATTACACCAAACTATTTTGTTAATGACTTTATATTTATTATATCCGAACTTGGGCCCAAATGAGAGGAAACAGGCCACCAGAGAGGGACATAGGCAGTTGGGCCTATGACGCATACTCTGCTGGGCTCGCGCCCTTCTGGCCCAAAAGAAAATGGTGAAAATTATCATAGGCCATGCGGCCTATGATAATTTTTATGTCATTTTCTTTGGGTCGGCCGTAAGTTAGGACAAAAAAATAAATATAAGACATTTTATAAACTTTTTTGGTGTAATAAATTATGTGCATGTATAATAATAAAAACGATTATAAAGAAAATTCGTCAGCCGATTTAAGGAAATCGACAAACAAAAAAAGTGACTCCGGTCTATGAACCCGAATTCTGAATCCGGGGGCAAGGTTACGAATTCAAAAACTAAATAATTCTCGAATCCGCCTGTTTAAAAAACAGACTCTACTAAAATCGAACTTAAAAAGAAAAAGAGCGGGGAGAAGTTAGATAAATTTCACAATATTATATTCCATCATACAAAAATAAAACGAGTTTTCTTTTACAAAATAATGTACAAGTAGAATGATCTAAGAATAAATTACATGGTTGAAAATACAATAACGAAGATATACACGACTCTTAACTTAAGCTTTCAAAATGATCCCTTCTTCGTTGTGGATGCTTGGACTCGGTGTTAGATGGATGATGGAATGGAGGATTAAATGATTGGAGGTATGGTTATATGGTTGGTGTGGTGATGATATGGATGATAATTATGGAGGATAGAAGGGAATTTTGAGAGTATGATGATAATAAGAGTAGAGAAATGAAGAGAGTAAGGGTGTAGAATGATTATAGAGAGAGTAGAGAGGGATGAAGAGTGTTTTTATGAGAGTTGTTGGTTTTGAGGGTGGAATGAAGGGGTATTTATAGGTGGAGAGGTGAGTGTTTAGGAGGGAAAGATGAGGACATGATCCAAGGATCATGCCTCTAGGTGCATGATCATAGGCCACGCGGCCTATGATAGTATCAAGTCAAACCGAGTCAATCACAATAGGTTGTGATCAAGGGATAGGCGGGGATGATTCTGGTGCCAAAAAATTCAATCTGATTGTATAGGTCGCGCGACCTACGGCGTGCAAGGATGCGAATCGGTAACGTGGCAGCTGGAAGCATATATGTTTTCTTCAGCGTAGGCCCAGCAGCCTACGGCAGAAGAAGACAAGGATCGATGACGTCGCGAACGAAAGCGAGTCGCTTCTCTCTGCGTAGGCCATGCGGCCTAGCTACGGGAGCTTTTCTAGGCCGGGTCGAGCGGAAGCGAGCTTGGTTTTTGTAGCGTAGGCCAAGCGGCCTTCGCTTCTTATTTCTGTGCTCGAACCGCCTTCTGTGCATGGTTTCTGGGCCTGGGAGTTGGTGTAGGCCGCTTGGCCTATGCAACTAGCTTAGTGCAACTTCGAACGGATAACTCTTTCATCCAGGCTTCAATTGAGGCGATTCAAAAGGCATTGGAAAGCTTATGATGTGTACTTTACTCTCATCAAAAGAAATAGGGCATGGTAAAAAAATGGGATTCGAAATGGTGGTATATGTATGTGGAAAGGGTGAAAAAATGAAAGCTTTTGTGGTGGGTTGGCTCGGTAGCTTTTGATTGAGGAAGACCCATTGGATTTGCTTTCATTCTAGCCTCTTTTCTTATTGTGCTTGATTTGTACACTTGTCCTGGTACAAAATCCGGTGTCTACAGAAGGAAAATCCCCGAATGCACTTGTTGCTTGTTGAGGGCCGCCCATAGGAAAAGCGACATCCCGGCCCCAACAATGGTCTGGCTGTCTCCGCGAGCAAAGATGGAATGGGCGAGGTATTGCTGAAAGTACCGAAGAATCGGATTACATATTGGGGTAGCTTTGGTCCGCCGTGCAACGAAGCAGCGTTTTATGTCTTTCGTAAGGGTATACATCTTTCGTTACGAGCAAGTAATTTGATACCAGAACTTCTCGGTGTCGTATGCGGTGATTGCGGTGAAGGGACGATGCGAAGATGCCTACAAGAATCTGCCACACTCATGTCGATGGAACGATTGGCGAGACGAAAGTAGACCTCCGAGTCCTCTATTTGACCATTTGGATCCCGGTTCCACCTAAAAGAGCTCATGAACTCCCGAGCGAGGGACTCAATTGCGCAATACTTTGCTCCCACGAATTCAGTGAGGCCGACATAACCCAAGAGCAATTGAATGTCTTCCCAAAACCCGATCACAGTCAAGAATTCCTCATCAAGGTAAAGGGGTTTGGAAATTTGCCGATCACTCATCGACTCAAATCTAGCCTTGTGAGCGCTGTTCTCAAACTGGATGTCGAAGTAATTGAACGAGGGTCGACGAGGTTGGATAGGATTACTTCGAGGTGGATTGCCTTGGCCAGATGAAGATGCGGCAGAGCGTGGGCGCTTCTTGGGTGCCACAAGTGAATTCATCATTCAGGGGTTTTGGCACGGGTGGGTGTGCCAAACCCAAAAACTGCAATTTTGGCTCTTTTAACCTAAGCACGGTCATACCACTTGGCACAAGTGAGTGTGTTGGCTAGAAAACTTCAAAGATCTCCCACTTAGGTTGTGCTAGCTTGCGTAGTTGGCTCTCTTACATCTCGTATTCATCCCGACTTCCACACTTTACATGCCAAGACCCGAGACTTTGCTATTTCACCCAAAATTTGTCTACAATTCAACAAGATTTATTACTTTAGTTAAAAGAGACAAAGTTATCTAAACCATGTCAAATCTGTTGCAAAAATAGGTCAAATAGTGCCAAACAAACTAAGAAACCAAGGTTTAAAAAAAAATACAAACGAGTACCTAAAAAAAAATTACAGCGGATGGGGAGTTGTTACCTACATTATTACATCTGAATAAATAAAAAAAACAGAGGATTAATTATCGAACCCTCGACTGGACCCAACCCGTAGCCAAAAAGCACGAAATCTGCGAGGACCCGAGACGCGGCTGGACCCGAAATCAACAAATCTGCGAGGACCCGAAATCAACAAATCCGCGAGGATTTCAGCCAGAAAATGACGTTTTTTGCTTTAAGTGTGAGGTGTGAGTGTAAGCTTATGGCCTAGAAAAAAACCTCCCGAAAATAATCTCAAACATGCCTTTTATAGCTATCTTGTGACTGTTTCCTTTCAGTTTCCAAGAGCCCCCACTTTACATGAAATCCGCGTGGATTTTCATATATAGTTGGCGGTTTTTTGACTCGCGGTTACTGATTGACCAATGGTTGGCAGAAGTTACTCAACCTCTGGTTTGACGAAATCTGCGCGATTTCCTGCGTCGAGCCAACTCAAAATCCGCGCGGTTTTCTGTGTTAGGACTGTTTGAAATTCACGAGTATTTGCGTCTAGGGCCAGTTTTTAACCCTCGTTACTTGGTTCATTTTTACCTTCTAAGGCCCTTTTACCTAGATTTAATATTTAATTATGCTCACTTTGTTCATAATGACTAAAGTGTGTAAATTTCTATGTTTTTAAGTAATATCGCCCTTTATAATAAAGAATACGTGTTATTCTAATGTTATGGAAGAGTGCGAGAAGCAATGGAAAGTTGAAGAGTAAAAAAAGAAGTCAAGCCAATAAACACAGATGGTAGCACATGTTGTGTTGAAGAAAAGAAGGGAAAAAGAGTTCAGCACAAGCTGTGCCAAAACTTAGCGCTGGTTGTGCCAATCTATTGTGTTAGTTTTTAGTTGTTTGAATCAAAATAAATAGGGAGTTTGGATAGAACGTTAGTTTTTCGAGTTTCCATTCTTCATTCAAGTTTGGAGAGAGTTTTCTCTCAAGCCTCTCTAGAGGCTTTTAGGATAGTTTCTAGGTTTTAGATTATGCTTCCGGATTTCGCATCTAATTCAAGAAAAAATTTGCGTTCTCTTCTCTTTATATCTTTATGTTTATTTATTTCTTTGTTAGATTCGTTTTCTTTCTCTCTAATTACTTCAATATGTTAATTTGTTGTTAATTTATAAGTGTTGTTTGGGTTGTGATCGACGTATTTGATAATGAGTTAATTTGTTAAGGCTTAATCTACCAAATTCATGCTTGTAATGTGAGGTTTTCTCTTTGCCCACAACATGCTCGATGAAATGCTCGAGAGAGTGTTCATCTATATTTCTTTAGGCAATTGATGTATGCCGAGAGATGAGATTAATTTGCTAGTGTGGTAGAGAAAATGGTTTGGATTTGACACGAGAGTGTTGAATTCTGACTAGGTCTAGGTTGTTAATGCTTGTTTAATTAGGCTAACTCTACGAGAATAGCAGTTAGAATAGTTAAGCTAGCCTCTAACCCTCGAGAGAGGGCTTGGGCGAAGTCTCTTACCCTCGAGAGAGGGCTTTGACGTTCAATATGTTGCAATCGACCCCTCTTAGTTGCTTGTTTTGAATTGGTAGGTTAGGTTAGTCAAATTGATTAGTTGTTGATTATTGATATCGCAACCTGAACATGTTTTATTGTTTCCGTAGTTTGTAGTTTGATCACCACCCCACCATTCCTGGTTTATTTACCTAGCCTGAAACACTTGAGTCAGTTTTGAGTGTCTGTAACACAACTCCCTGTGGATACGAGAACCGTACTCCCAAAAGTACAACAACAATTTTGGCGCCTTTCGAGCCTTAAAGACTATCATTTTTATAGTCTCATTTTTTTTAGTGTGACCTTACCATGTGTGCATCTCTAGAACTTAGTTTGACTCTCTTCGAAACTGCACTTGACTTCTGCATTGTGTTGACATGATTGAGGCTCATTTTTGTTGCTACATAGCCAAAAAGCGACCTAACATTTTGACCGCTTTTTGCAAACCCTTTTTCCTGTCTTGTTGTTTACCCTATCAGTATACACCTTGGCATTTTCTTAATTCCCTACCCTTAGCCAAGATCGAATGAGCAACGGTTCAGTTGTATGGGACAGTTTTGTGGTCAATTGTTGAGAGTTGATGGTTTGTTGCTACAAGGGAAGTGCATTGTTGAATATTCCTTCTACCCTTTTATCCTCAAAGGTTTGTTGCTACAAGAGAAGTGCATTTACGCCCATGATCGTGTTCAAGACTTGATCGAACATATTCTTCTCGACATGCGTAACATCCAAGTTGTGTCATACTTTGAGGTCTTTCTAGTATGGAAACTCCCAAAATGTGCTTCTCTTATTCTAGTTGTTAGACTATATATACCCATCCACCATGGAAGTCCATAGACTTATGCATATGAGATACACGACCCTAAGTTTGTTCGTCATTTAGGCGAGGAGAAGGAGGTGAATGTTCTTCCTTATCTTTCAAGAAAGCACTCTTAATTGTTCTTTTGATAAGGATGATCTTCTAGAAGAAATTGTCTATGACAATCGAATTATGAATGTTTTCTCCCATGCTGATGGTCACCGGCAATGATGTTCAAGGGGTAAAGGAGATTAGGGCCAATCATCATATAGCTTTTTACCATCGACTATTTGGGTTTAGCAAGGTATTTTCTTGGAATAGAAATAGCAAGATCAACAATCGCCACTGTTCTAAATCAGAGAAAGTAAATTTCTGACATATTGAAGCTATAGAAGGGTAGTCATAAGGCTTTTATTCTAATCCTAGCCTAACCTAATATATCTTATACAGTACAACGTCTGAGTCAAATTTGCAAACACCCAAGGATACTCATTATCAAGCAACAAAACATGTTCCAAGGCTTCTAAAGGAACTGCCAAACATGGTTTGTTCTATCCAAGACAAGTAGAATTGAAGATCTCTGCCTATTATGATGCATATCGGGGCACTTGTTTGATGATATCCAAACCATCAATAGGTTGTTATGTATCTTTCGAATATTCTTTGATATTTTGGAAGACAACGAAATAGAAAACAGTGTACAAGCTAGTCACCAGTTGAAACATAATATTGATCAATGTCAGCAACTACTTTAAAACTAGAATGGTTGTCTTGTTTGATGACTGATTTAAGAGTTCTATCACTAACCTATCACAATATGCATGCTATATATGGTTATAGATCAAGTACCTCATCACATAACATCCAATCTAGTTTTTCACTTTTTCATGAACATAGTTAACACCTTAGAATTGACCGCTACTATACAAGAGATAAGATATTTTAACCAAACTTGTTGGAGAATCTCACTACCAATTCTTAAGTTCAAGGTAGGGTCTTGTTGATGTTCCATCATCACCACTCCCTCCTTGAAAGGGGCTGGGAAGTAAGGAGGATGTGAAGTATAGCCAGGCGCAATACTTTAGGCCCAACAGGATGTTATATTTTTTGTTATTGGTTAGTTAAGCTTTTAGCCTTTATCATTTTTCTATCAAGTTCTATAAAAAAAAAAATAAAAAAAAAAATAACAAAGTTTTCTATGAAGGGTTATTAACAACTATTTATAGACTTTCGAGCTTGTATCCTTCACTGGCTTCTGCAATAATACGAATACTTGTTCTCTCTTTCTAAAGTCGCAATGTTTTACACACATTTGTCAACTTAGAATTAGGGAGCACGAGGGGAGATGGAAGGTGGAACAAATGAAGACATTTGGGGAATACGTGCACTTCATGTACGCCTGCTGGCTGAGCCTATGTCATGCTACCTAATTATATATATTTCGAAATTATTGAACTCATGAGCAGGTACCTGACATTATTGTTGGAACAAACACCATTATGCATGGCTTCATGAATTATTGTGATAACCATGCATTTGCCTCAAAAAAAAAAATAATAAGAAGAAGAAGAAAAAGAACAGCAGTTCTTGGCAATTGATTACATGAGGACCAACTATTTTCCAGCTAATATTTCAACTCCATCAAATCCTGTCATCAACTGTAAACTGCTACAATTTTTCATTTGAATTGCTAAATTAAAAAATAAAGTTGATAACCATCTTAAATTGTCCATATTTCATATTTTTGTAACTTTTAATAATATTTTTCTAATAATTATATATATTTACCAACTATAAGAATATATATAATATTTATTAGCTAGGTCAAAAAATATAAATAATAACCTTATTTTAACAATCATAATAAAAAATGTATATTTTATGCATAGTTTTATTTATGAAAAAATATAAATAAATAATTATTTTTATATTATTTATAAATTGTAATAACCCTTAAAGTGATTTAAATAGAATTATATTTAACATTATCCATCAGTGATTTATATAAAATATAAAATGATTATTAACCCTTTTAAGTCAAAATATTTATCATTTTATATTATGAAAAATAAATCAGCCTTTTGATTCCAAACTACAGTGGTAAGAATTACTGGGCAGCAGAGAACAGAAATTAGAGTGCGTGGGAGGCCATGTCAGGAACAAACAAACAAACAACAATGGCAATGTAAGGGGACCCACTCCAACCTCATAGTAGTTGGTGCAAAACTAAACACCGCGTTTGTGTATATATGCCTAGACGGCAGGCAACAATTACAGATGAATTAAGGAAAACACGTCGAAAAGACGTGTCTCTTTCTCATCTTAATTACTAAGTTTATTATGCCATATAAATTATTTAAACTAAACTAGTTCCGAAGGTTAGTTAACATAATAATACATGTATGGTTTAAGAATATCATGAATTAAAAAAACTTGATAGTACTTCTCCTACGCTGACAAATTATTAAGGGTATTGCTTGAAAGATAGAGTGTACGGGTATATATGAAAATAAAGAGGGGGAGATTGAGGTTGCCTACTGCCTAGCTAGGAGCTACAAACAAATTCAAGTATACATGTAGGTGACATTGAATATATGGGTCAATGTGCTTCCAATTCCAAAGGATATCATCATGAAGATGCAATAACACAACTGAGAGTCATACCCAGAGCTGCAACACCAACTCCTCATCATCATCATCATCATCATCATGAAAAGGGAGCCACAGCTTCTCCATCGTTGCCATCTCCATCATCATCATCATCATTGTCATCATCACCATCACCATCACCATCACCATCATCTAAAAATAAGAAGGATGTGGGAAGAAGAAATAGTGGGTGTTGGGCAGTGGTGAAGGAGCAACGCTCCAGATTTTACATTCTCAGGAAATGTGTTTGGATGCTTCTCTGTTGGCATTTCAAACATTGATTGATTAACTTGATCTCTTTTTGCAATCTCACTACCTCCTGTGTTAAACAAACGTACATATGTTCATTGATATAATACCATCTGTTCTTTTATTTTGTTCCATGGTTTGCCTTGAGATGAATGAATTACTACATACAGAATCAAGGAAAATCTGGTGCTTTTTGGAATTCAATTTTGAAAAGAAATATATCAATATCTATCACAAATTTGTCAATATTATTGTAAAGTTTATTAATATATGCAAAATTATCAATTGGTTGTAAATATTTATTAGTTATAAAAATTACATATAGAGGACCAAGATAAATCTTTCATGGCATAGGATATTATGTGTTTTCTATTTGTGTGCGCTGCTCAAAAGTGTCGCAATGAATTAAATCAAAATTGTTTGAAGGGGTGTAGCTTTTAGCTTTTTGACTTTGTCAAAAAAATTATCTTAAGTGTTTGGTAAACAGTTTTCATTGTAATTACTTTTTGGACCTAATAAATTCGTTTTTAAAAAATTATTTGAAGAATTTTTTGGAGTAGTTTTTCATAAATATCTACTTTACCAAACAAATTTCTTGCAATATGCTAACCTAAGTAATAAATAGTTATCAGCTAACAAATAACAATTATCATCTAACAGTAATTAATTAATAGCTAGTTACCAAACAAGCCCTTGATATACCTAATATTATCATTCAATTCAGCACTAGTAAAACGGATGCAGTGTTCTATAAAAAAAATGAATAATAACAAATAACGCAATGACCATCCGGTCACCCTCTAATCCTACTGCAAATGGGAAAAATCATTATGAGGAAAATATCAAATATAACCAACATTTCAATTTCAAGGTTTGCTGTACGTGTATTGCCGTCCAAATTGATAGATTAAGACGCAATCAATACTTGACAAATGGAAATGGAACCTTATGTGTGAGTGTTACAGTTGTGGTTAGCCGGCTATGTGGCTTGCCGTAGTACTTATAATTTAGCGATATTTTTGGATGTAGCCTTTTATCTGATTGTTGTTTTATTATATTTTGTAAACTTTTAAATATTTTATCTTTCAATAATCTAATTATTTAGCGGTGTTTTTAGATGTAGTCTTTTGTCTTATTGTTTTTTATTATATTTTGTGAACTTGTAAGCCTTTTAACTTTCAATAATTAAAAAAAAAAGAATGGCAAAACATGCTTTTTAGGGAGTGCTTGGATGGTGAAGTTTCTTAGGGAAGTTTATCAACTTTCTCAAGTTGATAAAACTTTCCTATATTTGGTTGTAAAATAAAGATGGAGAAATTTTTAGGTGGGACCCAATATTTTTTCATGGTTGATGGGAAACATTTTCCCATGGGGTGTTGGGAAAGTTTTTTCCCCATAGGAAAATAAACTATCATGGTATATTTTTTTCAAAATGCTCATGAAAAATACTTTATAAATTTTATACATAAGAGATATTTTGGACATTTTAAATAAGGTTCCCCATAAACTTTCTCATAAATCAAATATTATAATATTTTATTTTTCAGAGAAAATTTTCCTAAGGAAAAATTTTCCCAAATAAAAGTTTCTTGAAAAACATCTTCCTGAAAAAAAAAAAAAAACAAACAAACAAACAAACACATCCTTAAATTGAAAAAGGTGAAAGTGAGGGGACGTACGTTTGGACTTTGGTGTACGCTAATATGCAAGAATTACATTCATGTGATCTATTCAAACTGGATAACATCAAATATGAATTGAATGACCCCCCCCCCCCCTCCTGGTCCCATCTTTGCACCTTGTACCGCCCAACACTAACCGACTTGTATATCTCCTCACTTCAATTTTTTGTAAAGACAAACGCAAATATTGCTAAAGAATACATTTTTCCTCATTTACTTCACGTATGCAGTGAACCCCATGGAATAAACGATTATGCAGTATCAATATTGCATTGCTCTTAATGGTTACTGCTAGCCCAGTTAGCTGCATGTATATTCAAATATTCATCCATGAGGAAAGGCCTTAATTCTCCAATTTACCATACATTCTCCGGAGTATCCAAAAGAAACATTTTTTTAGTAAGACGTACATTTCTCAAAGGATGATCATGATCGTAATTTTGATCCATTATCCTGGTTGGCAGATCCACAGTAACTTTGCTTTGATACGCACAGATAAATTACACACAAGGGAGGGAACTTGAGGCTCCTAAGGAGGGTTTTTTTCTGTATATATACTTATGTTACATGAGCATTTACAGCGACAGATTTTAATTCCAGGGACATGAAAGTAGGCCTGTACATGCTGCAAGGGGGGAGGGAATACATACATAAACCTAGTTCTCACTTTCTTCTTAGACCTGTGCTGCTGGAGATTACGATGTCAACGTCTTGTTGACATGCAGTTGTTATTCATCTATTGACCGACATTTTCTCCATTCGTCTTTCATCCAACATGGATCAATGGCCAATGTCTTTTGAGTTGGAGCTGAAGCTTTTATGCCATTTCACATGGTTTTCATGATCAAACACCAGAATTTTGAAGCTTCATCAGCTTGTCTTTCCACATGGCTGTTAAATATTTTGACACAAATTAAGATATATGTATAAACTATATAACCAACACATAGCAATATTCCAATGTCATCTATACTCCTACTGCTCACCTGCATCCTCGTATCTTTCCTCTTCAGCAGCTAACTTCATTTTCTGCAGAAGTTTGAGTTCCTCACCCAGAATATCTGGGCCCTCCATAGGACTACATGAAAAAATAACAATTGGTTAATATTGTTGAACATGGGGACCTATACTCCTATGGCATGTTTTCAAAGGTGACCGAACAAATACCTGTCCAATAAAACATCATAGATAGGTTTTGTATCACGAATCCTGCCTGTTCCATAAGAAACTCTGATTGCATCTGTCAGGACAATCTGCTTATTTACAAATATTGGAACCTGCGTGCAGTTAAGTACATCATCAGCACTTACATCCAAGAAGAATAATCACAGCCTACCTAAATGCACATACTCAATTCCTTTTCTCTGGCCACATTTTCCTTCCAAACTAATTTTTTTAAGATTTCGGCGACTTTTCTTTCTTATCTACAAAAGTGATGAGCAATAACAGTAAAATAAGCTCATTGATAATTGCTTTGCTTCTAATAAGGTTTTCATGATTTTGAGACACATACATATCTATTTCGGGACAGCTCTCATATAAACATGTCAAATTCTATTTTAGCAATCAGTACCGGATACTTCTCAGAAAACTTGGTTTAAGCTGTGCACTACTGTATGACAAATCAGAAATAGCCAAATCACATACGGCCACTAGCAATTTTCAACAGCGAATTCACAACAAAGGAAGATGCCATCACAACTTTCTATCTATTTTGATTGTCCAGGGCTCACCTGGCATCTTTTGGCAACATTGATGGCATCTGAGGGACGTGCATCGACACTGAAACTCGCTCTTTCTCCTGGCTACCATGCGCCAAAATGAAGTGATTAGAGAATGACCTTAATTACTGTCCCATAGAACTTCTCCACAATATCAAATGACATTAAGGAATACTTTTAACTAATCTGCTGAAAGTTCTCAAAAAGCATGAGGGAATTATACCTTGCCAAAATATATTCTTGAAAAATAGGTATTGACCTCTCTTTTTGTAATTTTTACCATATTTACCTGGACGGAAAAAATGAGAGCAATTAAACAGTGCAGCATTAATGTACAGGTCTACTAGGAGTGTAGGACATACTTAGCCCCCTCTATGACAGAAAATTGGCAAGCAGCAGCTATAGGAGCATAGTGTACAGAAAAGACAACGCAAATAACACAAAATCAGGTGAAACCCTATCGACAACCAAAGACAAGATATAATTCCGGTATAAGTTAAGGTGGATAGGGCGCCCTATATTTCAATACTATTTATATACAAGTATAACTAACTGGATATGTACATCCTAATAGACAACCAGAAATATGGTGCCCCCATTTGGAAAGAGGGGTCGAACGGTTTGAAACGAGCATATATTGATCATTATAAAATGAAACTAACAATTCAATCATAATTCATAAAGATGCAGGAAAGCATTTTATTTCCACCAAAATATGCAATAGTGGGATGATAGTAGTGGTGAAAATTAACATAAACAAACCAAACTATCCCCACATCCTGGACAAAATATTGCGAGTTCCTTGTAATGAGAAGTTTGCACACTATATCAAATCTATAAAAGCATAACCAGACACTACTCAGATAGAATCTTACACCCAATAGAGAGGGATGTGAGAAACTGAAAAGTGAAGGAATAGGATGATTGCCGGAAAGAAGCATACCTCATACCCAAGATCAAGCACGATATCACTCACAAATTGAAAATAATTTGAGTAATCCTGCAACAAGGCAAATTGTCAGTACGGTTGTGTGTGTGAAATTTTTATAGGCAACTCAAGATATGAAATTACCCCATGAACATCCTCTTCTAAGGAACCAATGAGGCTCTCAACAGCAAATTCTCCTGCATTATGACAAAGTTAACATTATTCACAAGCCATAATAATATGCTTCCAAGTCACAATCTGGCTGAACAACATAGCAATAGTGAAACATAGTCAAACCCAAGTACCTACAACAATGGGAAGCAAGAAATCCCCTTCACAAGAAATCTTAAGGAAAATAGTTGGATTCTGGAAACGACGAAGAATGCCAAGTCCTATGGTGTTGATACCAGCCCTGAAATCTTTCACTCGCGCAGAGGTGGTTGCATATGAGCCAGGCAACCGTTTATCCTCCTCATTAAATCCTTGTTTTCGCAAATGGTGGTGCTTAATAGTCTCTGCATCAGTCAGAGATAAGCATTCAGTGAAAATAGTACACTGCATTGTGCCAAATTGCTAATGCATCAGTCAGACATACAGTACACTGCATCAACAGCTAGAAAGAAGATTATACCAATGAACTTATAATTCCCACAACCATTCATAGCATTTGCATTTGTCCAATTTATCCATCCAATGGCTGTGTGTGTGCGTGCGCGTGTTTACAATGAAATCTAAACCATAGTTACCAGGAACGCTTCCCGGGTCGCTAATTTTTACACAATAGTCTAGTTTTGACTTCGGAACACTTGTTCCCGGAACACGGGGCGCAGGTGTATGTTGCGTTCCCGGTAACTATGATCTAAACTAGAAACAAAAGAGTCCAGTTGCAGACTTGCCGTGACAGTGACAATTACACTCTGACTTATGATGGCTTGCAAGGATTAAATTCAAAGTAATGCACCAACATCATTATCATCACCAAGTATTGATCTCTCCTGAAGCAACTAGGGAGTTTTTTTTCTGAAAAAAAAAAATCCCATTTCTTATCACAAACTTTTGCAATGAAAGACACCAATCATCACAATCCCTATAGCATCTGCTTGAGGGAATAAGTGGGATGCTTCAGAGTCAAATACTTGAAAACCCATGATGGAGCAAGAAAGATTCCATCTTCAGCGTTTTCTTCAAGCTTCAAGGTCAGAATTCGAGCCAGCAGAATCTGGGCAACCCGAAAACTGATCCGAAAGTTTAAGGTTAGACGCTAAATTTCCAAACCTAAAACATAAATAAACCCAAAACCGACCCGTACATAACCCGAACCACCCGAATTGATAGGTCTAAATTCGGGATGAAGCAAGCCTAACACATTACAATATGGAAAATTACCAACAGCAGTTCTGATATTTATTAATCAGAGGAAGATTTAATCAATCCGCTTCTGCACATGAACTTCAAATCAATCAACAAGTCTACCAGGATCCAATTACATGTATAAACATTAACAGCTGAGAAAACAAAATATTTCAAAAAATCAGAAAATATCTTGCTCCGACTTTTGGAATTATTCAATGAAAGGAGTTGGGCATTCTGTAGATCTAGTTAAGGAGGGGGGACAAAACCTGAAAGTAAAATGGAAGCTTCGAGGAAGTCGTCATGGTGATGGGGTTGATGATGATGAAGGATTCCATCTGCATCATCATCATGAGAGTGGGTCTTACAAGACACGAGCGGATACTTGAGCTTACAACGTTGATTTTGTCGTAAGGTTAAGAATTGCAAAGAGAATCGACGAGAAGAAGAATAAGAAGAATTGGGAATGATGATGAAGGAATTAGAATGAGATGGGTCTGAAGAGGGCAGACCTAACCATGGCAAAGTGGAGACAGCTCTTAACATCCTGCACTTCTTCTGGGTATATAGACTTTGAGAAAGAGAAGAGATTATGAATGAAGAAGAAGAAGATTGAAGATAATGTGTTGTAGGATTTTGGGTATTACAAAAGTGGTTGTTAAGTGGATGAAGATATGAGAATGTATGTATGACGAGGAAGGACGATGGATGGGAGTTTTTATAAATAAATCATCTTGCTTGTTCGGCCATTTTTAATGAAACATATAAAAAGGGTTGCTTTATCTCTGAGTCTGACAATTGACAAGACAGCCTTCCCATTTGCATGATTAAAAATGGGACCAAATTGGAGTTACCGACCATGCCTCCTAATTTATGAAATTCATTTCTTATGATAAGATTCTCGATTCAGTCTCTTGCCAGGGATCACCTCTGGCTCTGTCAAGGATTTTCTCTCAATTATTTGGGGTGTGGTAAATATATTATTAGGGATTTAAACATATTATAGTTTAAAAAGGGATAATATCAGTTTCAGTTTAATAATTAGTAGATATATTCCTAACGTTGTCATTTTAATTTATTAGTAGATCCCCAATACTCATTAGTTTATAATTCTAATGTAATTTTTTAATTAAATATTTTTAATATTAATTTTCTGGCAAGGATTTTGGCAGCACGTCCATTCAATTCCTTCTCGATTTTGAGATGGGTTGGATGTGAGCCATGGCATGCATAATTGAATTACATCCCCTTTTAACATCATGATAGAAAGAAATAAATTCTAAAATGTCACAGATACTTAAAATAAGGTCAACAAAAAATCTAGCTACACTATGTTACTTCTACCGGTTCCTGAGACTATACTATATATGTTAATTTAATATTGTTGTTTTACAATTTTCCATGCAACACTATAACTAAACATTCCATAGAGCATGTACAATGTACAGTGCAATATTTCAAAACTCAAAGGAATGAGAAAAAAAAAAGGAGGAGATAGAGGGTGCCAAGTAGGAGAAAGAAGGTAGAAGTTTCATGCATGTACCTGTTCTTTATATGAGTTATTTTTAAGTTAGGATAGCTAAGTTAGGATAAGTTAGTATAATTTTTTGGGAAATTGTGTTTTTAGAGTGGATGCTTTGTATTAGGTTAAGATAAGTTAGGGATTTAGGTTAAGTTAGGATAATTAGGTTTAACCTAGCAAAAGAACAGGGCCTACATTATACATGCTTTAAGAATGTGAGCATTGCACTCAACAAATTTCGAAGGACATGAGAAGAATAAGTGACAACTCAACCTACTAGTCACTCTTCCTCTCTAAAACTCAATTTCAATTTCTAACGGTTTAACACCCAAAGACAAATTTTCCTATTTATAACTATAAATAATTACTTTTGAAACATTAAACAATAAAAGACAATGAAAAAGGAAGCTACTTTCTGGGTTTATTTTCAGTTGTCTTGATTTCGCATATGGGTTAAGTTTGATGCATGTTCTCTTCTTCTCTTTCTCGATCTGTTTATTGGCTCGATTATGCGTGTTAATTTTGGTGTTTGACGTGTTTGGTTTGATTCGAATGTAGTTGTGTTTAATTTGTGTTTTTGGCCAAATGCGCAACTGTTTCATGTACGATCGCTAATTAGTGACCGTTCATTCAACGATATCGCATTTGGCCAAAGGACCATTCAGAAGCGACCGAAATGAACATTCGCACGCCTCCTGGAACGACCGTTCAGGACTCTTTTCGACAGTTGGAAACGATCACGTTTTGGCTGCCATGTTGTAGTGAAGGTTAGCACTTATTATCTTCTTCGTCTGAGGAGGTAGGATGCTAACAATGAACCCAAGGGTATTAATGGCAACACAAGGGTTTTTTTTTAGCAAAGAGGGTCCAAGGAGAATCTCTGGTGAGATTTTGGTCGGATTCCATCAAATGGTATTTGGAAATCTTTTGAAACATGTGGGTTGAAAAAATTAGTTACAGGAAAAAGCAGAGTATCTCAATGTAATTTTTTGAAAAAAAAAACCAAAAAACACTTTTTAAAATTATCAAGTCAAAGATTAAAGAGTTAGATTTTTTTGGACTCCCCTCGGTTGAAACCTTATGCGATTTTAAACCCTAGGAAAGACGGAAATTGTGCGAGCGTTATCGGCTTCCCTCCGGCGAAGCAGTGGTGCCAATTTAGTTGGTGGGGTAGAGACTAGCACGGACCTCCGCAAGCTGAGTCTAGGTTTGATGGTTCTCTACAGTTAGAGGAACCCTTCCAAAAGTTCAGTAGTGTGGGGTTATGAAGAGTGGTATGGACATTGATATAACAAAATTGCGATGGATATAGGGCGAAGAAGAAATCTTGGAACTGGATGATGAAATAGCAACGGAGAAGAAGATTGAAATAGCACTCAGTTGGGTCGGTCATCTTCTGACCACACACAACTTCAACTCCAGGGTTATGATGAACATTATGAAGAAGATCTAGAACCCAGAAGGTGGTGTTGTAGCAAGAGAACTATCGGAAAATCTCTTCTTCTTTCAATTCTTCACGATAGAAGACAAACAATATGTATTGAACGAGAGGCCTTGGTCTTTTCATAATAAGTTGCTCCTTCTTAAGGAGTGGGATGGAACCGAACAATATGCGGATATTGTGTTTGGAATGGCATGTTTTTGAGTCAAGGCTTATGAGGTACCACCAGTGAGACAAACAACAGAGTTCGCTAAAATCCTTGGGGATAAAGTGGGGATATTTGTTGGGTGTGAAGAACATAGCATGCTCGACAGGTCTATATGCTTCCGAGTCAATGTGGACATTATGAAATCTCTTAGGAAGGGGATCATGACTAGAATTAGGGGGAAATCCATTTGGATTCGGTTCAAATACGTAAAAATTCTCGAATTTTGCTTCGGGTATGGCATGCTCGGCCATGTCCTTAAGGGTTGTACCACGATAAATCCACAGACCCCGATGGACGAGTTGCAATACTACAGTTGGATGAAAGCATCACCAATGAAATCTAAAAGACGACACATGAAAGTGGAATTAGAGGAAGAGAAAAGACTCTATCTTTCCCTCAGGGAAAAGACAACTCGCCCAAGAGCAAAACTCATATTGGCGTTCTCCGATAACGGGCCTAACAATGCTAGAGCATCATAAAAAGGGGAGGGAGACAACATCGGGAGGAGCTATTGGGATGCACATTGATGAGATTCGATTGAGGAATGACATGTTCAAGCGAAAGTTGGAAGCAAGGTACTCAAGCACCAATGGAGGCAAGACACGGGCGATCGAACAGGTGGCTCAGCTCTTGTTACGGATGGTGGTAAGACGGGGGGGCACTTGGCCACCCCACCTAGACCCATGAGTCTCTTATGCATGAATTGCCAGGGGCTTAGCAAACCCCAGGCAATGAAGGATCATAGGCGAATCTTGAGATCGTACAAGCCAACTAGCCAAGTTTGGTTCTTCTGTTCAAAACCAAATTGTTTGATGATGAGTTTACACAAGCAATAAGTTAGATAGAGGGGTTCAAGCACTTCAGTGTTAGTAGTTATGGGCGAGCGGGTGGCTTAGCAGCGGTATGGAGAGACATGCTGAATGTAGAAGTCAAAAGTTGGTCTACCCACCACATTGATGTACATCTCATATGGTCAAGGGATGACCCTCTCTAGCGGTTTACGGGGATATATGGCTACTTCGAATCTCAAGAGAATTATAAAACTTGCAAGTTGATAATGGACCTCAATGGGCATTCAGACCTACCGTGGCTGCTGGGGAGAGACTTAAACGAGATTTTTTTCAACTTCAAAAAATGTGGGGGGCCTCAAAAACCACAAGCGATCCTTGATACTGTCCAGAATATGCTAGAAGGGTGCGACCTTTCGGACCTCGGGTATAATAGCAAAGAATTTTCCTGGTGGAGTAAGCGAGACAGGGAACAATCTATGGAAGAAAGGCTCGACCGCTTCATAGCAAACACAGATTGGCGGTTATTTTTGCTCTTGCAAATGTAAAGCACCTTGACAAAGACTTTTTCGATCACCTACCGATTATAGTGTCATGTTTTGATCGAGAAAGGATCTATAACAGAAGGAAAAAACTGCAGTTTGAAAATATGTGGACCCTAGATAGCCAGTGTAAAGGAGTCGTCTAGGAAGCTTGGAATACCCAAACTGGAACAAACTCGATTCTCAGATGCGTCACGAAGTTGGACATATGCATGGCGAAGCTAGAAGGGCGGAACAAGAAACAATTCGGTCACATTCAACACAACATCCGAAAATGTCAACAAGAGCTTCAGATCGTGCATAACATTCACCAGAGAAGGGCAATTTTTGATACTATTCGGGATCTAAGGGCGAAAGAAGAAGTGATGTGGATGCAAAGGTATGGGGTTGATTTTTTGGGCTTGGGCGATGCAAATACGACTTGGTTTCATAAAAATGCAAGTACTAGAAAGAGAACAAACACCATTGATATCCTGTGTACTGCAAATGGGGAGATTACATTTGATCCCAAGGAGATAGATGAAATTATCACCAGCCACTTCTCGGGCTTATTTACAAGTGAGGGTTGCTCAAACTTGGAGGAAGTTTTGAATTGCGTTCCACAAAAAGTAACAGAAAACATGAATGAGAAACTAACCCAACCCTATCAACCATTGGAGTTGCACGAAGCATTGAAATCAATGAAGCCTGACAAGGCTCTTGGCCCGGATGGTCTAAACCCTTTTTTCTACCAAAAATTTCTGAATTACGTGGCACCATCCTCGATGGCCTGAACCATACCCATGTGGTTCTTATTCCGAAGAAACAAAGTCCAGAGGAAGTGGGTGATTTCCGCCCCATTAGGCTATGCAACGTTCTATATAAATTAGCAACCAAAGTGATCACCCCGAGATTGAAAGAGTTTTTGCCAAAAATCATCTCGATCAATCAAAGTGCATTCACCCCAAGTATACATATTACTGATAATATTCCTGTGGCATTTGAATTATTCAATTCTATGAATATGGACAGATACCAAAAGAGCTCGATGGCTTTGAAGTTGGACATGACGAAAGAGTACGACCGCGTTGAATGGCAGTTTTTAAGGACGATAATGCTCAAGCTGGGCTTTTAGGAGAGTTGAGTGAACCTGGTTATGACGTTTTTAGAGACTTCTAACGTTTGTGGAGACTTCTAGACTAGCCTTTATCATTAATGGAGAAGCACGAGGTTGGGTCAAGCCAACTATAGGAATTCGACAAGGCAACCCTATTTCACCCTACCTCTTCCTCTTCTGCGCTGAAGGCTTATCATACATGTTGCATGAGGCATCCTATCACAATAAGATCTGAGGCCTTCGAGTATTTTGTTCGGCTCCTGAGATCTCACATCTCTTATTCGCGGATGACACGATCATTTTCTGCGAGGCCTCAAACTAATGTGCTATAGAAATCCGATCGCTCCTTTACCAAATATGAGAAAACCTCAGGCCAAAAGGTCAACTTCAACAAATCTAGTGTAGTCTTCGGGGAAAAGGTGGAGCAACATAGGAGGGATGAAATCTATATCTCACTGGACATTAGGGAGGTTCAAGCTCATGACAAATATTTGGGACTCCCAACGAAAATTGGTCGGGCGAAAAATAGGGTGTTTACCTGATTCGAGACAGAGTTGTTAAAAGGGTGAAAGGGTGGCTAAGCACTAATCTCTCTTAAGCGGGTCGAGAAGTGCTAGTAAAGGTGGTGGCCCAAGAAATCCCGACATATGCTATGAGTGTTTTCAAGCTACCAACATATTTCATCTCCAACCTCCAATCAAGCATACTGGTGGGGCCATAACGAGGGGGGGGGGAGGAAGGTGCACTGGGTGTCTAAGGAGTCTTTATGCCTTAAGAAGAAGGAGGGGGTACTGGGATTCAGACGATTAGAGGACTTCAATTCTGCACTTTTAGCCGGACAGGTTTGGAGAATTGTCAGAAACAAGCGTACACTAGTCTACCAAGTGCTCAAGGCAAGATACTTCCCCAACGATGTGATGATGGACGCTCCTCTTGGCTATCGACCAAGTTATACGTGGAGAGGACTCCATGAGGCCATCTTAATAGTGAAAAGATGAGTAAGGTGGTGTGTGGGGGATGGTTATGGCTTGAATATATGGGAAGATAAATGGATGCCAAGACCCATCATGTTCAGACCGATCACCCCAATGAAACTTGAAGCTCGTTGGCTGCGGGTGGGGAACCTAATTGACCATGAACAGGCCCGGTGGAAAAAGGGGATGGTGGATGCCATTTTTGTCCAAGCAAATGCAATTGCCATCAAGGCTATACCTTTGTGCCCCATCTGGCCCCAAGATTGCCTAATTTGGCATTATACCATAGATGGAGAGCTCTCATCTCGCTCGGCATACCACTTTATTGCCCAGAGCTCAACCCTAGAAGAACTAGGAACCAGCGCGACAGAAAGCGACTCAATTTGGCCGACAATCTGGCAACGCAAGGTACCCTCAAGAGTTCGGTCTTTTACATGGAGAGTCGCGACCAAAGCCTTACCAACGAGGGACTAAATCGCTAAAGGGATTCCACAAATTGATGTTGTACGTCCCGTGTGTCATCGAGACCGGGAATCTGACGTCCACGCCTAACTGGAATGTTAGGCAGCGCACGCAATCTGGACAACAGCAAAATACATTATCATCCATAATGTGGGAGTCTACATTCGATTCAAGGGTTATTAGAAGATGTCATGAGGGCAAACAAGGAGGCACTAGAGGAAGTGATGATGATTATGTGGTGCTGTTGGAACTTGATAAACGAAATTGTGCATAAGGGGTTAGTGGGGAGTGCCAAAATGGAGCTAGGGAAAGCAATAAAATTCTTGAAGGAATTCCAAGATGCCAAGGAGGGCTTGTCATGCACGTCTCAACACCTAACTGACTCTTAGATTCCACCATTCTGAAGATGTGCTCAAGGTTAATTTTGATGGGGAAAGAATTGGGGAAAGAGCTCATGGCATGATTAGGGAATGATTGTTCGAGACTTTAAGGGTGAATGCATCTACACGGCTAGCTTACAAGGCGCTGGGTTCGGTGGCCCTGAAATAGAGGAAGCCCAAGTCGCCTACTAGGCCCTATGCAAAGCGGGAGACACGGGAGCAACTAATGTAATCTTGGAAGGAGACTCTCTGAATTGAATAGCTAAGCAAAGAAAGGGGGCACAACTCATCTCAGAATTAGGTTCCTTTATTGCTAGTACTCTACATATATCTACCGTATTTTCATTTTGCAGTTTCTCGCATGTCAAAAGGACAGGTAACAGGGTTGCTCACGCTTTAGTTCACTTAACCCCTGTGGAATTCTCCCATAGGTCATGGGTGAAGGGAGGGCCCCCTAAAGTCTTGAAATTAGTCGTAGAAGACGCTTGTAACATTGCTATTTCGCAATAAAGTTAAGTTCCTTCATCAAAGATAACCATCTTGCGTCAAGATGTTTATCATTTTCGATATATATATATATATATTCGAAAATGATAAACATATTGACGCAAGATGGTTCTTAACCATCTTGCATTTTTTTAGGTCACTAATAAAGTTAAATATAAGTGTATTTAAATTATTCTAAAGGTATGTTTCATTGTTTTTATGGTTATTACAACTTATAAACAATTTAAAATAATAATTTATTTATATTTATTTCATAAATATAAAACTATGTATAAAATGTGCATTTTCTACTATAATTGATAAAATTAGGCTATTATTATATTTTTTGACCAGGTTAATAAGTATTATATTATTATAATTGATAAATATATATAATTATTTAAGAAAATATTAATAAAAGTTACAAAAATTTGAAATATGAACAATGCAAGATGGTTAAGAACCATCTTGAGTCAAGATGGTTATCATGGTCCATATACATATATATATATATATATATATATATATATATATATATATATATATATATATATATATATATATATATATCACATCAAAATGGGAGGTATCTAAAAATGCATTCTTAACACATTATCCATTTATCCCCCATAAATTATTTTCACAAAATAGGAGATAACTTGGAGTAAGTTTTTGCATGCTTTTGCATCCTTTACATGGCAATCCTACCTTGCATTTTTCAATAACTATTACTTTAGATATTTACAACCTTTATATTTATATAAAAATATTTTTCGCTATGATTTCATAAGATAAATTATCATTATCTGATTTGAAATTAATAGTTAAAAGTTTCCAGATTTAACCGAATATATAGCTACAAAGTTGAGAAATTTGTCCAATAAATATCCCTATAATAATATAACTATGGACGGTCTCCTTTGCCAATTGCTACTCTATCCACGTGATGGTAGTTGCGGTGCCTTCAACACATGAATAGTATCAAGAATTTTAAAGTGACATTTGATTTCAAAACTTAATGACCAAATGCAAAGGTGGTCTTGTGTTTTGGTTGTAGGATTAGGGTATGCCTCTTCTTTCCCCATCTCTCACCCCACTCACATTGTCATGTTATGGAATATGGGGCACATCACAAGGCAATCCTTATCCACTACCACAGAAAAAACAATAATAAATATGGTAATAATACTCCTGATTTGTTTCAATAAAAAATGTCACTTACATAATTATATTATCATCACGTGTTTCTCCAATGCCAGTCCTGATTATGAGGACGGAAAAATTATGTAATTTATTATTGGGGCGTTTGGTGTCCGGCTTTTTGGTTAGTTTTTTTTGAAGAAAACGGCTTTTTGGAGGATTTTTGGCTGTTTGACTAGTCAATATGCCAATTTGGGGTGTTTGGTAATTGACGGATTATACTTTTTTTGCTTTTCAAAAGCTGTAAAAAGCTACTATGAGTAGCTTTTTGTAAATAGTTGTTGGCTTTTTATATTTTAAATTACCATAATGACCAATTAATTCACAAAAATTACAAAAAATTGCTATCAAATAAAATAATTTAGGTTTAGTTCTTTTAATTTTTCTCTCATCCCTCACTTCAATTCACCGCAACACAAAAGAACATCTGCTCCGTCGTGTACCTTCTCCAAGCACGCTACATTTCTCCAAATTAATTATTAGGTATTTCACATAGTTAATTTATGTATGATGATACTTGTGTTCAAAATCTCCTAGTTCATTTGGTTTTCCTATTAATTTGGATAAGAGACTCATATTGTCATTATGGTTTATATTGATAATGTAGTTACTAATTGATTATACATATACGTATTGTTTACAATAATGTAATTTCTACAAATAAATTATAAAATATCTACATTAAATTGTAAAAGTACATCAGGATTTAAAAAACTAAAAATGAATATAAATCATAATGTTAAACCTAAAAATAAATTATAATATGGACGGAAAAACCTAAAAATTTTTTTAAAAAAATCATAATGTTAAAAGACACTAAAAATAAAGTCAAGGGTACAATTGAAAATTAGGAGAAAAAGCCATCCTACAAACATCTAACTCTACCAAACACTTTTTTTTATACAAACAATTAAACAAAACAAAAGTCAAACAATTAACTAAATAAATGCAATACATTCAAACAGCCAACAACTGGGCACCAAACGCCCCCTATGTGTTCCAATATTTGTTAGGTTGTTTATTGTTTATCCATATATATTATGTAGAGGATGTGACTCATTTATCAACGGGAAATAGAGGGTTGGTAATGACAATAAAAGGATTAAGATTTCAATATTCTTATTTGTTTTATAATAATTAAAAAAAAGAAGAGAATGGGAATGGAAATAGGAATAGGAATAGGAATAGAATGTTTCAACTCCCACCAATCTATTATCAAGGGAGAGTAGTAATTCATACTAAGAATTCACAAGTCATGTTAAATAACAATATTATCCTCATACTTAATTAATATTACCAATATTATTTCAATCTATTTAAATTAATGAAGGGCATTTTAGTAAATATACATTTATTTGCAATTCTACCCCACTATGAATTATCATATAGCAAGCAAGGAACTTGAAAATTCCTTTAACATATTCTCATTCCCATTATAAATTCTCATTCACATTCCCATTCTCATTCTCATTCTCATTACATGCCAAATGGACCCTTGGTTCTCCAATGCAAGATCTAAATTACAATATCATCCCAAATTTCAGTGATACAAAAACTGGGAACTGATCAATGGATTGTTACACCATCGTACATACAAAACTGTTACAGCTCCGACAAGGAGAAATTGCAGGTTTAAGAGCAGTGTGTAATAACTTGCAAGTTTCTATCTGATTTGTTCTACCCAACCTGTACAGATGATCCTCAGGAGTGCCCGATCGAAATCATGACAATCATATGCGCAGACAGCTTGTTGTCTTTGCTCTTGCCTATTGCCATCAGAAGCAGCCAGCAATGCAGGCAGTATAAATTGAACCATCAGTGATCGCTCCGCTCCAACGACAGTCAACGACGCTGCCTGGGTAGCTGCTTTAATAGCTTGATGAGCTCGTAAGTCTTTGCATTTCTACCAGAATGGAGGCACACTTCCAGTGGAGTTAGACCATCCTGGATCACATGCACCCAAAAATACCTCACATTTGAGACTATGTTGTATGTTGTTGACTCTCCACAGAGATTTTAAAAAAAGGGAACAAAATTACAAAGTGTATAATTACTATCATGCTATGTAACTTAACTGCAAAATCAGTATTATTACCCTTCCTTATAGTTATACTTGGCAATTAGGGAATCGGTTCAGGTACGGGATGACTTCGGGTGAGTTTTATTCGGGTTGGTTTGGGTGAGATTCTTTCTGATTGGGTTCTATTTGATTTGGGGTCATTTGGATGTGCATCTTAATTAGGTCACTTTTCGGGTTACAGTTCGGATCGGTTTTAGGTTCGGGTTTTCTTCAGGTTTGGGACAAGATCGGTTCACTCAGTTCGGGTTCGGTTTTTCCGGTTTGGGTCTCGGTTTAGTTTTGCCCTACTTATAGTGTTGATACAAGGTAAGCAGCCATTAAGTTCAGTTACTACTTGAAAGCAAAATGTGACCCCTTTTGTTACTGCCCTTTTAGCCTTAGGAGGCACCTTAAACTGTTCAAACTCAAGAGTGAACCATGAAAAGGCTAAATGGAAGGCAGAAGAATAGAAGGAATCATTATTCACATGGAAGACAGCAAAAACTTGCCTTGTTTTTCAGTGTTTTGTCCGCCCCTTTCATCAACAGGAGTCTCACAACATCTGTTCTTCGAGATTGAACCGCAAGATGCAACGGTGTCCACCCATCCTTAAAAAGGGTTAAAGCAAAACAATTTCCTGGTAAGTTCAAAATTTATTTTTAATAATGACATCAGTGGTGAACAGAAACTATATTCATATCCATACATTGTCCTGAAGGTTGATGTCGACGTTATGCAACAAGAGGGTCTTAATAGCTTCGGTTGATGCAGTCCGAACAGCATAATGCAGCAAGGTTGCCCCATCCTGCATGCAAGCAACAAGTAAGCAGCAGCAGCAGTCATCCATCATCCCAAGAATGAGAAGCACTACACGTCTACAAGGCAAGAAGAAACCATGGCCACTTCTCATATGCAAAGCGTACAAACCACCCCAAACAAATCTCTTATGCCTTGAAACGATACCATGGTTATTGCTCAAAGAGCTATTTGGTTCAGCTCTGAAGAAAAGGTTCAAGCATCAAATTTGATCATTACGTACATCCAAACCACATCAAGTTAGCTCGTCAATTACATATAATTACTTTAAAAATAAAGTTTTGGAAGTGATCTGAACACAGGTGCCTAAGCTGTAAGCTACATTTGATTTTTTTTTTTTTTTTTTTTTTTGCAAATATAACAGGAACATTCCTCTTTTACAACACTACACCAAATAGGAAGGTGGTATTAGCAGGCAAAACAACTGGACCAAAATATGCATTCAACTATTCGACCACCTTTGTTTTTCGGTGACCTTGAACCCTTGCATTCTTAGGGTCACTAATGGGGCATTGGGTTGAGAAACTTTCCCGAGAAAGTTGGTCAACTTTTCCCAGTTGATAGACTTTCCCATGTTTGGTTTTCCATAATATATAGGAAAGTTTTGATGTGGGACCCATTATTTCCCTCACAAACTCAAGAAAAAGTTTCCCAAGGGGGGCTAGGGAAAATCTTTCCTAGGAAACTACCAAACGCACCATAAGTGTAAAGGGAAGCTTCAATATTATAAATGATACCAAGCTGCTAGCAAATCATAAGAGAACTAGATCAACAGCATGGTTATATACTTGCCCATTGTACCAAATTGAGAATCTAACCTTATCACGAACAAAAGGATTAGCTGATTCTCTCAGCAAATAATTTGTAATAGCTTGCTTTTTGCATGTTATTGCTTTGTGAAGTGCTGTTAATCCATCCTGGAAAAAGCAAAGCCAAAGATCAAATCCAGATTACTTCCAATCCCAAAGCAGGGAATGCGGAGAGCAGCAGTGCAACAGACCTGATCAGCAGCATTGATATCGACATTGTATTTTAACAGTGTGTTCATAAGGTAAAACTCTCCAGATGCAGCTAGGGTATGCAGGGGCAGCCACTTTCGCTGTAATGGTTACAACAAGATCCATCATTTGTCAGTGAAAATACCAACCAGCATACAAAGGCTAAGCCACCAAACAACATAAGAGTGTCGTCGTACATGTAAACATAATCAACATAAATTCATTCAAGCAACGCTTTTGAACATAAGGTGGGAAAACTTACAGAGGTAGCAACTGCAAGTTTTGGTATCCTTGCATTCATTAGGACTTTCTCCTCCTGTGTGAATAACTTTTGCCGGCCTATTTTTCTCCAAAGGGGGAAAAATGACTTTAGATAAACATCTCATTCAAATGAACTTCTTGTGCATAATGCAGGTAGTAATAGTATGCTCAAATACTAGTAGTTGAAAATTCATTCACGCAATAAACCAACCCACAAACTTCAGGTTGCAGTTTACTGAAATCATTTTAGACAACCATACAAAGACTATAAGCTATGCCACTTTGTCAGGAAACAATAACAAATTAACAATCTTTTCAAATATCCATCACCCACAAGTAGACATCCATTGCAGATAAAACAGCATGGCAAGATGATAAGAATACTGACATAATTACCTTGTGGTTTATCATCACTGGGCTGATACTTGTCGCTGTTAAAAAACTCGGTAATGTCATCCAAGCCACGACCATAGACAGCCCATCTAGGATTTTTGGGTTCAACCCTTGAATTAGGGTTAGAATTTACACACTCACCATCTGTTCCTGGACCACCCTCATCAGAATGTTTGGGAGGAAAACTTGTTGGATTATCAAGAAGAAGGGGGTTCAATTGGGAGAGTTTTTCATTCTTAACCTTCAAATACTCCTCCAAATTGACATTCCTAACCCTCTTCTTCTTCTCCAACCGCTGACCAAACTCCATTTGTTGGGATATTTTACGCCTTTCTTGCTTGGTCAAGTTGATTTCGTCGACAATTTGAGCCCATTCATCAGGAACCAAGTTCTGGGGTTGGATTTCGGGTGGTTTTTCGTTGGGTTTAGACTTGTGGGCAGGTGGGGTGACAGAAGAAACCGGAGGGTTAAGTTGGGGTTGAAGATAAGGGTCTTCAAAGACTCCATCTTCAAAGATGAGGCAGTCGCCTATAACGCGTTCTTCATCTTCGTCTTCATCATCATCATGATTGGAAATTGCGAAGTGGGGGTTATGAGAAGGAGAGGGGAAGGCAGAGGAGAGAGAGTGAAGCTTAGGAATGGAAGGGGTGGTGAGAGGAAAAGGAGAGAGAAAGGAAGAGAAGAAGGGGGTGGTGTTGCTGGGAAATTGAGGAGTCGAGAGTGAACTCCCAATTGCTGCTGCTGCTACTGCTGTGGTTATGGCTGACATTTTGCTGGGAACCTCCTTGCTTTTTCGTTCATCCAACAGTCAGTATGTTCGGTTATTAGAGGAGGAGGGATCTATTTTTGTGGGAACCAATCTTAGCTGGGCTCAAATTAGTAATTGTGCACGGCAGCAGTAGCACCCCCAAGGACGTGTGACTTCTGGGCAACTCATGGCTCGCCCCAAGCTTGTGTGAAGCCTGTGGCTGTGAGTGAACAATATTACAACACGGCTCACTGGCTCTCTGTTCGGCCATAATGCCCATATCATGAGCCTTACCCATATGATCCCTATTTATTTACCTAACTAATCTACTACTTTCTTCATTCCATATTATTTGTTGTCTTTGAAAATTATACAATGAAACTAAACTTACAGAGTCCTCTCACTAATGACTGCTCCTACACCTACTAAGATTAAGTGCTCTTGATAAGCTTGTTCATATATGTTCTCAGGACAAAATTTACCAAGCTTTTAAAATGTAAGCTCTAAATCAGATTGGCTTCACTTGAGTTGCAACCTTAGGTGTTAACTGTAATGCTGAATTGGTGACCCTGTTTGGAGGAACTAAAAAGTACTAATCAGAAAAGAAAAAGGAGGGTTGAAGCAAAGTACTTAATTTTTCTCAGACATCGTACACATTCCAAATATTTTCCGACTTCAAATTGCATCCTCTACGTAGTCACAAAATATTGCTACACAACATTGGAATCTTTAAACTCTAGATAAGTTCAACATGTTTAATTTACTCTCAAACAAATGATAGAAGCCATTCTCACTAGATTGCAAAAGGAAGAAATGCAGAATTTACACCAAATATATGTATATTTCAGAGCCACCCACCCCTAGATTTACAAGTTTGTGAATTCAAGGAATAAAATGAATGAAGAAAAGAATAGTACAGCTGTGCAATAACAGTCAAAGGCTTACAACCACACAGGCATTCTCTCAAATGAACTCTCTCTCTCGCGCGCGCACACACACACACACAGAACAATGGTATTCCAGGTTTAGAGACCTAGGTGGTCAGAACATCAGGGAGAGTGGGGGAAGGAGCACCAATAATTTTGCCACCGACATCAGGGAAGGATTCCTGATTAGGCAAGCTTGAGACCTTGCCATCTGCATCGACTTGCAATGGATACTTGAGCAGGTGCCCCTGCAACGTCTTGAAGTTTTCATCTGTGAACCTGTTCCAATTGTCACTTGCTATCTTATTCACTCTTCTCACACATTCCAAACTTTCTGGATGTTCGAAGCACTCATCCACCATGCCGAGGTGTTCAGCCCACAATGATGTCCTATATCCATACACCTGCACCCCCCCCCCCCCCATAAGATTTCATTAGTTAAAAAAAAATAATGAGCAGAATCAAGGCCACGGGCAAGCTTATGCATAGGGACTCGCAAACCTGGCCTCTTGGATGTCTCTTCCTCTCAGCCCATGTATGGTGGGGTTGATAAGCACCCATTGCAATTTCTGTGTCCTTTGTGCCAGCTAACGACCTCTGGTTGATGTTGGCCGATCCCATCAAAACATACTCATCATCCACTATCATTCCCTTGGCATGCACATAGATCATAAAACGGCCATGCTTCCATGCATCTGAAACCTGTTACAGTTCATCAAGCCAACAGCATTCAGCATCATGAGATAATTAGATCAATGACGATCATTTCTCACCACCTCTTGTTAGTCCTGTATGTGTGTGTTTTTGATGTGGGAGGTAGGTGTGGTTTCAGATGTACAAAACCTTACCCCTCCAGGATATTCTCCCAGACCCCTGATTTGAAAGTATTTGAAAACAAAGGGAAATGGGGAGGAGGAATGAAATGCAATCACAGAGAAATATCAGCATTATACTCTAACCTTGATCAAACAGGTTACTAGCTAAAAAGCTTGAGCCTGATAAGATTTTTGCCTATGTGTTGTAACAGAACATTAAGATACTTGAATTGGGAACCATGGAAAACGAAAATCTTGCAAAAATGGACAAGTTGAGCTTCAATGCCAGATGTCCCAACCCACAAATCACTGGTGCTTATATTTGATAAGATGTATTCAAAAGAAACCAATAGTTTTCAAGTTAATAATAACTTATTATGACAGTTTGTAAAGGCAGTTTTGCCCCTTGGAGTACAGAGGGTAGCCAGGTTGAGTGTTCAATGTCCCCAAGAGAGACCAAGTTTTGCTTTTCCCTGGGTTTTGTGTGTGTAATGTGTACACATTTAGCCATAAAAATGAGGCCATGTTTGGTTAAAAACACAATGAAAACTATTAACTACCTCATTTCAGCAATATTTGACATGAAATGAAATCAACAGGAGCAACCCCAACACTGACACAGAAGAAAACCTACCTTGTCTGCACCATTAGATTGGTTCACATCCTTCATAGCCTCTTCTGGGATTTCTTCCCTGTTCCCAAGGCAATAGAAATTGAGATAGTCTTGGGGATCCGAATCTGTTAGTTGCATGGATTTTAGTTCACGTGCAACAATGTCATACATCATTTGCATTGTCTGTCCCTGAAGGAAGGAAACACCAGCAAGTTCAATAGAAATTCAAAAATCACAACTGAGAACAGGTTAATACTGATAAGAAAAATTATAAATCCAAAAAAAAAATTAACTGAAGTAATACCACCAAACAAAACTAAATTAAAAAAAAATAAATCACCAGGAGAGAGAGAGAGAGAGAGAGCAGAGTTGTGTTAACCTGCCAATACAAAATTTCTTGCACAGCAGCAGACTTTGGATCACCTTCTGGCCACAATGGCATGACAACATATACAGCAAACCTTTCCTTGGCTCTAATTTTACTGGCAATTTTTAGTGCCAACTCCATTGGGATTAAATTATCAGCTCCTACATATAACATCACAAATAGCAACTTTCTTAAACTTTTCAAGCTATGAGAAAATGATAAAGATGAGAGGAACAATCCTAACCTGCATTTTTGTATGATGGCCATGCATATGATGATCCAATAAAATACTGGTTTTCAATATATATATAGTGTTGAGCAGATCTGATTGCCTGGATGTATGCTGTTTGTATGCTTCTCTCTATCACCAGATTCTTTGCGCAATCAAGGTTCTGCACAAGTGCAAAGGCTAACAATTAAGTATACTCTAAGACTCTAAGTAAATCAAATGGTTCATATTTAGATGACTGCAGTTGGGTTCATAAGACACTAAAGGGAACCATTACGGCCCCTGGGAAACCGGAATGTTGGATGATTGCCTAAGCACCTTACAAAGGAGAAGAACTAAAGTGGGGAAGCAAGCAACCACAGAAAAACTATAACCGATGCTGACCTGAGCCTTAGCAAGATTGACAGTCTTGGGAAATCCCTTCACTGATCCCGAGTCAATGGAACGAAATATCTGCAATATGAAAGAAATCAATCAAGAAAGCCATAAATAAAATAACTGGATAGCACCCAAACACCATCCAAAACAAACACATCGAAGCAAGTTAAAAGAGGCCACCACAGTACCTGGACATGCCAGGTTTCTGGATTATCTTGGCTAGTAACCCACAGTGCAGGATCCTCCTTAGGAACTACAGTGGTGTCATCTTCCACAACTAACTCCTTAGGGCTAAGTATCCAAGAGATACGACCTATCTTTATTAAAGCATCATCATGCCAACGAGACATCTTTTTCCGCAGTCCAAATTCCCTCCATCTTGTTGCCTTCCTCCATCTTTGCTCAAAGTTTATGAGGACATCGTATGCTGCGGGCCCCTCAATTCTGCAGTGCAAGTCGTGCCACGGCTGCCTGGGAGCCTTTGTCCCAGCCTGAAAAGCAAAAGCAAACAAAAATAAATGAACATAAGTAGCAATGTGGTTGCATGAAGGTGCAACTTATATGGAAAGAGTAATATTTATTTGGTCCAACTTTGATATAAATAAAGGCAACAACCAGATCTTTAATTTTGGTATTTTCTCGTAATAACTAACAAGGACACCATTGGGTGAAAGTTCTTATTCCTTCACCAATGGATAAATACAGACTTATATCACAACAGCAGGAGCACGCTTGCCGTGCAAAACTAAAGGAAAAGGCGGATACTCACAGGAAATGTGGGATTGTGAAAGTCATCCTTGAACACACGGTCGAGATCACGAAAGAGTCTGTGCTCAGGTGTGTCATAGCGCCCATCACAGAGGTCTATGCCTCCTAAAAAGGCAGTGATCTTTCTATTATTGCCATACGCCTGCGTGTCTACAAGAACACATTTTTGATGGTGTGTAAACAGGGTTCCAACAACCTGCACAGGTTTTGTGCAAAATAAACTTTAGTGAGCATGATAGACTTACAGAAAACATAGTAAAGCAGAGGTATGCCAAAATTTTAACTAAAGCTGATAGAATTGCTACGCAGTAGATCATAAACACACTTTAATAACCTTCTAAGGCCTAAATAATGCAGCAATACAAGAAAAGAAGACTTGCAATGGTAATTATGCATGTATCACATGATATGAATAAATTTGAGAAGCAACGCCAATACAGAAAAATGCCCATAATAAGCATAGCCAATGTGGATTCTGATCTGCTTCTTAATGATCATCAACACCATCTACAAACCAACAGAGATGCAAAAGAAGTAAACTCTCAGCCAGGACACCCTAGATTTAGGCTCATCTCAGGCTTTCACAAACAATCCTTGCTTACCCTAATTTGAAGCTTGTGTTAGGCCCAAGGGCATCAGTACAGTATTGTCTAACAAGGATTTTGCTAACCCACTATTATTTGTTCTGATCTTAACAACCCCGAACTTCTTGCTAGCACAGGCGAACATACTAGAAAAACGATCATCAGATACCACAAAATGCAAAGGAAATGATGGCAGAGAAGTATACCTGTTGCTTGAAATAACCAAGTTTACCACTGCCATATCGAGGTGCCAAGACACAATTAACGGACGAGTGCTTGAAAAACTTGCGCGTCTCTTCGTCGTGCGTTTGCATAACCCCTTCCTGCACCAGAAAAACATTAACTAGCAACACCACATTGTCAATTGAAATCAGAGACCTGTAAGGTAACTTGCATATTAATTTACATTCCAAATTCTAAACTATAGTTCATTTGCATACAAATTGAATTTCACTAGAATGCAGAGATATGAATTGTGATTGACTACTCCTAATCACAGTCAGCAGAGACATTCTGAGTTGACTAATTTGAGACTTAGCAAGTCAAATTTCCACAGACTTCCAATTACTTGATGCTTTAAACAAAGAGGAATAAAAGAATGTCACTGTAGATATAAAAAAGAATAGAAAAAAGGGGTGGATATATGCACCATCATCAACTCAACTCAATTCAGCATACCGTGTTGATGAAATACTTGCTGTGAGAAGTCTTGTCATCCCAAACCAGCAATAACACCCTAACACCTTCTTCCGACTTATACTTGAGAAGCTCCCCCAGCGTAAGATCCCCACCACGGGGCAATGGCCTCGTCGGTTCTCTGACAAGCTTCACCTTATGAAACACCGACCACCCAACAATGTATATCAGATGATGCGCCTCCGATATAGCGTAGCAGATGTCCTCCCAGCACTTCCCGTGCTTGTAAACCTTATTGTCGTCCAGTCTTATCTCCGGCAGAAGATCGTCCTTGGTGTGGGCGTCTTGGTACAGGGTGACGGAGCTCCCTTTTCTGAGGGGCAGGTAGCTCCCCTTGACGCCGGAATGTTCTGGGTCGCCGGCGATGCTCCGGCGGAAATCTGGGTTTCTGTCGCAGGGGACGAATCGGAGGTCGAGGTAGAGAGCGGAGTCCGGCTTGGGAGGCTTGCCGGAGGGGCCGATGATGGGGAACCAGCCGGAGATGTGCTCGCCGGAGGCAACCCGTGCGGCGGGGAAGGAGACGGTGCCGATGAGCTGGGATCCGAAAACGTCGTCGTCCTTAACTTGGAACTCGAGGTCCAGGACTGGGTGGGCGAGAGGGATGTTGAACTGCTCGTTCCATTTAGGGTTTTGGGAGTTGGGGATGACCGTCGTCCTTGCCACCGTGGCCTGGGGGACGACGACGGTGACGTAAGGGTCGCTGGTGATGATGGGGTGGTGCTTCTTCATCTTCTGGTCTCCGGCGTCGCGTGCGGCGGCGGCACCGGAGGAGCAGGAGTCGCAACCGGTGAAGCAGCGGCGGAGGCGCTCGGTGGCGATGTCCATGTTGGGTAAGCGACGAGCTTCGACGATCTTGAGGTGGAGATCTCCATGGAGGTACACCATTTTCTCGGAGGTAGAGTTGTCAGCCATTTTTTTTTGTTGGGTTGATGTGATATATATGTGTATGTAGTAGTACGACTGATTCTGTGTAAAGAGATTGAGGAACGTGGAGATAGATTGGAAGGTGGGTTTCAGAATGGAAAAGGAGGATATCTTGTTGTGGAGGAAACAAACACAGAGCAATGAAGATGGAAGCAAAGCAGAGGAAGAGAAGAAATGGTGTGATGTGGTGGAGTACAGCAGGAGATGATGGGTGATGCTAAAGATTCAGAAAAATTCATTGATTTCATTCCAAGGGGACAAGGAAGGAGTTTGATTAATGGTGAAAAGTGAAAACTGAAAGGTGGAAAACTGTAAAAAGGGGTTAACTGAAAGACACCAACACGCATAAGTAAAACGCAGCACATAGAATGGAGCAGATAGATGCCCAGTAGTTACTGCTCAGTAGTCACTTCCGAATTCCAATGACCAACGAGGAGGCAGACCCCCCACCTCCTCTCGTCTTTACTTCACCAACCCCCTTTTCCCAAATCTCAATTTTTTTTATTAAAAAATCTTTTTCCTTTCCTTTTTCTTATCACATTTTTACCTCTTGTACTAATACTACCTCCTTTCCATTTTGTTGGTTACTTCAACTAAATTTGAAAAATCAATATATATTGAAAACGAAATAAAAAATTTGTAATTTATTTAAATTATTCTTATATTAATTGAAAATAATAATTGTTAAAATTATAAAAAATGATAAATAAATTTATTAATTAGAGGTAAAAAAAAATAATAGTCATTGAAATTATAAATCTGACAAACAAATTGGGACAAAAGAATTAGTTAAAATGACAAACATTTTGGGACGGAGATAGTACTTTTTTCATTAAAAATTAATACTCCCTCCCTTTCTATTTATGAAAATTGTGTCAAAAATTGTGATCATTAATATTTCAATTTATATAATGATTCATCATTTAAAATTGATGTTATTAAATTTTATTATATTAAATAAATATAATCTTATAATTTTTATAAAAATCTTATATAAGAAATTATTGATTAAACATCCACCTTAAAAAACATAAATAACAGAATAACGTCAAAAAGTATTTCCTTCATCTCTCCACTCTCATTATACTTTGTTCATCCTATGTTATTCGTTACTTTCATTAATTTATGTTTATTATTTAAAATTTCAAAGAAATATTTATTTATTTATTCAACTTTATATTTTCATTATACTTTTACATTGTTATTTTCTCTCCAATGACTACACTCCCATAATAAAAATATCTCATCAACCCAACTTTTTACACAAAAGCTTTGACCCTACAACTTTTGTAAGGATTTTTTTTTTGTTTTTTTCTACCCATCTATGAAAGACATCATTTAACTTGGATTGAGAGAGTATGTTATAATGGACTTCTTTTAATTGTATTTAATATTTGATTTTGATTATTAACTTTTATTGATATAATTTTATAAAATATTTAAGATTATGTTTTAAATGTTTTCCACTATAAATTTAACAACAATAATTTAGTATAATAAATTTCATTTTGCTAGTGTTAAGAAAAGATTGATGTTTCCAAAAAATACTATACATCTAATTACAAATATCAAAAAATTCAAAGAATAAAATATAAGAAATATGCCGTCAAATTTTGTTCCTATTGAAAGAATATCTTTTTTGATAAACTATTATTGGAATAATATTGAAAAATATAAAGTAACCTCGAACAAAATATAAATATGATCAATTAGCATTAATGTTACGTTGCTTTTGTGTTCCCTTGTACTTTATTTTTTTTTAATTTCTTTCCAATAAGGGTTATTATTCTAATAAATTAATTCCCATTTTCCTCTTTACAGCAAATGATTTGCATGGCTTCTTTATCCCCATATATCCAACTACAATATAATCTTTGATGCTCACTTTAATGTGTAAATAATAACATAATATAATGATAATAATGTCCACATGTAAAAGAGTGAGATTCTTTGCCGCAGCAACAATGACGAAGCAACTAATTGTTTAGCGCAAGATTGAAGACTTAATATTTATATAGATATAGATATTCCTACAGAAGAGCAGTGTTGGTATAATTTAAATGTTGGCAAAAATCAGTCGGATTCAAATTTTCTAATAAGGATTATCTATATAATATAATGGAAAGGTATGTGGGTCCCACAGAATTCTCAAATGAGAGGAAAAGTAGGAGCTGTAACCAATCAGATTGAAGTAAATTTATTTTTTAACCAATTAGATTAAACATAATTCATTTAAATTTTAATTAAATAATAAGTTTTCTATACAAATTAAATAACCGTTTGATATTAACTGTCACCCATTTGAAATATTTTTTTCATTTAGAATTTAAAGTCTCACATCTCCTTTCCCGTTTATCAACTGCCTCCCACGATAATCACGTCCAAATAACCGCATTAATATTTGAGCACTAACCTACCTATATAATAGGATAGAATTTACCATCATATGTTCCTGCTATTATCATAATAATTGGTTTTATTGCTTTATAATTGGCAGGTTAATTCAAGTCAAAGAAATAATGATAGTTTTGCACTTTTGAAATTGCAGGCAAGCGCCGCTTTTAATTGTAATCAATTGAAAGTTGCAAAGTCCTATTGGATTTTCATTCCAATGTCAGAAAATGATTTAAAGGCCTCCCTTAAAGTTTCTGGATGACACTTTTTGTTTGTGAGTAATTTTTTTTTATTTTACTTAAGTTTTTAAGTTGATTGGATCTTTTTGTAAAATTTTGAAGTTATCATTTTAATATTCCTCTCTTGAAATTAATTCTATATTTTTGAGCAAGATTTAACTGGTTATCAATTGGATTGTCAAGGCATGCAAAGCTGACTAGCGGACTAGGTGGTGGGGAGGAGATATGTTGGGTGGCACTGATGAGGTTGCTTTGCTTACCAATTTTAGAGAGAGAGAGAGAAAAAAAATCACTTCCTTCCTAAGAGTGCAAGAGACTTGTCTGTTCAATTTCTTTAAGTATTAAAGGTTTAATTATTTTCATCCTGTTTTGTTCTGCTTACCTGTTTGTGTTATTTCCTCAGTGAAGATCATAGAATGTGATTAATGTTGAATATATTGTTGTTAAAATTTGATAGTAATAATGCTGAATATGATTAATGTTGAATATATTGTTGATAAAATTGGATGGTAATAATGCTAAATAGATTCCTCTGGCTTGAATTTTCTCAATCGTTGTAGGCATAATTTTTGTTGCTATTGTGCGTTTCATTAGTAGCAAAATAATTACAATGGAATGTGTCTGATATATTGCTGTAATGTTAGTACTTTGAAAATGTTGCATGATAAATGTCTTTGGCATTTCTTAGAGTGTCAGTAAAATGTCCTTTTGTAGGCATATGGTCATTCCATCACGCTAGCGTTATCAAAAATCGGGTCTAGCTATATTTGGATCAGTTAATTCAAACAAAAAAAAATTGATAAATTGACTCTTTTTTGAGTCGAACTGGGTCGAAAATTTGAACGTGGTTAAATTTGGGTCAAAATTGAGTCTAGATAATAGAAAATAGAGAAATATTGTATTCGAATATTCCGTCAGTTTCAATAATGCCAAAATCAGGCTCAGACAAAACAAGGCCGGGTATTTAGGTCCGATAAAATTCTATCAGTGTTAATATCATGCATGCTCAACATCTTCACAATTAAAATGACAATAAGTAATATTTTGTGAGTAAAAATAATTTGGCTCTTGGAACACAATAAATTTATATATTATCATGTGTTAAATTGTAAATTGAAATAAGAATGAATAATTAAATTTTATGGCACTGTGGAACATCAGAGATGAATTTGTCAATGAGAATGCTTTGTCGTCATATAGTAGTGTGAATGATTGAAGATTGCTCTCGCTAATTTTATTTAATCAAGTCCGTCATTTGGCTCTTTAGAAGGTCTAGCTTGATTTCCATCGCAAATTGTTCAGGTCCATTGTGTCAAATTGTTTAAAGTCGACATCTTATATTGTTGGTGCTTTGATTGGTGGTTGATCTCTATTTTTTTTTTTATTGAATAATCAAATGATGTTTGCATGAACATAAACAAAGAGATGTTGTCTCTTTGAATAGAGTTGAGAACTATATGAGCATTGTAATTACATTGTCATAATAGAAGGTACAAATTATACATGTAATATAAATTTTAATAGGAATATGTCTTTTAAAGTGGGTTGCTTACTGTTTTGTATTGCGGTTTTGTTGTATTTTGCGAACCTTTAAACCTTAGACTTGCAATAATTGGAAAAAATATATATAAATTTTAAATAATTTAATTTGTGATCTTTTTGATTTTCACATAAAATCCTTTATGGATATTGTACAATGCAATTTCAAAACACAATTAATGTACATTGCAAACATAGAAATTACCATTATTTAAAATCATTAGTCTTCATTCATGTTTTAATCTTTATAATTTGGAGATATAATTATAATTTGACTTTTTGCTTTCTTTTTTTTAAAAAAAACCTACTTTGTCATGCACTGTACATCGCACGGGTTTAAGACCAAATTATATTCACATGAGTGAATATAAGATTATAACCAAAATAATATCTACAAGGCATATATATTTTATACTCGAATTTTTGTATCTAAATTGATAAGTGAAAATAGAATTGTTGGCTCCGTGCATTTTTTTTTTATTTTATTGATTCCTTATATGATGGATTTATTATGGTATCTTTTCACTTGATAGTATGATTAATGCTTTTTTGTTTGTAATTTGTATCTACATTTAGCATTTATTTTGTTAAATTAAAATAACTATTTAATTAGGCTCCGTGCATCGCACGGGTTGAAAACTAGTAGAGTATAATTACAACGAAAGATTATCCAACTAATTCATCATACAACATTTCAATATTTCCAAACTACAAAATATAATTAGCCTTTACATTTGAATAATTTCTACTTTCTCACCAAAAGTATATCACAAAAAGTTTTAATGTTTGCAAAATATGGACAACAAAAAGGTATGGATGTAACCGATCGTTGAACTTGAACTTGATCGTGAACTTCATTACTCAAATCATCGTATTGAATCCAATATCAACCAAAATAACTTGTAAAATAAAAAAGACAAGGTAAATAAGATGTCTTTGCATACATGGTAAATTAATGTACACATGGTACGTAGCATGGTCGCATGGAGGGAACAAAAATAAGAAGTCTTTGTATACACGGTAAACTAACATACACACAAGGCTACTCGTCAATCTACGTACAAAACATGAAACTATTTCCATAGCAGCAACACAACTCATTCCTGAAAGCATCAGAATCTATCGATCAACTATCAGAATTACACAAATCTAATTCAATAAAGTACAGAAATCCCACCAAAAAAAAAATTCAATGCAACTATCAAATAATAACACGATTCAATGTATATCTAAATAAGAATTCCAACATATTTCTTAGTCTACCTTTATTTTGTGACATTTGGTTATCATGAGACGGTCCAAATACTTTTGTTGCAGACGGTCCAAATACTTCTGTTGCAAAAATAAACAATACATAGATGGTACATTTTTTCAAATTTCACCACACCAACCGTATAAAAGAACGGAGCCTTAGCGTATATATTTGGTAGTGTCCCATCAAAATATAATTTTTACTTTTTTGAATTAAAAAAAAACAAAGTAAAAATTATTGACATATAAAAATTAAAAATAAAGATGATTAAAATCCATTTTATTATTATTATTATTATTATTATTTGACGTCCAAAGGTAAAAGGATTAGCGTAGGAAATCGAATTGATGATGGCATCCAATCGATTTCATTCGTAAGAGCTTCCAGTTTGCTCCACGTAGCCATGCAAACCCAAATTAGTCGAGACATCAGCAAATTAAAATTTAACGTCACCCTTCATTTTTTCTACTAAAAAATCAGAATCTAATCCCGTTTTCCTGTTTTTTAATGATTTGTAGCCATGCAAATTGATGATGGTATGTATGTTTTAAAGTTGTCTTTCTTATGTTAGTTCGGTTTTGTTGTTGTAAATTCATGCCCGTTGTTTAACTATAAACAATAGAAAAAAAAAATAGATGATACATCTGATTCATATTCTTTCATAATCTTATCTTAAATCTGATATTTAACCCAATTTCATAAAATTTAGACAAAATCAAAAGAGCACAAAACATAAAATAGATGGGTACCGAGATCATTATGATTTATGGTGATGAATACATCATATAATCCCTGTAATTCTACTGTTTATCTCCAACACAAGCTTTGATGATCTTGCGCAAAATTGGTTGTTCAACTAATTAGGTCACCTAATAAGCAAAAGCTCAAAGAAATTGAGCCGAAAAAGAAGGGTAGAAATGAACACAAAAGAAAATTAGTACTTCGATGAGTGGGCCTCTAGTTAGATGATACTCCATGTGTTTTTTTTTTTACTAAATTTTTCTATTTCATCCTATGCATTTTCATATTACATAAATTATTATTTTTGTTATTTTATTCATAATATTTATTGAATGAAAAACCAGAATTTCATTTTATTTAAAGATATTTAAGTTTTTTTTCTTGTTAACTATCTTTAATTTTTGATGACATTGGTTTTCCTCTAAAATTTCAAGAGTCACTTAAAAAGGAATGGAGATAGTACTTGTAAAATTGACAAAATTTTGTCCCATTCAAATATATAAGTCATGTTTGACAATACACTATTAGTTGCTAGTTGTTAGTTGTTAGCTATTTTAATTAGCTATTAGTTGTTTGTGTTAACTGTTTAACTTAGCTGTAAGGATTAGATGTTGACATGAAAATTGTTTGATAAAATTAACTATTTTTGAAAATGTGAGCATTTGAGTTTTCATTTATGCCTATATAAATATAATTATTTTCGCTATGTATTTACAAGTTTTCAGAATAAATTAAAAATTTATAATTATGCAATATATTACTTTTGTATAATTTGTGATATTTAGTATTTCAAAATAATTAAACTATTATTACTCAATATCAATTTAATATTAATTGAAATTTATTACATCAAAATTTATTCTTATTTATATGACTAGACTTAATAAGATGAACAATTTGTAAAAATATTAAATTAATTATTTGTTTTTTTTCTACCTAAATTACGTCAATTTATTTTGTTAAAAATAAAGTGAGTGTAATTGGCAAAACAACTATTAATTTCAATTGATATAATATTTGTAAAAAAAACTATTAAAAGCATTAAGTAAATATTATTCAAACCATTATCATATAACATACTAATCTTCTTAGACTGTAGTGTTTGGTGGGCTGCCCGAATCACTTGTAGCCTGTAGGGCTTGATGTATGTTGGCCCAACACTACTTCTGTTTGTGAATGAATTCCTTGTGGAGCGTTCCCCCTGTGGGCTTGCTTTGCTGCTCCCCTGAAGGATTGTGCGGCCCAACTATGTCTCTCCCAGGTTCTCTTGTTGGGCTTGTAATATGAGGTTCACTCTGCTCATTAGCTCCTGACCCATACATGTCTAGACTAGGTTGTGTCGTGTACTCCTTCGCAACTCCAACATCTTGAATGTCATTTTTTCAATACCCAAAGTCATTGTCATCCAAGTATTTTGGGGGCATGGCACTATTTGACCTCAAATTACTTATTAGTTCACAATTCTAATTTTCTAACTCCCTTTCATGAAAGACAATTTTTCATCGAAAAAATAAAATAAAATCCATACCTTCAAAAAACTAAGGCTCATCCAAGTCATAAAGTTTGCAATCCTTTTTCCAAAGGGTAGCTAAGAAACATGCATTTTTGACTTCTAGAGGAAAACTTATCTTAACATTTGGAGAGTGATGGGATAAAAATGCCCTTAAACTTTCCGATTTAATCAAAAATGTCTCCGGACTTTTAAAACACTTAAAATTGTCATTTAATATTCCATCCTGATCAAAAATACCTCTCTAACTTGTTTTTAACCTGCTGTAGCAGGTAAACCCTCCCTGTTGGGGAGATTCAAGGGGGTAGTCCACTTCAACCAAGGCCCATGGTACACAAGTTAAGTGAGGTTCCATCTTAAAATCAATTGATATTAAGAGGAGTAGCCCACTTGACTTATATACCATGTCCTTTCTCTTTACTTTTCCGATGTGGGACAACTTTACTCATAGGTGAATTCCAACAATCTCCCCCTTCATACATGAGTCTCTCCCCCTTGATCGGAAGCCTCTTTTTTTTGTCAAGTTTTCAAGTCACCATCAAGAGCCCATTATAGCCGCACTTTACTCTACAGAGTTGCACCCTACACCACCTGAGTCTCATGTCACCACTCTGCCTCAAGAGTCACAGCCGCACCTTACTCCATAGAGCCGCACCCTACTCCACCTGAATCTCATGCCACCACTCAACGCATTCAGGAGACCCAACCGCGCGCACGCGCTATGGTCCCTGCTCATGTCCATGGTGATCTTCCCACACCTTGCGCCCAACCGAACGAACATCAGCTCTGATAACACTTGTTAGGATTCTTAGGGCGTAGTTAGAAGATAAACAATAATAAGGGCAAAAAATAAATAAAGATTCGACATAAAGGAATTAACGTGGAAAAACCCAAACCGGAAAAAAACCACGAACGATGCACTATCAGAGGATTACAACAGTGTTTCAGAGATTCCCAGACCTCCTCAATATCTTACAGCCTTCCTAGAGTTACAACCTGAGAACTCAACACTCACAGTTGAGTCTCACACAACTCCCTCTAGGAACACAGAGATTACAGGGCAATCTTTTGTGGTATAAGATAGAACACTCTCAATTGCTCTTGTATCATAAAGGGGACTTGACCTCAATATATACTAGAAGGTACAGAAGGAAACCCTAGGGTACAACCTAGAAAATAACCGTCGCAAGGAAAAAAGAACACAAACGTGGCCATCACACACGACCAACCAAAATAGCGGCTGACCCAGCAGCAGCGTTTATAGTATTGGCGGCGCGCTTTCTGTTGGCGACATGTCATCTCAAGTGGCCGCTAGACAAGGCGCTGGCAGCGTGTCTCGGGCACTAGCAGCGTTTTTCTTCTTTCCTTCGATCATCTTCCTTCTTCCACTCCTTCTTCATATTCGGTCTCTACTCCCAACAAATTGGTCTTCACACCCAACAATCTCCCAGTTGAAGACCAATTGCAGACGCAGTCTTCTACCACTTCAACACCTTCTCGAATCCTCTAGTGCACCCTTCTCGATCTTATTCAGCAAAGATCAACAGAGGTCCCAGTTGATCTCCCATCAACTCCTCTTTTTGCAACAGGCTCCCACTTGAACTGATCATGCCCCTGCAACTTCGACATACGCATCATCGTCAACAACTTAGGGGAATTTTGGATTGGGATTTTACCTCCTGTTGAACTTGTCGAATTCCCGTGCAGGTTAGATGCGTTCCTCGGCTGATCATCCTTTCCCGTAGCCTCGACCTCAAACCTCCTCGTTTCTGGTACCCTTCTCTCATCAGAGAAGCTAACACGCCTTTGACGAGCATGAACCGGCATGTTAGAGTTATCAATGACAGAATATAGCTTCCCCTCTTTCCTGCCATTTGCAATTATCAGAGATCCTTTCGTTACCCTCAAATGACCATCTTCAAATCTCGTCGTGAACCCCTCCTCATCAAGTTGACTCACAGATACAAGGTTCTTGGTCAGACCCGGAATATACTGAACATTCTTCAACCTCTAAGTTCCACCATTAGAACTTTTAATGTTCACATCACCTCTTCCTAGCACCTTTAGGTTGTGACCGTTTGCAAGCCTAACCCTCCAAACCTCCCACTCACAAAATTGCTAAAGGCCTCCCTGCTAGACGTAGAGTGAAACGAAGCACCCGAATCTATCACCCAACTCCTTTCTGACTTGTCAACACTAACAGTTAGGACATCACCCATATCCTCAACAAAATATATAGAGTCATGGTCATTATGATTGCTCTTCCTGTGCTTGGGACAATCCTTATGAAAATGACCTCTATCACCACAGTTCCAACACAACATTTGCTCCATGTTTCGACCTTTAGATTTTGATCCTGAACTCCCACTATTCCTCCTACCCTTGAAAGTCAAAGCATTCCCCGAAGACTCAGACACATCAGAATCTTTCCTACGAATACTTTCATTCAGGACAAAGTCTCTAATTTCCCCAAACTTCAATTTCTCACCCTTCTTAGTAGAAGAAGTTACAGAAGTCACGGAATTTTCCCAAGACTTTGGTAGGGTAGCCAATACTATGTTAGCATTCATCTCATCGTCGAAATTAAATCCCACAGAGGTTAACTTTGATAGTATTATATTCAACTCATTCATACTATCATGCATATCACCAGACTCTTGCATCTTAAATTCAAACAAACGACGTAACACATATACCTTGTTCACCGCCGAAGGCTTCTCATATGTGTTTTGCAAGGCCTCGAGCAAATCTTTTGTCGTTTTTTTATCTTTGACGTTGAAAGCCACATTCCGAGCTAGCGTCAGCCTGACCGTACTGAATGCCTGACCATCAAGCTCTTCTCAATCCTTCTGTTCCATCTCTTTTGGCTTATCACCCATCGCAAGATGCAACCTTTGCTGGCGGAGCACATCCTCAACGCGCATCCTCCACCATGCGTAGTCTTTCCCATCGAATTCCGGAATCTTCACAATTGCGCCCGCCATTGCTTCTCATTCATTAGATCAACCACGCTCCAACCAAAGCTCTGATACTACTTGTTAGGATTCTCATGGCGTTGTTAGCAGACAAACAATAATAAGGGCGAAAAATAAATAAAGATTTGACAGAAGCAACTAACGTGGAAAAACCCAAATCAGGAAAAAAAAACCACGAACGATGCACTATCAGAGGATTACAATCGCTTCATTTTATTATTATTTAGGGGGGGGGGGGGTTCAATGGTTTTGCAGCTTGAGATGCATTGAGATCAGAGATCAATTTGTGCTTCGATGTTGGCCAGTTGTATATAATGTGAGTTGAAAGGCGAGAGTCACCCATCAACATGTCATATGTGATCCTGGAAGGAGTATTCAAAGGACCCTAATAAACGAAAGAAGATATTAGGAATTTGAGCAAGTCTTAGGCTTAAAGTGATATTAAGAGGCATGTCTTGTGAAAGGAACTCATCATCGACCACAAAAATAAGGCACTTAGGCCAAAATAGGAGCAGAGGCTGCCATACCAAAGGATTAGCGGCAACATAAGAATAAGGTTGTCCGACAAGCCTTTATGGTAACAGCCAGCCACCATTCATTGTTCGGTAAGTATAACCAACGAAATAAAACCAAGCCCCAGTAGTCATGTGAATATAAATCCTCAATGACATTTCATCTAGTGAGAAGTATATTCATTTCATCTAGTGAGAAGTATATTCAACAAGAAACGGATACCAAGCTAGTTCGAGTAAATCCAAAAGTAGCAATCGGAATACTTCAGACGTGCTCCATCATGGCCATCGCCTCTGAGAAAACCTAACTCAAATGCACACATTCTACACAAACGTAGATAGTATATCATCCCAAAGTAGCAAGAATAGCTGATCATAGTCTAAGAAACAATTACAATCATGTCACTCCAGTAGCCAATACATATACTACAAATAAAATTCCACATATCATGCCACCACAATTATATCATCTGCTTATTCATGAGCTCATAAACATGACAAAATTGAACTGAATTAAATCCCTAACAGTAAGCATTATTAAAGCACCAAAAAGGAGAATCAGTTTGATGGTCACCAACCAACTTGCAGCTCTACGGTTGGATATAGTCAGAGGGGAGTGCCATTTATATATCAAAATTGGGATTCTAACAAAGCATAGTTGCTCGGAGAACATCTTTTCAGAACCAAGTTAATGATCATAGTAATCTTGCTCAATAAAGGCTATTGGCATGCATACATACAATCTATAACCTTAACAATAGAACCATTGAAAGAAGGATAGGGGTTCCAGAGAGTGAAAGTTGGTAATCTTATGGCTTGGTCTATCAAAACTTAGCAATTAGACATATTAAATGATTTTAAAATTTAGAAATTGGCAATTATCTAGAAAACTGGAGAAGGGAAGAAGCAGACAAAGGGCAAAGATGAAAAGCTAAAGGAGTTCAATGAAGAAATGAGGGCAAGCCCCAAGTGGGCACAACAAAGTCTTAAATAAACAATAACAAGCAGCCAAGTAACCTTTAGAACACTACTACACTCAACATTGTTTTCTACTTGATATTGATACACAGGTCACAAATGCAACAGTGCGAGACCTTTGAGATAGATACATACTGACAGAAACAAATCACTTCGTCATGCTTCCCTAATTTTCATGGGTTGCCTTTGGAAAAAAAAAACAAGTTTATTGAGTTTTTGGGCATTCCTATCACAGGAAAAAGAAACACTATAAATATTTCCTCATTCCTAAATACAATGTTTTGAAATTTCTATATTTCTAGGAACAAGTCAAAGTTATTTATCTTAAAGAAACCCAGAGAAAGAAAGGATTACTATTGGTGAGACAGAACTGCACAAGTTGATAAAATTGTCCATTTCTTGTCTCGGATTAGCGTCACCATTGTTTATAATACACTTTTTGGTTCAACAGTTGCTTTATGTAATGCATTTGACTACAAAACTATTTAGTTGCCCCATCTTAAATTAATGAAACAATTATTCTTTTTGTTGGCCAAATTACTTTAAATTTATTGCTCAAATAGAGACTACTTTTTTTAGAGAGGTAAATTAGGATTATCCTTGACTAACCTTACCCATTTTACAAAAAATACTCAAACCCAAGTCAAAATTTTAATAATATAATATCTTTATCCCACTACTAACTTACTTACCATAAATTTTATCCATACATTTCCTTTCCTTTTCTTGTCTTTCCTTGCATTACCAAATCTAAATTGATTTACCACTCTAAAGAACATGCCATATTTTTTTGTTATGTGTTTTTTGTTTGAAAAAACTTATAGTGATTGTCAACCACGACAACCACCACAATGAAAACAATGTTTATCCATATATGTATTAACTTTTATCTTCGCCATTCATTTTTTTTATTTAGTAAAATACTATAAAATATTTTTTCTTAATTAAAAAATTTTTACGAAATTTTTTAAAATTTAAATATCTTAACTCTAAATTTTTATCTGGTAAACAAGCATATTTTGAAAAATATTTATTTTAAAATTTAAAAAAAAACTAAAATTTACAAAAAAAATTTTTACAATTTATATTAAATGAAAAAGCTACCTGTCAAGATAAAACTTAACACATGTATGAGTAAGATTTATTTTACTTACGGTGGTTGTCATGGTTGACAACTAATATAAGTGCATCATCCTAACTATTTTTATTTTTTTTTATAAAACTAGTGTTAAACCCCAGCTATGCACAAGTGTATTAAAAAGTAAATGTCTAATAATTAAAAAGATAATTATAATATAAATGTATATAAAAATTACAATGGAAACTTATAGATGTAAATTGTATAATACATATTTACTCACAATAAGTGTAACAATACTCGTGATTCACGGATGTATTAAAAAGTACAAATTTAATAATAAAAAGACAACAACAATATAAATATTTATGGAGATTATAAAGTTAAAATACATAAATATTATCATTAGACATGGGTTAACATATAATCTATGTACAAATTTTGAAGGAGAAAGTCAAAAGTAATATCATCATATAAAAGAATGACCTAAAAATATTCCAATGGAAATTATATGCTACGAATGTTGAATAAAGTTGCGTCAATGATGAATCATGTCATACTTCTTCTACCTACAATTAAAATTTATCATTTATTCAGTTATATAGTTACATGAAACAAATTATATAGATTGAATTTAATGTGTGAAAGTTATATACCTCTTTGTGAAACTGTTCTTCCTCCCAATCTTGAGCCAATTACCATACTAATGTTCTGAACGAATAAATCTTAAATAAGTTGAATGCTTAATGCTCAAAAATTCATCAAATGATAATAGAGAATTTGCTTCAAATACTAAAAGAAAATTTATAGTAAGAAACTCGAGACTATAGCATAATACGATAATACCATTGCTATCTTCAGATCAATAGAATATATCCTACAACATGGGTTAAAAACACGAATTTGCGAACCGTAAAAGCAAATATACCCACCATCAAAATTCATGAGACATACATGAATCAATATCCATAAAGTAACAAATTAAAAGGAAAATCATGTAGAAAAAACTAAGAAGAAAACAAAACTAAAACTACGTGTAACCACCAAAATCTTATGAAATTTTGTTTGTCAAGACTCATTCAAAACACCACTGATGCTTGACGTTTTAATAAACTGGACCAATTGCCTTCAAGATTAAACAACAAAATGGAAGCAGTTTACGACTTTAATTTCAACACTTATAATTTGAGAGTTGTATTAGGGAAGTCGTCATCATCGCCTTCACCAAACCCCATCGTGTCATCAGGCAATGATGATGCAAAATGCGAATAAGCACCGACAATCAGGCAGTGATAATGACTTTATATTTCATGGATTGTCATTAATGGCCACCAACAGGAATGTGAGAGATGGTTTCCGAACTGGGCATTTTGTCTGAAAAGAGGAGTGAGACAAAGAGGGGCGTGAAAGGTCAGAGATGGAAGACGACTCTAAAACTGCTCAGAAGTTATCGCTGTTGATGGGATAAATATAAAGAGTTATAATTGAAAAAAAAATTCAAAGATTGAAGGTGGTTATAACTGCAAAAATCAAGGGATAACAAGGCCCCGTTCTTTTATACGGTTGGTAGCGGTATGGTAATGGTGAGTTATGACAGAAGTTGTGGTAGGTGGAGTAGGTCAAGAGAGAGAATGTGAAAATTAGAGGAGAAAAGTGAGAGAGAAAAATGAAAAAATATATTGGTAATGATTGTGGTGTAGTGTGGTGAAGTGTGGTGGAAAATTAAAAAGTGTGGTACGGTGTGGTACGCATAAAAGAATGGGGCATAAAATCTAAGTTTAGAGTTTGATTTTGGTTAAAATTATACTGTATTTTTTATGAGCGGAAAAAGTGATTACTGATTTTTATTTTTCTAAATTCTCATTTGTTAGAAAGACTGAAATTCACTCACAACTCACGATTTCAAAATTCAAAGATACTGCTTTTATATAGATAGATAGATGTAATTACTTTGTTAATTATTTTCCTAAATTGCATTCGTTATCTTTAACCTGACAACCTACCACATATAAATGGTTCCATAGATTTTTAAAAATCATTAACAAGTAGAAATGGGAGTTGCGTTGGGGTGTGTGCGTGTGTTGTGTTCTAATTGTTGGTTTTTTAAATTTTTTGTTTTGTTTATGGGCCGGGGATAATGGGCCTATATGTGTGCATGTTGTGTTGTGATGTTTTTTTTATTTTTCCTTTTTCCTATTTTTTCTTTTTCTTTTTTGTGTTTATTTTTTATTATTATTTAGCTCATATTTTTTTAGTAAGTACTACCTGCGTTTTTATTTATCCGTCGTCTAGGAAATTGTGTTTAAAAATTTTGATCGTTAATATCTTAATTTGTATAATCATTCATCATACAAAATTGATATCGTTGGATACATTATAAAAAATGCTATTAAAAAATGTACAATATTATATTTTTTTTTAAAAATTTTATATTAGAAATTATTGATTAAAGATTGACACCGAAAAATGTAAATGACAAATAAAAAAGAACGGATGGAGTAATTATCTTTTATAAAAATTAAATGAGGTAGAAACCTTTGTCATTCATTTAGACATTATTTTTTAGTCAAGTTAGGTTCAGATTAGGTTATGAGAGGAAAGAAAAGGAAATGAAAGGAAAAAATAGAATAAGAAAGGATATGATTAGTTTAAATTAAGTTAGCTGTCATGTGAAAATATTTATTTTTATTTATTCACTTAACTAACTTGTTTTATTCCTTATTATTTATCATATTTACGTTTTCAATCATTGATGATATTTTGTCATTTAATTTATTTATACCTAATTTTTTTACATTGATTTCTTTTATTTTTTTAAAATGATAGATAAAAAAATATTGAGAAAATTATTATTAAATATAATTTCAAAAATACAAAATAAATGCCCCGTCCATTGGACGGACAATTTAGCTGGTAAATTAGTAAATATAGAACTCCCACAATGACAATAGCCATGCCCCTAAATTCAACCGTTTGAATCGTTCCCCCCGCGATCGCTAATCGCTATAGCTTTGGCGGGATTTTCTGTTATAAACAAAGAAAACAATTAATTTTAAAAAGGTATACAAAACAAATCTCCCCCGCATTCTTGTTTCTGGATCCTTCTTCACTCACTCCAGCATTTTCCCGACATTTCGAACTCTCTAGACTCTCTCTCTCTCTTCGTATAAATTCCCTCTCTGATCACTTACCCCTTCGCGATTTATCCTCGCATTCAAACACCATTCCGCCATTGCCGTTGTTCTTCAAGTTCCTAATCGACCGATCGCATCTGCATTCTTCCATTTAAATTCATCGCAGTTTTCTGTCTCCTGCTTGATTGTTTGAGCGATTATTGAAGGTTGATTCGTTCATCAATGGAGGACGACTTCGACTTTCCAACCAGCTCTGGTGCCATTGACAACGACGACATGGACATGGATTTGGACAACGATGACTTTGCTGGTGCCGATGATGTTCCGGCGTTGAAGGTTGGAGAGGAGAAGGAGATCGGCAAGACTGGACTCAAGAAGAAGCTCCTTCAAGAAGGTCAAGGCTGGGAGAAGCCTTCCAAAGGCGATGAAGTTGAAGGTAAAATCCATTCACTCTATGATTTTCTCAGGTTTGATTACTTTTGTCTCTGGCCTAATGATGGAAATGTATCAATTCGGTCGGAAAAACAGTATTGAGCTGGAACTTTCAAAAACTAATATACATGCCATTAGTGGAGGATGTGTTAACCTAAGTTTAGGTTTCCTAATTCCTACTCCATAGGGTCGATTTCGTTGATTGATTTACGGTATTTAAGACCAGTATTGAGCTGATCGAATGTATTAACTTTGAAAACAATTAATCACTTTTCTTATGGCCTTATGGGCGAAACATTATATGCTAATGCTGAATAGGCAAGTTCTCCTGTTAGAGTTATATCGAGAAAATTAATTTGCGGAAGCGAAAATAAGATGACTACAATAAATCGAGAAAAATAAATGCAAGATTAAAGAGGACAAGAATTTAACGTGGAAACCCAAATTGGGGGAAAACCATGGGCGGCACAAGCACAAACGAATCCACTATCAGAGAAGAGTAGAACAACCCACACAAACTCTCACAATTACTCTTACCAATGGGAATACGAAAACTATTGAATTTTTGGGATGATTACAAAAGATGGAGAAGACTCCCTTTTATAGGGAGGACACACCTAAAACCCTAACCCTAACTTGACTCCCACTCCAATTAGATTTAGAATCTAATACAATTAAGAAACCCAACATAATAAGGAAACCTAAATAATATTCTAATACAATTAGGAAATAAATAATTGTGGAATCAAGAGACCGGGTAATTTTGGGCTACTTTCTAACATCTCCTAATAAACTTCAAGTCATCTACATTGAGTTGGCGAATAAAACATGCACCCATGTGTACTTTGTATTATATTTCGTTTGTTGATTTCATTAGCTCCCTCCCAAAACGCACACGCACACACACACAAAGAAAAAGACCGAAAGCAAAAGAAAATTTTGGGCCCCACTTTTGCAAGGCGGGAATCGGATTGGAAGCAACCTAGATATTCATGCTACTGTGCTAGAAGGAAGGCTGATTCTTTTGCCCATGAATCATGAATTGCATATTATTTAAAAAAAAAACAATCTGTTTGACATTTTATAGGATGGTTATTTGGTCTGCCTACAAACTTGATATTACCAAAAGGGCTAGAAGTTTTGTGGATTTGCTCTGGTTCTGGATTTGGTTTGATAAAACTGCTGTTGCTAATCTGGTTTTTTAATTATCGACAGTTCACTATGTGGGTACATTGTTGGATGGAACTCAGTTTGATTCGAGCCGAGACAGGGGAACTCCTTTCAAGTTCAAGCTTGGCCAAGGTATATATTAGTTTTCCAATATTCCTCTCTGTAATTCAATTCACAGTTTTGATAAATAAGTGCTACAATGTTTTTTGGATGATTGATGATAATAACGGGATCAATCTTCACTGACAGGTGAGGTTATCAAAGGATGGGATGAAGGGATCAAGACCATGAAGAAGGGTGAAAAAGCCCTCTTCACCATTCCCCCTGACATGGCTTATGGAGAGTCTGGCTCTCCTCCTACTATCCCTCCAAATGCAACTCTTCAATTTGAAGTTGAGCTGCTTTCTTGGACTAGTGTCAGAGACATTTGCAAAGATGGAGGAATCTTCAAGAAAGTGCTTGTTGAAGGTGAAGGGTGGCAGAATCCAAAGGATCTTGATGAAGTATTCGGTATGCTCTTTGCTTCTCCAGTCTAGATTTTTGGACCCAATGAGTCCTTTTATGTGGTTTCCAACATAGATATGCTAACACTTGCTTACGATTCTTTTATTTGCAGTCAAATATGAAGCCAGGCTTGAGGATGGAACATTGCTTTCCAAGTCTGATGGAGTGGAGTTCAATGTTAAAGATGGTTAGTTTGAATCTCAAATCCTTGTTCTTTTTTGTTTACCCTATAGAAACAGTTTGGATGCTAAGGTATAACTGTTGGTTTGCAGGTTATTTCTGTCCTGCTTTGGCTAAAGCTGTGAAGACAATGAAGAAAGGAGAAAAGGTTCTTCTGACAGTGAAGCCACAATGTAAGTATATCCTCTGACCCAATTATTTTCTACTTGTTATACTGATTTGGGTGTTTAAGCAACTGAAAATGTTGCATTTGCACACTTTGCAGATGGTTTTGGGGAGAGTGGCAAGCCAGCAAGTGGTGATGAATCTGCTGTGCCACCAAATGCCAACCTTCAAATTACTATGGAGCTGGTGTCTTGGAAAACAGTTTCAGATGTCACCAGTGACAAGAAGGTTCTGAAAAAGATCCTCAAAGAAGGAGAAGGATATGAACGTCCAAATGATGGTGCTGTTGTTCAATGTAAGCACAAAATTCCTGGAAACTTAACCTATAGATGTATTTCCGTATGTAATGTAACTGCAATTTCATCACTGATTTATATTACTGCTTCTATCAGTGAAAGTAATTGGGAAGCTGGAAGATGGCACAGTCTTCCTGAAGAAAGGTCATGATGAGGAGGCTCCATTTGAATTTAAGGTTGATGAAGGTAGTAACACTACAGTTTCCCCTCTTAACTTTGGTTAGAAATTAGGGTGTGTTTTTGCTCCTGCTGACAGACATGTTGGATTTTGGCAGAGCAAGTGATTGATGGGCTGGACAGAGCTGTCAAGACTATGAAGAAGGGTGAGATTGCACAGATAACAATTCAACCAGAATATGCATTTGGTGCTTCAGAATCTCAGCAAGAATTAGCCACTGTTCCCCCCAATTCAACTGTCCTCTATGAAGTGGAGGTGGTTTCATTCACCAAGGTGAGTTTCTCTGTTTGGATCATTCTATGGTACGTTGTTCCTAATGTTATTAATCGAATGAAGAAATCTGATGGTTTGTGAGTTGTTGGTGTGTAGGAGAAAGAGTCATGGGAAATGAGCACACCTGAGAAGATTGAAGCAGCAGCCAAGAAGAAGGAAGAAGGAAATGCCCTCTTCAAAGCTGGAAAATATGAAAGGGCTTCAAAGAGATATGAGAAGGTATACAATTTGGTTTCTATGCAACTACAGTCTTATATTCTGTGTGTGTTGCTTGTTTATGTCCACAAAAGGCTCGATCAATCAGATTTGGTTTCTGGGTCTTTGGGGTAGTTTACCTTTTTGTTTGGGAAAAGCTAAAGATTGTCTATAGTTTATGTTTTTGTGATTGTAAGTAATGTTTTTTCTTAGAGATTAATTATAGGTAGGAGTTACATTATCTTTGCTTGTGGGGCAGGCTGTGAAATTCATAGAGTATGACTCAACCTTCAGTGATGAGGAGAAGCAACAAGCTAAAACTTTGAAGATCACTTGTAATCTTAACAATGCTGCCTGCAAGCTGAAACTGAAAGACTACAAACAGGCTGAGAAACTGTGCACTAAGGTCCTGGAACTTGACAGCAACAATGTCAAGGCACTCTACAGAAGGGCACAGGCTTACATCCAGCTTGCTGATTTCGATTTAGCCGAAAGGGACATTAAGAAAGCTCTCGAAATCGACCCAGATAACAGGTACTATATTCTGTTTCGACAATCCCGTAGATATTGAGTTTTGAATCTGCCTAGTACTGTACTAACAATTGTGAGCAATGTATCAGGGATGTGAAGATGGAATACAGGGTCCTGAAGGAGAAGGTCAGAGAATACAACAAGAAAGATGCACAGTTCTATGGCCAAATCTTTGCTAAGATGAACAAACTGGAGCAGGTTAAGGCAAACGTAAGTTGAGCAAACATGCAATTTGAAGGACTCATGTGTTAAGGTTGGTGACATGATACTAATTGATCATTTTTATGTGCAGAAAGTGTCAGCAAAACAAGAGGCGATGCCAATGGCTGTCGATAGCAAAGCATAAGCCAATGGTGAAGTTTTTAAAGCACTTACTAGTCACTGCTGTCATATCCAGTATGGTGTCCCCTGTCATGTGAATCAAACTCGAGTGTACTGTTTCAGAGGAATATGTCCACCCAAAAAAAAAAAAAAAAAAAGCAGAGGAAAGTTGGTATTGGACAATGTAGTGTGAAGATGTCTAATTACAGCTATGTAATAAGAGCTTCTATTAGAGTTAAAACTGTCAAGACTTTGCATAATTGCCCTGAATTATGTGACTTGTTTCCATTTATTACATGAATGAATACTAGCTAGTTGTACTTGGGTTCTAAACACTATTGAACAAAGGAATAGCACAAAATATCCTCACAAAATATCCTTCCACTGTTCTTTTGATATGCTCCATCACCCATTGTGTTGTTCTATACTTTCAATAGTGGGCAAATTAGTACACCTTTTCGGAGTTTCTAATGGTTTTGATTTTGTTGATGATGCTTTCAATCAAGCAGGCAACAATTCATCCATCACAATATTTTTCATGTTTGGACTAATGCAATTTTATGAAGTTGTTTGCTCATTTTTTTAATGGCTATGTTCGAAATGTGAACTTTGGAAAAGCTAAGTGTATATACGATGAATGTTGGAAAAGCTAAAATGCATATAGGATGAATGTATTGTTAGAAGCCTAAGCAATTGCACAATATAACTAATTCGCTTCCTAGTTTTAACACATACAACAGTGAAAATCAAACCCATCTTAGCTACTTTGGAGGTTTTCGTTGATCCTCAAAACTTCTCCAACATCTTCCTTCTCTCTTTTTTTTTTAACTGCATCAATCAAACGAACCTTAGCCATTTTGTAGGATTCAAAATTTGACTTGTCATAGTGAGTGGCGAGAGACGCTCGTTAGTATGTGTAGAGTTCGATACTTAAACTTCACAAAAAGAATAACCGGTGACATCTTATTTCTTAGTTTTCCAAAATGTGGGTGAATTGCCAAGAAGAATACAATACCTAGATGTGTGAGTCATGGCACAGCTAGTCTAGTTATAACTATAGTATGTTGTGAGTTTGGGTTGGGATGATTTGAAGAAACAGATGCCATAACTTGGGCGAATTTGATATAATGTACAACATGTAGTGCAGCTTGCCAATGGAGATCAATCAGACATTGCATGAACTGACTTAGTAGCTAAACACTAAAATTGATGTATGCACGACTAATAAACAAGTAAATCAACTTCTTCCACCAACCTTCGGTATATATTAGGATCCTCCAAAGGAGTCCACAAATCAATGCCAAGTTTGGCATTTGGGTCAAGAGGAAGATGAAGTGGCTTAGAATAAGACATTTCAAACTTTTCAACAAATTAAGAGCATATTTTCTCTAACATGAGAAAAGCCCACGAAATGATGCACTTCCCCTAAGCTCATGTGAAATTTGGAGCTCAAGAACTACTTTAGTTGCTCAATGTTAGTGAGATTATCACCAAACACAAACATGTCATCAAGATAAAGAAGAATCGTATAATACATGCCCCTAGAGCATCTAAAGAACAAACAGTAATCAGCTTTGAATTGTTTAAACCTAAATACTGAAATTGTAGTAGAAAGCTTGGAGAACCATTGTTGTGCAGCTTGTTTCAGTTTATAAAGAAACTTCAATAGTGAGTAAATTACATTTACCCTACTTGACATTTGTGGTAATAACTTTTGCACACCCGACATTTGTGAAATAACCTTACTTGACATTAAGTGTTTATAAATTTAAACCTCCTAAGATATTTTATAATTGTTTTTGGTCTGATTTTCCGGCGTAACATTAAAAAGATAAATATGAATAGACTTTTTTACCCTTGATATTAATTCATATGACTTTCAATTAAATATGAATTGACGTTTTTACCTTTAATATTAATTCATATAGCAGTAGCAGAGGAGTGTGAGAGGAATCGACTGTTGGTGTTTTTTATTTGGAGTTTTGACACACCTTTTTCCATACAAAACAATGAAAGAGTCATTTAAGTCATTTCTTTCTCAATATTATGGGCAACATGGTATATTCACATAGTCATATAGGGGCATTATTATATTTTCTCATTTTCGATGAGAAATAACCGGATTTTACCACTAAAAATTACTTTCAGCTAATGTCAGGTAAGGTGAAAATTATTTCACAAATGTCGGGTGTGCAAAAATTATTACCACAAATGTCAGGTAGGGTAAATACACTTTTTAAATTTTACTTCACCTGTCTGCATCAGCAAAGTATGCTATAATGGGATGGAATGAGACTGCCTTCATGGAAATAAGTAAATAAACCATGGGAAGAGACATATATACTTCGTCAAAATCACCATGTAAAAATGCATTTGTGACATCCATTCATGAGATATCCCAACCTTTCGTAGCAACCACAACGAGAATGTTTTCACAGTAGTCATTTTGGGCTTTGGAACAAACATTTCTTGATAGTCCACACCATATTTTTGCCTATTTTCCAACAGGGTTATTGACTTTAAGGGATGGCCCAAGAAGCAAATTGATCATGAAGGATTAGGAGGACAATGAAGTTCCAAATTGTGAAATATGCAGGGACCAACAAGGGTGACGTGACCTGACTTTTTAAAATTTTACTTTTTCATTTTTTTTTATTTTTTCATGAGCTATCCTGGAAATTTTATGTCAAAAAATTGTCATGGATTATTCAAGTTGTAACCATGGGTTGCCACTGAGTAAAACCATGAATTATTAAATTTGTAACCATGGTTTGACGTTGAGTGCACCCAATTTAGGACTTTATGGAGGGAAGGAAGATAGAGGGTCCAGATCAAAGGAGAATATGAGGAGTTCGAAATTGGCGAGCCAGGTGATGAAGAAGAAGGTGATTCCAGTGAGGAGAGTGAAGATTGTTTGAGGAAGCATTTAATGATTGTGAGAGTAGTAGAGGCTAAGAAGGTGAAGTTTGAGGAAGCATTAGGTGGAAGAAGAAGAAGAAGACATAGGAGTAGTTTCCTCGTGTGATGAGGGTTCACAATATCCTTGTATGTCAGGTCTTTTATTTGCTGATGACATTCTGATCTTTTGTAAAATTAACTTGAGATCTTCTTGCCTTCGAAATCATATTTTAGCTAGATTTTGCAATTTATCAGGTCAACTTATTGATTTCCACAAATTAACCATAATTTTTTTTGAAAACCTCTAAACCACCGGATAGACAAATTGTCTCGGGTTTTTTTTTTAACATACCTCATCAAGACATCTTAAAGAAATATCTGGGTTATCCAGTATAAGGGGAGACCTAATGCCTCTTCCTTGGTCGAATTAATAGCCCTGTTGAATTAGTAGTTTGTACTTTGGACAAGCTCCAATCCTAAAAATCTAAATTTTCCTGTAAAGTTGGCGTCGAGATTACCTTACTTCACTCTCATATTTGAGTCTATGACAACCATACTATGCAATGCTTCCCGCTCCAAAAATAAGTAGCTGATAGAATATATGGCATTAGTAGAACCTTTTTCTGGAAAGATTTTCAATTTAATAAGCATTTGTCGATGACTACGTGGCATAACTGGTGTAGGCCTAAGAAATTCGATGGTCTAAGCCTTCGTAAGATGGAGAATGTTGATAAAACTTTTCTTAGTAAGTTAACCTGGAAATATTTATATAGTAAAAGTTTATAGATGGACTTAATGCGTGCTTAATATCATCTGGAGAAGGATCTTTTCAAGAGGAAAACCAAGCCCAGTGGCTGGATTGAAAACCTATTATGCGTAATCGTTATTGGTTTAGAAAAGACATTAGATGGATTATTGGAAATGGTAAAGACATAAATTTTTGGATTGACCAATGGTGCTCTAATAAAAGTCTTTTGGAGTTTAACAATGTTCAAGATCCTAATCTGGTGGATTTGAAACTTCCAAGTAGCTAATGTGAATACCGACAATAAGTGTTGGGATTAGAATATTTCGAGATTTGGTACCTTAGTTAACAGTGAATCTGTCAATCTCATTAGAGATATCCCTGTTCTTATTCATGGCATACCAAATGACAAGCGTTGGGGAATTTCTGGTAATGGCTCCTTCACTACTAAATCTGCCACCTAGTTAGCCCATAACATTAGTGCTAACCAACCGACTTGGGGCTTTAGGTGGATTTGGAATTTGAATACTTTGCCTAAGTTAAAGGTTTTTCTTTGATAATTGTGTCTTAAGACCCTTCCTACTAAAGGCAATCTCGGTAAGAGGGGCATTAACACCAACTTGGGGTGTTTCCTTGGTGGAGAGGATGTGAAAGTAAAGACCATATATTTCTTTGTTGTCCCATGGCCAGAGATATTTGGTCTCAAGCATTTAATCTTAAATGGTTAAATTATTTTAATTTATACAATATTCAAGTTGAATTCCTTGAGTGCTATTTTAACTATAGGAAGTAGGTCAAGTCATCCAAGATGGACAGAGTAGTTGTGCTATTTTGGAGTATTTGGAAGACTCGAAACGCTAAAGTCTTCCGTGGCACCCCCACCCCCAAATTTCCAGTGCTTCAATCATTAGGGATATAAGGACTGTCACAGAGTGGAAGGTTTGTCGTAGACTTTTAACGCTTCATCAAGATTTCCTTCTTGACTCCTCAAAGCATCGCAAGGAGAAGATCAGTCGGTGGATCTTGTGGCGTGCGCTAGCTATCAAGCAATGTAAAATCAATTTTGATGGTGCGATGAATAGTGTATGTGCGGTCGAGGGATTCATTATTCATGATTAGCGTGATCCAATGGAATTTGCTCACTCCTTCAACTTGGGATCCTCTTCTATTTTGGTGGCAGAGGCTACTACAATGCGAAATAGTCTCAAAAAAGCATGCAATAGAGGTATTACAAAGATATAATTAGAAAGAGACAACAAAATCCTCATGGATGCGGTTCTTGGCATCTCAAGTCTTTCCTAGGAGATTCGACATCTAGCTCTTGATATTAGAACATTTTTAGATGAGTGTGAATTGATGGAGGTAAAACCTATTTTCGGGGAGGCTATTAGAGCTATCAACGGACTTGCAAAAGTAGGGCTAGACAAAGTTTTTGTAGCTAGGGTAGTGTAGTGCGTGAGGACCTTAGAAAGATTGTACGTGAAGATATCCTAGGTAGAACCTTTAGCAGAAGAGCTACCTAGTCTTGTTGCTTACATTTTTTTTAAAAAAAAATTACATAATGTAAAAAACACAAAGAAAATTAAAAAACCGAGGCTCAAACACAAATTCCTTTGTTAATGATTGGTGGAAGATTTTAGGTATGTAACTTAATACCTAGGGCCCCTAAAATTTTCAACCAAACAATTTCTGTTGGGTCATCGGAAGAATATCCACTCACAACAATTTTTTGCCCAAATAGAGAGAGGGATGGAGGAAAACATTGAAACATCAAATTTTCTCCGACTTGACATTCGTTACTCATCGAAAAACTGTCAGAAATGATAAAATTAAGGACATGACCAACTCATTGCCTAGATATGTGATAAGAAATTGAATACGATGAGGTGTAAATATGAAATTTTCGTAGCTAAGGGAAGAGTTGATTGATTTTTATTGTGATGCAGATTGTGGATTGATCTGGATGATCAATCGAGAATCCACATAGAGATAGTAAAATAAGGAAAGAAGGTGGGAAGAGAGAGAAAGAGATGTTTAGGAATGCAGTTATGTAATTGTTATTGCAGTAGCATGGCAATAGAACAATATATATGCCAGCTAAATAGATAACCGCCTAACTTTCCAACAAATCCAGTTATACCCAAACAAATTCAATTATTCTACTACCACGTCAGCTCATATATGATAAGTAGTTGTATCATTCCTTCCCCCTTGGATAAGAGCTTTGTCCTCAAAGCTGGAAATGTGGAAAATGATGGGTGAACTCATCATACCACTCCTAGGTAGAATCAATCTCAGGTGACTCCAACCATTTGACAAGCAACTGCACATCAGCTCAGTTTCTACGCTTCTTAATCCACCTCTCCAAAACGCGCTCAGGTTGAGGATGAGTTGAAACATCAGTGCCTTGGAGGAACTCTGGTATATGAGGTTGAGAAGGTAAAGTTCCCGTGAACAATTTAAGCTGAGAGACGTGCAGAACATTGTGAATTTTAACAGAAGTAGGGAACTTGAGCTTATAAGCAACCTTGCCAACAGGATACTCAACCTGAAAGGGCCTAAAAAATTTAGGACCCAACTTGTCATTTGAACGTTGTGGCACAGACATTGTCGATAGGGTTGCAACTTGACCAGGACCCAATCCCCAACTTGCAAAGTTCTCTCAGAGCGGTGTCGATCAACCAACTGCTTCATACGGTTTTGAGCTTTGAGTAACTGAAACTTCAATTGTGTAATTACCTCCTCTCTCCTTTGCAGCGACCTATCCACCTCAGCCACAGCAGACTCCCCAGGTAAATAGGGCGGATGAAGGGGCAGAGGTTGGCCATAAACAACCTCAAGGTGAGTAGCCGAATGAAAGGAGGTATTGTACCACCATTCAGCTATAGGCAACCACATGAACCAATCAGAAGGGTGATTAGAGCACATACACCTCAAGTAGCATTCCAAACAGCAAAACGACCTTCGTTTGTCCATCGGTCTAGGGGTGATACGCAGAAGACAATTATAAATTAACCCCCAAAATGGAAAATAACCCTTGCCAGAAAGTACTAAAAAATATAGGATCCCGGTCGCTCACAATACTCCGAGGCATCCCATGTAGTTTAAAGATGTTATCCAAAAATGCTTGAGCCGCATCCAAGGCAGTATAAGGGTGTGAAAGGGCCATGAAATAACTGTACTTACTCAACCTATTAACCGCTACAAAAACAACTTCCTTGCCCTTAGATTTAGGAAGGTCGTCAATAAAATCCATAGAAATCTCAGTCTAAATAGCAGTGGGAATTGGAAGAGGTTGAAGCAAACCCGGGGAAGCCGCATTGTCAAATTTACAAACCCGGCACGTAGTACAAAGCTCGAATGAAACTAGAAGTGTGTTTATTCATTCCTTTCCAATAGAACAACGATTTAAGCCTGCTAAGTGTTGCGTCGCACCCAGAGTAACCTCCAATGGAAGAAGAGTGGCTCTATTCCAATAATTTGCGTCGTAAAGAATCATTAGCACCACTACCAACCTTCCTTTTCTCCTTAACTGCCCATCCACCCACAAATAGTGAGGAATAATTTTCCCAGCTTGTAACCTTAGAATATGGAGCTGCAAAGTAGGATCAGAAGTATAAGTATCCTGAATTTGCTGCACTAGCAAAGACTCAATAGTGGAAAGTGCCCAACACAGTATCTCAGCCACGGTCTTCCTGGAAAAAGCATCCGCAGCCATATTTTCCTTGCCACTTTTATATTGAATTTCATAAGAATACCCCATCAATTTTGAAAGCCAAAATTGTTGGAAAGGAGTAGAAACTCTTGTGCTCCAATAACCATTTAAGGCTCTTTTGGTTCATTCTGATAATAAAAGGTTGATATTGCTCCCATTTTTCCACGGCAACGACAACTGCCAGCGGCCCTTTTTCATAAATGGACAATAGTTGTGACTTGGGCCCCAGAGACTTGCTAATAAATGCTATCGGGTGTTGATCTTGCATCAAAACAACCTCTATTCCAGATAGTGAAGGGTCCGTTTCAACCACAAAAACCTTGGTAAAGTCCGATATAGCCAAAACAGAGGTTAAACACAGGGCCTGGTTCAACTGTTGGAATGCACTGTCAGCTTCAGAATGCCATTTGAACTCACCCTTTTTGAGCAAGTGGGTCAAGGGTCTGCTTATAGCAGCATAATTTCGTACAAACTTCCTGTAATACCCTATCAAACCCAAAAAACTCCTCAACTCCTTGATGGTTTTGGGAATGTGCCACTCTTGAATCGCCTTAACCTTCTCAGGATCTGTTGACAGTTGACACTCTTTCGCCAGAGATAAAGTCACCAAGGTATTCAACCTTAGCCACCCCAAAAACGCATTTACTACGTTTAGCAAATAGGGACTACCTCCTCATAGTAGTGAACACTTGCTGTAGATGGGACAAATAGTTTTCCAATGAATAGCTATACACCAAGATATCATCAAAGAACACCAAAACGAACTTCCTCAAAAACTCCTTAAACACTTGATTCATTAAACCTTGGAAGGTGGCAAGAGCGTTTGTCAACCCAAATGGCATCACCAAGAACTCAAAATGACCATGATAGCCTCAATTGGTGATAGCCTGAGCGCAGATCAATCTTGCTGAAAATAGTGGCCCCTGCTAGCTCGTCAATCAATTCATCCACAACAGGGATTGGGAATTTATCCTTGATTGTCTGCTTATTTAACTCTTGATAATCGACACAAATACGCCATGAGCCATCTTTTTTACCCACAAGCAGTACGGGTGAGGCAAACATGCTACAACTATGTTGTATGACACCACCATCCAACAGCTCTTGCACCAATTTCTCAATGACGTCCTTTTGCTTCAAGGGGTACCTGTAAGGACGAATGTTGACAGGCTTTGCATCTGGTTGCAAGGGAATTCTATGGTCAAACACTCTTCTGGAAGGTGGCAGCCCTTTAGGTTCTTCAAAGATGTCTTGATACTTCTCCAACATTGGTAGCAATTCTGGGAGCTCTTGGGAATTCTCCACTGAAAAACAGTGAGACGCATCTGTGTGATACTTGCTGGGGAACATATTGAAGCATACACAGTTGGATCAAAGGGGTCGCCACTTTAGTTATCTTAGAGCTAGAAATCATGGTAATCTTCTCATGTTTCCCTCGAATAATATGCTTCTTCCCTCCATATTCAAAAGCCATCCATAGCTCAGTAAAATTCCATCTAATGGTCCCCAACTCTTTAAGACATTGAACACCAAGCACCATATCACAACCTCCCAAAGGAATCACAAACGTATCCAAGGTGAAATGTGCTCGATGAAGATGCCAAGCAAAATTCGCACACTTGTATTGGCAATTCATGTTGTGACCATCTGCCACAGTTACATGTTGGCCTTCAACAGCCTGCAATGCGCATCCCAACCGCCTGGCACTAGCAATATTAAGGAAATTGTGGGTACTACCTGAGTCGATTAAAATGTGCAAAGGTTTGTGTTTATGATACCCGGTAACCCTGATCATTTGATGACTCAAATTGTCGTGTAGTGCATTAATCGAAATGCAAGGATCCTTTTCGGTAGCCTGTTCAAAATCCTCGGCTGGCCAAAATACTTCATCACCCTCCTCCAATTGCATACTCTCATCACCAACTCTTGGAAATTCAACCAAGAACAGTTGCGGCTTCTTAATGGCACACTGATGACCTCGCACATAAGGCTGATCACAATAGTAACAAAGCCCCTTAGCAATTTTGTCATCCCTTTCGGCAGAAGGGATGAATCAGAGGTATGGTTTTTGGGTTGGTGGAATGGAATTGGGTTTAATGGAGTATTTAGGGGTAGGTAGTAACGGTTTGTTGTTATTTGTGGACAGAAGTGAAATGGGTTTTTGAATTGGGTTGGGAATTGGATTGTAAGTTTGGCTTAGAGTATTGTGTGTAGGGTTGTTTGAAGGTCGATTTCATGGTTCTATCAGTTGATCCTAGTGCCACAAGAGTTTCTTCTTGACACCGTGCGTACTCAATAGCTTGAAACAATGTTGAGGTTTAAATGCTCTCATAAATGATTTGAGCTAAGGTTGCAAACCCCCCACAAAGCCGTCCAAATAGTATTGAGCAGGTAGACTAGCATTTTGCAACATCAAAAGTGACCTTAACTCCTCAAATTTATCCACATACTCATCTAGCCCACCAACTTGATATTGAATTCTTCAACTGTTCTGGGTCCCAGATTATCATTAAACCTAGCGCATAAATCAACCACAAAATCCTCACACGTGATGTTGTGCCTTGACAGACAGTAGCTACCATACCATAGCTCAGCCTTCCCATGTAAGTACATAGAGGCTAGATCCACTCGTTGCTCATCCGGAATTTTTGCACAGAGTGAAGTACTTGACACATTAATTTCTTAATCCACAATCTAACATTACTACCATCAAACGTAAGGAACTCCACTCTCGGGTTAAAATGAATGGAATTCTTACCACCGGTACGATCACCGTCATCAGAAGTAGGAATCCCGAAACTCCCAAATTATGATGTTGAGCTGCTACTGTTTTTTTTCCTTTTCGATGGACTCCAACCTCATCGCTATTTCATCAAACCTTCGGTCGTGCTCATCCAACCTTGTCATCATTGACTTCATCATCTCCTCCAAATTCGCCATCTGATTTCGAGTTATAATCCCCAGTTTGTATCAATCGATTTTCAGGACCACGACGCTCTAATACCAATAATGCAGATTGTGGATTGATCAGGATGATCAATCGAAAATCCACACAGAGATAGCAAAATAAGGAAAGAAGGTGGGAAGAGAGAGAAAGATATGTTTAGGAATGTAGTTATGTAATTGTTATTGCAGTAGCCTGGCAATAGAACAATATATATGCCAGCTAAACATAACACCCGCCTAACTTTCCTACAAATTCAGTTATACCAAAACAAATTCAATTGTTCCACTGCCACGTCAGCTCATATATGCTAAGTAGTTGTATCATATTGGAGATTTAAGAAAAGATGTTGTTTGAGCATCAAATTTTCCCAGATATCAAAGAATCTACCATGGGAGTGTGAAGGGGCAATGGAGTCTGACTTGTTGATGAGAGGAAAGACAAGGTTGTCATGGTAGTACCAAATTTCACAGAAGCCTGCATGGTAATGTTGAGATGGGAGGAAGAAGGGTATGTCGGGTTAAAAAAGTGAGTTGTCATGGCAATTGTGTATGTAGAAGGACATAATTGTGTTCGTAGAAGGATGGTGAAGGGAACCAATGAGAGGTTAGGAGAGAAAAAGCAGACGGTTGGAGGGACGGTGAGAGAGGGATGAAGAGGTATGATTTTATTTTTTTTAAGGATAAAATCATCGGTAATTTTGTTGGTTAAAAAATGAAAATAATAATAATGAATAAGTTCATTCTTCTTTTATGTGGCTGGCTGGCTGCGATGTCACACTGCACCACAACTTGCTACTTTCCACCACAGTCTACTTTTTCTAACTTATCTCACTTTTTCCAAATACAATTTCATATTTTCCAACACATTTACAATTATTAAAATCAAAATCCACCACAACTTTCCACAACCCACCACAATGCACCACAACTTTACCAAACCCACCACAATTCCACCACACCAAACCGCGTCACACCGCAGTCAACCGTATAAAAGAGCGAGGTAAGTATCAAGTTTCATACTTTTTTTGATGTTTCAAGTTTCATTCCATTCCTTTTCTATTGAACCAAACACACCCTAAATCTATTACATAAAAAAAGTAGTGCAAAATTATTTATTACTGATATCAAGTTACCCTATTACAGGCTTGCCAAAAACCTGGGTAAAATGGGTAAGGTAAGTTTTTACCTAAATTTTACCAAAATTTACCAGAACTAAAAAAAACAAAAAATTTAATTTTGGTATATTAGGATAAATTTGACAGAACTTACCAAAAAGGGTTTTTAGATGATAATATACCAACCTTTAGGGGTATTGGATTGTAATATACCAACCTTTACTATTGGACAGCAATATCCCTGACCTTTATACCTATGTGACATTATTATATATACCAATAGTAACTAAGGAGGTGGTAAACCGGTCTCATGCGCGCTAACAAGGCTGGTGAAGGGGAAAAAAACTATCTCAAGCCAATAACATCATTAACCCCTTAGTTTTTTTCACTAACCCACATCACAAAACATTGGTTGGTTGTGTTTCGCGTCAGTACGAAGACCGGTTCACCACCACGTTAGTCACTGTGTTACGGTCGATTTTTTTTTAAAACTTGGGTTAGTGAGAAAAACGGAGGGGTTAACGGGATTATTGGGCAAGGGCCAGTTATTTTCCCTCCGCCTATCACGTCAGAATCGAGACAAGTTAACCAGTCTCCACCCCCTTACTCATTGTTGGTATAATAATCTCACCTAAGTATAAAGGTCAGGGATATTGTTGTCCAATAATAAAGGTCGGTATATTACAATCCAATACCCCCAAAGGTCAGTATATTGTCATCCAATATCTTACCAAAAATTACCAAAACTTAACTTTTATCCAAATACCTTTTACCCATGGATTTGACAGACCACATCACTAATTTATGTATTATATATACTCCTTACAAATAGATAAATAAAGATAAAAATTTAACTCTTTTTAGCAAAGAAAGGTCTGAATATGTTTCTTAAACTATAATACCAAGTATTTTCCTTGAAATGTTTATTATAAAACAATAATATTGCAGGTAATGTGAACTTTAATATGCTTCCACGGCTGTAATTTTCAAAAGACCCGTCAATCTTTGACCCAACTCGAAGACCCGACCCTAACCCGTCCAGAAATTCTGGGTTTTAAACATGATTTTCTCGACTCGAACCCGAAATGTACTGAACTCTAAAAACTCGAAAATTAGCGGATTAAACCCTACTCGCCCGTTTGACCCAAAAATTTTATTTTTTTATGTTCAAATCTGTTAGAAGTTGTGACTTTTCGTCGGAATTCATGATTATTAAACTATAACCGCAACTCATTCAAATGTTAGTTCTTTAATTTAACTTGAAACATTTACAATAATGTATCGATACTAGAAGATAATCGTATTGTATTATGTATATTATACTAAAAATAATATTTAGGGACAAATTATTTAAAAGAAAAGGCGGATAAAGGTCGGAATCATTATAATCCGTTGAGTTGACCAAAAACCGAAATATACCGTCATATCCACCTAAACCCGATATAAAATCGACCCGTAACCGATCCACCCAAATTGACAGGTATAATTTTCAAACATTGACAATGCCGTAATGATAAGGGCATTAATTTTTGAATAGAGATGATAAGGTGTACCAATCACGCATAGGAAGACCCAGGTACGTGTTGAATTTTTCAGCGAAACATACCTATCGTCAAATTGGGTACCACAAAGTGTCATATTTATGCACCGTTTGCACCTAACCATTAACCAACACATACCCAACCACTGGTTTTGATTGTTTCATAAGTTACAACCAATGGGCTAAAAAAGGGAAAGGCGAAAAAGCATCAACTCATTCTTTTCAAGGAAAATATTTTTCATGAGATCGTTTCTATTACTCCCTCCATTTTAAATAATAATTGTTGCTTTGGAGGGTTAGAGAACTATCAACCTATAAAAAACAAAGTGGATCAATGATGAAGAATTGAAGGTGAAGTAATAAAAATAGATAAAGTAATATATATTCTAAAATTTTATAAGACACCTATTTTATAAGACACCTATTCTTTAGGTTAGTATATGTTCTTTTATGCGGCTGACAGGCTAGGGTGTCATACCGCACCGCAACTTTTCATATTTCACCACAATCCACCACAATCTATTTTTTCTAATTTAATTTACATTTTTATTAAAAGTTAAATTTTCCATATTCCACCACAACTCACTACAACTTTTTCCAACCCACCAGCCGTATAAAATAATGGGGCAATGTCACTTATCTTACTCACTTTTATTTACATTATCTTACTACCAATTCTTACACTGCAATACTTCATTACCTATTTTACATAACTAGCCATAATGTGCGCGCGATGCGCGCAGTGGATCTGAAGTTAGATTAAACAGAGTATACTCGTGAAGCAGAGTAAGCAAGTTTTACAGTGTCCGAGTTCAACCAGTCAGATCATGTCCCCATTCAAAATGTAATGACGATGAATAAATACCAAGATACACAAAGGAAAAAAGCTTGCAACGCTAAATCCAAGAAGGGATTCTTTCTCCAAAGGATTGTCTTCAGGGAGTAGCAAAGCGCACTTAGAAGCTCATTCAAGAGCAGCAATTGATGACAATCCAAAGAGACTAATAAACAATATAATATCATTATGTCAGAAATCATCATATCAAATTAATGATTATCTCAGTGATCAATAACAATACAATTAACTTTCAATAAACAATATGCAAAAATCTCAAACTAAATGATATAATCAATTAGCAAATATACAAATCAGTGTAGAAAATTCACAGACCCAACAATACAAGTTCATTTGTAGAGAAATAACGATGCCATATTATGCTGCCATTCACTTCAGGACCTGAAAATAAACTCACAGAAACAAAGTAATTAATTGCATAAGCTTGAAGTAGAACAACGAAAATTCATGTCTCTCAAATTTATAAACTTATTGTTATAGTTCATTCTTCAAGTAAAAAAGGATATCAATCATATATCATACCGACAAATGAATGTCACAATAAGGGCTTGTTTTAAATAGTTTGATTGATTGCCAAGCTCATATAGCTGGAATAGATTGAAGGCAGTAGCACACCTTCCACCAAATTCTCTCCCAAGAAATATTTGGCAATTAAACTATGCCATGACAATATTGACATTCATTTATCGGTATGATAATAGGTGATAAAATACAAAACCGTGACTGTCTTACTGATATGTTAACATTGCCTCAGGAATTGTATGCATGAACCCAAATAAACCAAAGGAGTAAAAAAAAAAAATTCCATTAGCAAAAGGGATGTAGTTGAAAAGCTCCGTTTAGTAAAAGTTATTGTCAATTCTTTGATTAAAAATATTTATTTCAAACTAAGCAACATTAAAAAATGAGTTTAGAATATCAAATATTAAACAAAAGACAACAGCTTACCTTATGTTTGCCTTGCAGCAAATCGCCATTTTATAGCTATGTGCATATATGCACGGTCTTGGGGGATCCAAAATTGATAAACTAAAGTTCATGAAGTGGTTGATTCATGCGGACCCAAGAAGACTTTCTAAAACACTACTTTGAAGTCAGTTTTAAACATTATTCTATTAGAAACACTTATCATAATACCAACAGTAATGCCCCAAATGGAAGGATATGTAACATGCTATATTTGAATTGCAAATAATGATAGCCTAAACCTCCTAAGCTTCAAATTCATGTCATAAAACCCCCTAATTTTTAAGTTTTCACTGTTGGTGCAAGACAAATGTTCCCAAAGTACAGAATAAGAATATATCTTCTGAAATATTACTCAACACATTCGTAGAGGAATTGCATTACAAACCATTATCTGCGATGGTTAATGGGCTCTTATCCAGTTTCAATCGTACAACAAACTGCAGTAATGACTTCTGCACTTTCTGCAAAAAGATTGTCCAGTAGACAACTAAACAAAATTCAGAAATCCAACTGCAATAAGATAGAAGGCCAAAGATAATAAGGGAAATGAAAAGACCCAAAACTATCCTACAAAAACTCAAGAATATATGACAGAACTATTATTGCATGCCAGGAAGACAATGGCCCTGTTTGGCAAACAGCTGATGGCTGTTGGCTGTTGGTTGATTGCATTGGTTGATTGTTATTGGCTGTTTATATTGGCTGATTGTATTGGCTGTTTGGATTGGCTGTTTGGAAAAGTTGTGATTGATAAAGTTAGCTGATTCTAAAAAATTTTTGCTAAAATTCCATTTATACCCTTTATCACTAATATGATAAATATGCATCAAATACTGGGACCAATAAGCTTTATGATGGCATATGATGTAAATTTAGACAACTTTTGGACAAAATGATCTTTTCCACAATCAGCCATTTACAATAGGCTACTCCCCTCAGCCTATTGAAAAATGGCTTATTGGGACCAATAAGCTAATAGAATGGGCTGTTTACCAAACACCCCAACAGCCTATTTCACCCCCTAATAAGCCAACTTTTACAATAGGCCAATGAATAGGTTGTTTACCAAACAGGGCCAATATCATGAAATTAGCATGTTCATATGTGCTGTGAAGAAATTAATTCCATGGATGTCTGTGGCAAGTAAAACCCAGTGAAAGAACCAAGTACCATCTTGCACACAGTCATGCATAATCTACTCCTAACCAAAACCAATAGTTTAAAATCCCAACCATGGCAAGATATGGAGGGGTCAAATGTGGCATCTTACCCCTAAATTTTACAATTCAGAGACTGATTCTAGATGACTCAAGATTTAGAAATTTTCCAATAGATAATTAGTAATTACCTTACCTAATATTATGTGGGTATTCAATTTTCCCCACTTTGACAGCTTCAGAACTCCCTCAAAAGCCCCACTAATAGACCATTCTCGATCTGGGTACAATCCAAAACATCAATTTACAAATCCACACTGCACAAACTATATCACATTTACAAGGAAACAAAGTAATCCAAAACAAAGTTTGATTTAAGATAGGTTTTATTTGTTTGCACTTAAATGAAAAAAATTAAGGTACATACACTTATACAAGAGAATCGGCAAATTCATATCAGAAATATAATAGTTAATGTGAAAAATTAAAATAGAACTTGTATTGGGGAAAAAATAATAAATGAGACCAAGTAAGCCATCAACTCCAAATTATAAGTTTAAAACAACAATGAATTGAAAACCATAGTCGCCAAAACTGTCTCAAACATGCAAACAACCCAACAGCACAAAAGCCTCAATCTTCTACAAAGTGAAACTTAGGAGAGTGCAAATTACAGATTAAAAATAAAAATAAAAAAATACCGCCATATACTCTTCTAGATAGAATCGAGTGAATAATGAAGCCCGAGGTTAATGTATTTCGTAGGGACATGTCATTGTAATTTTGAATCCTAATGTATTGATCGGTAAATGGTAGTAAATGTAAGCAATGCACGATAAATGGATGATGGTAGCAGTAGAGAGATATATTTGACTCTTCTAAACTAATGATTGTTCTTATATTTCCCACTTGGCTATTTTGGGCGAGGATAATGGACTAAAATAAAGTGAGCAACTCGAGTATTCAAAGTAGAGGATATTAAGAAGATAATGATCACTAAATTCGCTCTCTTATAGAGGCACTTATGCATATTTCGATAATTTAAAGAAAGCTAAAATAACCAATAACTAAAGTCACTCTCTTATAGAGGCACAAATGAGCAATGATACAAAATATTGCAAGCTTATGAATCAAAATTGAAACTCGAAAATAAAGGAAATGGCGAAATGAAACCTGATTTGGAACTTCTATTCGAAATCAGAATTCATCGTAAGTGTAGCAGATCAACATCATTTGATAATGCTAGATAAGAAAGTCTGACTTGAGATCATGGTTGAAATTGGTTTTGAATTGAAACCCCCAAATATGTAGTTAGTTTAATCTCTAATTTTTGGAGTAGTGGGTAGTAAGACCCAGCAAAATCTGACAATAAGAATCTGCCATCGAAACTCTTTGGATCTTTCAACTCCTACTCCTTTCAATCTTTAAATCACATGCACAACTAAATCTAACTCAAAACATAAATGTAAGTTACTCACTTATGCGGACAATGTTCCCCAGCAAAGTACCGGACCTTAGCAGAGGTGAGAATGATACAGTGAAAGTTGGAAAATGACTTACAATTGCAAATGTGTGATATTCCGTCGCATTGCAACCAACATCAGTGGAATCTGGAGAATTCAAATATTCACAAACAAATAATAAATTGCCCAAATTCAAGATTAATCAACCCTCTTAAGAAATCAAACCCAAACCCTACCATAAAAAGGAGATACAAAGAGACCAATATTTCACCTGCCTATAGTGTCTAAATAAAAAGCCAAGAAAGAACCTGCGGTGGAATTCCCAAGGGACAAATTAAAAAAAAAAAAAGAAAACTTACGCATTCAAAACCCGGAACATAGCGAGCTTCTTGGTAAGGCTCAAGTGCTCAACTCCTAAATTAAATTTTACTCAAAGCATTAAAAGCCAACCTCAAGAAGCTAAAATCAATCACAAACGAATCCAATATATAAAAAAAATTAAAAAAAAATAGCAACCATAACCATCAATTCAGCATTGCCTACTTCGATAGTCAATCAACAATCCATGAAGAATAACTTTTCCAGAAACTAAAATTTTTGAGAGAAAGAGTGATCCGAACCTGAAAAATCCAACTGCTACAAACTTCATAAAAAGGGGGGATGACTCCACAAATCACATGATAAACCCAAAACCTGAAAAATCACATCAAAAGGGGGGATGGCTCCAAATTACAATCTGCCCACCCCTAAATAATCACCTACAAAACCCAAATATAGAAATTACATACTAAAATTACATGACTCACACAAACAGAGAATTAAAACTATAAAAACATGACATGTACAATTGGAACCCAACAAGAACCCAAATTTAGTTTAGCACACTAATTACCGAATTCATAAGATGAAGTAACAAGACCAATTTTGAACACTTTTTTTTTTAATATTGAGGGCAACAACCCAATAGCATTCAACATGGAAATGTCAAAACAACATGCTACAACCCACTGCCACTACAGATCAAACAACAAGTCCTCCTAAAAAAGGAAAAGTGGACGGCCCAATAAACACATGTAGCCAAACATATTATACTTGCCCTACAATTGAGTTGAGCTCTAAACCTAACTCTCCAAATTTCAGCACTACAGTTTCTTTCTCTTCTTTCTCAACGGTATGCAACGCTTCAACAAATAACGAGTACCCAATCATGTTAGATCTAAAATAATAGGAGTAGAAACAGAAACAATCCTCCCAAAATCTACAACTTGAATCCTAAAAGATCACAGCTCCCCATATATATTTTGCCTCCACAATCCCCTCGTCCATATAAAATTGGGATTTCTCTAAAATTCCTCGCAAGAGTGTCTGCTGGGTATTTGATCCCATCTTTATAAATTTTCAACACATTAATACATAAAATGCAAGTGACAACACCTAAATAAGATCTACAATGCAACCTAAATTACACGGTAATCAACAATTCAAGCAAAGCAATATGTTATAGCTTAAAAACTCAACATGCAACCCAACCATCTAAAAATTTTCAGTTCCAAAAAACTCATAAACTAAACCCAAAATTGAGATCTGGAAAAATTAATCATAAGCAAATTAAAGTTACTTTTTCAATAGTAATCACAATAGTTTTGGGGTTGATTTTAGTGAACAATGACAATAATATTGAGGTTGATTTTAAAGTCAGTAACTTACCTTTTCAATGTGCCCCAGCCATAACTTTTGTACCGCAGCACTTCTCAATTCCGAAAATCTTCATCGTTGGGTTGTGTTGAATCGTAGTTGAATTAGTAGTGAATGTGTGAATCATGTCTATAATTTCCATTCATCATCAATCAAAAATCCCTTGAATGGAAATTACGGACATGAATGGAAATTAGAGAGGTAGTGATGAATGAAAGTTACAGACATGATGATGAATGGAAATTACAAACAAGAATGGAAATTAGAGTGGCAGTGAGTTTGGGATGAGGGTTTGGGATTGGGGATAGGAATTTGGAGAGGATGAATGGAAATGGAGGGAGAAAGAGGCAAAGAAAAAGCATAGGGAAAAGGAATGGGTTACAGTAAGGAATGGGTTACAGTCTGTTGGGCGAATTGACTGATGAAGAAAGGTTAAATGACCAACAAGCCCTTGTGATGTTTGCAAAATAGCAATTGACCCAGGCGCACTGTAGATTGCTACAGTAATCTATTCAGACTTTTAAAGGTTATAGATATAGATATAGATTTAAAGATTCATATATTTAATTTGTAATGTGACTGTTGTCACCTATCTTACTCACAATACCTTATTAAAAATTATAGAAGATATATTTAAAAGTTCATATATAAGTCACCTGAGTGATATTAACTTACCATACATTCTATTACAGTATTTTTTACTTACTTTGCTTATTTATGCTTACCTTATCTATCTTTATTTCTACTTACCTTGCTTTTTACTTATCAATGAAAATAACAAGGAAGTTAATTAAAATAGTAAATATATAGAAATTAAAGGAGAAGTAAGTTTTGATGGGCTCAATTTAGGTTAATAGATTAGCTTCTCTTTAATTTATATTCTAATTTATTTGCTTTTTTTTTTAATTTTAACAATTTTCAATACTTGAGTTTAACTCTTGATAGAGGCGTCTGGGACACCAAAGTGCATCGATACAACAGCTGAACGTCATTGTTTGGCGCCCATCAGAACAAGGCAATTTCAAGCTAAATTTCGATGCATTCTGGACGGACAGGAGCGTGTAGGCGCATGGGTGGTCTATAGAAATCATGAAGGTCAAGTTCTTATTGCGGCATCTCGAAGAAACACAGCTTGCTGGAGCCCTTTGATCCCCGAGGCAAAAGCTACCCTGTTTGCGGTCCAAATTGCACGGAGGTTCAACTACAAATAGGTCATTTTTGAGTCGGATAGCCTTATTCTTATTCAAAGGAATTAATAATTCTAGTTTCGGTTTAAGTGAATGTGATGTAGTAGTAGAGGATATTATTGCAATTAGTAAGGATTTTCATAGATGTAGTTGAGTGCATACTAAAAGGGAGTGCAACTCGGTCGTGCACAACATGGCCAGGATGGACCCCCTTGGGGATGAACGGGTATGGGTAGAAAATTGCCCGAGCCAAATTCAATCGTATGTACTTATAGATAAATTCGCAATATAATTATCATGTTTTCCCCTAAAAAAACTTTAACTCTTGATATACCTTGTTAATAGTAATATACAAAACTCATAATAACATTTATTGATATTGTAACTATGATTGCAATTTTTTGTTGTTGTTGTTGTTGTTATTGTTAATATTTTTTCTTTTTTCTTGCCAAAAAATTGTAGACATTTATTTTTTATATTTATAAAATGTAAATAAGGATAATTACTAATACAAAGTTTGTTAATACTATTTTTTCTAGCTATAAGCATTACATTCATCAAACATCTTAAAATCACAATTAACTAACATATATGGGACAATATCACAAAAAAGGGGAGGGGGCAGAGGAATTAGGGATGTCAATAAGGTGGTCGGGGACGAGAGGTATATTCCTCATCTCCACCACTCTGAAGCGTATGCGTGATGGGAATAGAAGAAATCCATGCTTGATCATAATAATGTTAATGTTGTTCTTGACGAGTTGATAACCAAAGACTTGATTGAGGAAGAAGATAATAATAATAATAATAATAATAATAATAATAATAATAATAATAATAATAATAATAATAAGCAACCCAAGAAAATGCACCAAATACTTGTTCACCAATGAAATTTGATATGTTATTGGATAAAGAATGATCCACCACCAAGATTTAGCATCCCACCATGACTAGATAAAGGAGATTCCACCTCTAACCAATAAAGGAATGACTTGATTGCACTACCATCAACAATACAATGGATAAAGAGCACAAGGTTTTAGAGAGAGTTTTGAGTAGGTCTCAAAAATACCTTCTTCATTCATCTAAAGCTAAGTCTCTATCTTTTCCAATTACCTATATGTAGGTCAAGATATAGATACAATTCCAAGAGAGATTAACACTAAAGGGGCCACTAGCCCAAGAGTTAATTACATTTCAGAGCCTAATCTAACCCAACAATACATTGGGACAGAAAATGCTTAAAACATAATTACATTGATTAGAAAAGAAAAGACAAAACTACCCTTAATGAAGAAAGGGAAAATCCGATCAGCGGGGCCATCGCGTCGCAACGGATTGTCTTGCACGGAGGAGCAACTCCTGGGATCGACTGTCACGGGCGTCACGAGCGCCGTCGTGGATGCGACGGGGCCAAATCGGCTCCTTCGCTCACGACCATGACTAAGGGTGTCATGGCCACGACGTCGTGACAATGGGTTGATGTCTCGATCGTGACTTAGCTATCGCAGTCTTGCTAGCCAAGCATGCCCCATCTTCATCACGGGCGTAGCGCTCTGAGCATCCAACTCCTTCAACAAGATGGGTCATACCCATGATGGTCGTTGCGGTCGTGACAGGCCAAGGTTGGCCCGACATCGCGGTCACGACTGGACTGTCACGAGAATGACGCCCTTCGGCCCCAAGAAGTTGGAAGACTATAGAAAAACATGGGGATAAGGGAAACATGGGTCGCGGTCGCAACCAGAGGAGTTGTGCCTACGACGTCCTGCTCTTAAGCCCTTGACGTCCTCAAGGGCCTGTCACGGACATGACAGAGCAGGTCATTGAACAGTCGCTATTTGCGACCGTTCAATGAACGATCGCCCATTCGAAAAATGCGACCATTCAATGAACGGTTGCAATGAACGATCTTTTCTGGACTTCCATCTTGTAGTGTACACTTTACCACAACAATCATAACTTTCTCTTTCCTCACTTTTATCTCTCCTCAACTTTCTCCTCAACTTTTTCTCATTCTCTCTCCTTATCTATCATATCAATCATCTCGACCACAATTTTTACCATATTTTACTAACCATACCATACTTTCCACAATATTGTCATACCATACCATTTACCACACCCAATTTGCCACACAAAAGAACAAGGTTTGAATACCCAAAGTGAGTGGGGCTCTAATGGAAATGGGATTAAAACCCATACTAAAACAGTTAATGAGTGAGAGTGAGGAATTAGGGTTAGAGAGAATAAATTATTTATATATAGAGTTTTTAACTAACGAAATTTACAAATATGCCCTGAAGTTATGTCTGCAAATTTAATGTATTAAAAATACCAATATTTACTTTCTTTAAAAAAATATTACTTTATTATAAAAAAAAACATTTTTAGCAATATTAGAACTTATATTCTTTCATTAAGGTAAAATTCTTTTGTGCGGTTGGTAAGATATGGTGTAACGCTCCCGCTCCCGGGGTATTATATATGGAGATTGTGCGGTGTGGTGAAATTATGAAAAGTGTGGTAAAATGTGGAATGATATGATAAAATTTGTGGAAAGTGTGGTTGATGTGAGGTGAGGATAGAGAATGTGAAAAGTAAAAGAGAAAATGAGGAGCGAGAAAAGTGAGAAATATATTGGTAATGATTGTAGTTAAGTATGGTGAAATGTGGAAGAATATAGTGAGTTATGGTAGAGTACATAAAAGAATAGGGCACAAGAATAATAAAATTTACATGAAAAGACTCCCAATGGTCTACATTAATTGACATTTTAACATTACTCCTTTATTGATAGTTTTCATATAATATTTTATTAATAATTGTAATATTGTATTTTTAGAATTTTTGTTAAGAATCCAACACTAATATTTTTATATAACAAATCATTATATATATAGAAAAATTTGTAGTCTAAATTTTTAAAATTTAATTACATAATCTCAAAATATGAACGATTTATGGACGTCAATAATACCAACTTTGGGGTATTAAAAATTAATAATACAAATTATTTTCTTGGACGCTAGCAAAATCAAATATAGACCTATTTTCCACCAACAGTACACCACCGATTCGGTATAGTTTTGACTCATGGAAAGATGTCGTGGCATCATAATGCGTGACGTGGAGGCGGAACTCGTGTAGAAAATGTTGACGTGAACACTAATCTGCTTTTGACGCATATGTTATGGACTATGAAGTTACGTCATCTTTCTAATAAATTAAAACCGTAACAACTGGACGGTATACTATGAATGAAAAATAGGTTAATAATTATTAGTGCCAATATCTAAAAAACAATTTACTATATTATTAGTATCCGATATGCATAAATTTATATTATTGACATCCAAATTTCAAATACCAAAGTTTATACGGAAGGAGAGGAAGTATGAAAAGAATGGTAAATTTGAACAGCAAACTCAAAAAACGTTCAGAGTATTTTAGGCTTCTTAGCAGAAGCAGCCCTTTTCACGCCTACTAGTTGTCACACCCAACACGTGTAAAATGCCCACTTCCAGAGGCGGTGATCAAGGATTTTTAAATTTACCAAAACACCCCTAGTTCATATTCGGTAACTTAAACATTCTCTCGAACCCTCCTTGACTTTAATGCGATCTTTTTCCTTTTTTCCGTTTCTTAAAAAAATAAAATAAAAGAAAAATCCAGTTGGTTAAACTCAAACATAGGGTAGCGGAGAACAACGGGAGAAGTAATTTGGCAATTGGCACAAACAGTGATAAAAAGAAAAAGAAAAAGAAAAAGAAAAAGGAGGAGAGAGAAAATCAGAAAGATAACAACAAAATCCCATCAAACTCTGGAAAGAAAAACAAAGAAAAGAAAGAAAGAAACAGTGGAGAGGCGACGAAGAAGAAGAAGAGGAAGGAAATCAAGGGATTTTGCCGCGTAATTTCGGTACAACTTCCTCTCAAAATCCGCCATTGTTGCTCCTTCCATGTTTTTCTTTCTCTTTCTGCGCTGGTTTGGTAGAGTCTAGAGAGAGAAAGATCGATCGATTGATTGAGTGAGAGGGAAGCCTCGGCAAGCAAGCAACAATGTTGTTACTTCAGAGTGATCCGAGGCAGTATCAACAGCTGCCGCAACAGAATCAGAATCAAACTCAGCAACAACAGCAGCAGCAGCAGCAGTTTCAGATTCAGCAGCAATTGCAATTGGCTAGGGTTTCGTTCGGTCTCGATCGGAATAATGACTCCTTTGTTTTTCATTCTGAGCAGCCGATTCCGGCTTCCACTTCCACTGTCAAGGCTTCCAAGCCACTAGACCCTCGCCAAGGTGTGTTTTGTTGTTTGATTCGTCCTTAATTAGAGGTTAATTTGCGTGAAATTGGTTGTTTTGGTGAATTCTTATGGTAGGTTTTCAGAATTGGGGGAAAACTCTAACTTGTGATCTGTTTTTATCGGGAAGATGTTGGTGTATTTGACAAATTCAGATAATTTATGTGAAAATTGGTGTTGGGAAAGCGTCCTTTTATGTATTCATTTAGTTTGATAGAAGGCGAGAACATCCTTAATTTGGGGGAAAGAGGAATTATGAGTTTATACTTGTATGAGTATTATATGATGAAAGACAAAGGAAGTATTCAACACTATGAAGGTTGGTAAAGTGTTGATGGGAGAAGGGGAAAAAGTTTTCGAGCTTGATGAAGTATGGCAGAGGCAGACGACTGAAATGAGGGAAAATTGGAGAAAATAGTGACCTAGGTTCCGCCTTTTGTGCAAATATTAAATGAAAAAGATTGTTTCCCCCTACAATTGTAAATATTATGTAAAATATATTATATTGAAAGGTTGTGGTACTATAGCTTGCAAATTGTATTTGTATATGCTGAAATTCAATTCTGGCCAAGATTGGAAGGGGAGGAAGGATGATTGATAGTGAAATGTTGATAAGTTTCTGACTTTGTATTGTTCTTTCTTTTATAGTTGATGACAACCTGCTGCTAAGTCTTGCCCATCAAAAGTACAAAGCGGGTAACTACAAACAAGCTCTTGAGCTCTGCAATAGCCTGTATGAAAGAAATCCCTGCCGCACGGACAATCTTTTATTATTGGGAGCCATTTACTATCAGGTAATGTGCTGTTCATTTGGTTACGCCTGAAAGCTATGTTTGTGACAATTTATCTGTCTCCTTTTATTTGGAAGTTTGGAGGATAATAGATGACATATTGATGTTGAAATTGTTTTTAGTTGCATGACTTTGATTCTTGCATCTCGAAAAATGAAGAAGCTATCCGAATTGATCCTCATTTTGCTGAGTGTTATGGCAATATGGCAAATGCTTGGAAGGTATCGTTCAATACTTCAATTACAGTATCTTGTGATCAGTGTCGTTGTAGTCTGTGCTATTTCATTGAATCTGCTTCACTTACCATGATTCATTTTTGCTTGTTGCAGGAGAAAGGAAATATTGATCTTGCTATCCGTTACTACTTGGTTGCAATTGAGGTAACTGCTGTTTGTGGACCTTGTTTGTAAACCAAAAGTGCTCTGGGATGCTCGGGCTAATTGATTTTTTGGTATGTTCAGCTTCGACCCAACTTTGCTGATGCATGGTCCAATTTGGCTAATGCGTATATGCGGAAAGGGAGGCATACTGAGGCATCTCAATGCTGCCGGCAGGCTCTCTCTTTGAATCCTCATCTGGTAAATGTTTGGGCTTCCTGCTGAGTTGAAGCGACGTAGTTTGTTGGTGCATGTTATTGAGCCTTTTATCTGCTTCTGCAGGTTGATGCTCGTTGTACCCTGGGTAATTTGTTGAAGTCTCAAGGTCGTGTGCAGGAGGTGAGATGAATGAGCATGGATATAATTCTAGTTCATTGTGTATTGACCTTAGGTGACTTACATATAAAGTATGATGAGGGTTGCTGTCTAATGGTGATATGTTGGGAGTACCTAGTTAGAACATTACATATGAGATGCTGTCCTACGGGTGTTTGCGAGTTGCAAAGGGCCCATGTATTTAACACCAAATATCAATTACCAATGTCAATGCTATAGTGATGACCCATTGATCCCCTATTCCTTTCACTTTCCCCTGTGCTTTTGCAGAAAAGATAGGGGGGGGGGGGGTGTCACTGTGATGATCATATTTACATTACACCCTTTTTTTTTTTAATAGCAGTGGTTTGCGTTCTACAACTGTTCTTGAAAAGAAAAACAGAAATTACTCATAAATCTTTGTAATGCAATTGTGTAGGCATATAATTGTTATGTTGAGGCTCTCCGCATCCAACCAAACCTTTCAATTGCTTGGTCCAATCTTGCCGGTCTGTTTATGGAGACGGGAGATTGTAATAATGCTCTTCAATGCTACAAGGTATTGGTCTATTCTACACAATAGACAGGTTTGGCTTCCTTTTCACCTAATTTTCAGAAGCCTGAATTCTTCTATAACATTATGCTTTTTATCCATGTACCAGGAAGCAATTAAGCACAAACCCACATGCACAGATGCCTATCTGAACCTAGGAAATGTTTACAAGGTATGCTGAGATTGGCCGATTATTTGTTTCTTTACTTCCTTCTGGGAGAAGGAGCCTCCAAGTATGGGTTGTCCATGTATCTTACTGTGGCTTTGTCACCTTGCAGACTCTAGGAATGCCTCAAGAAGCTGTATTGTGTTATCAACGTGCTCTTCAGGTCCGACCGGACTATGCTATAGCTTACGGTGAGTGTTGTGCTTCATTGGTGTCTCATTGCTTGCATTTGAATCTCTCCGGATTTAAAATTACGTTCTTATACATGTCAAGTTTTATAAATCTAATGTTGGTGACATAGTTCTTTCAGGACAAGTGTAAGTGACTAGAACAGGGAGGAACCCCCCCCCCCCCCCCAAAAAAAAAAAAAAAAAAAACTGCCTTGATGCTATCGTTTTGCATAAACGATTGAGCATTTGCACTTGATGGAACCATGTGCTGGAATAAGTTATGACTTGTTCATGAGAATGTTCTTGTTCTTCTCATCATGATCCATGCACTTTGTTTGGGGAAAAAGGTGTGGTCAAGGGGGTCTATCTATGCATCAATTAAGACAAATGTAGCACAAAACATTGCTAACCGCAAGCACATATCTATTTTCGTTGCCTTTGTACAATTTGTGTAATTGTGCTGGTGACTGTTGTTTAGATGATATTCATGTTGTGCATTTTTGTGTGTTTGCGGTTGTCTTTCTCTCTGCTCTTACTCTGCATGTTGAGATGCAATAGTACAAGGCTTGCTGATCTCCTTTTCGTGTTGGCTATCCCAAATATGTTTTTGCTACTGTTTGTGTTGCACTGACTTATATTATGTGTTAAATTCACAGCAAGTTTGGGCAGTATATATTACGAACAAGGACAGCTGGATATGGCAATTGCCCATTACGAGAGAGCCATTTCTCGTGATCCTGGATTCTTGGAAGCATACAATAACTTGGTTTGGCCTTGAGTCCTTTGTTCCTTGGTGATTTCGTCTGTGAACTGTTTACTCTATGTTTTCATCTATTCAGCTGGTTCTTAAAATTGTTTGTCTTGATGTTCAAGGGAAATGCACTGAAAGATGCTGGCCGAGTTGATGAAGCAATGCAGTATTATCGTGTATGCGTTTATGTTTATCTTGTCATCATATTTCCTCCTCTTTTTTGTAATATTGGCATCTGAAACAAAGTGCTTTTGTTTATAAATGCAGCAATGTCTTTCTCTTCAACCTAGCCACCCACAGGCATTAACTAATCTCGGGAACATATATATGGAATGGTAAGTGTTACTTCACCTACAAGGCCACAACCACTTCCAAGCTTTTCTTTAAGGGATCATGTATCCCTTTTCTCTCTTCTTAAAACCTTGTTCCTGAGACAATATCTTTGCGATTGAATAGGAATATGATTGGTACTGCTGCCACATATTACAAGGCTACTCTTAATGTTACTACTGGGCTTTCTGCACCTTACAATAATTTGGCAATTATATACAAGCAACAGGTAGTTTCCATCTCCTGTAATCTGTTATGAAGATCCTGCTAGCACATTTATGGTTAATACACTTGATTCTTTCCCCATTATTTTATTACTTTATTATTTTCTGAATTTTTAATGTTGATAGACATATGCAACAAAAGAGATTATTAGCTTTGTTTTAAAGAGTCTTTGTACATCTTGATGTGGTGGTCACTGAGTCGTAGTTATCTGTTGCTATAAATGGAATCTTTATCCTCAGAAATAATATTTGGTTCAGGAAGCAAGATAGCTCAAGCTTACACCTTTCCCTGTTATATGTTGTATAGGGCAACTATGCAGATGCTATATCTTGCTACACAGAAGTTCTTAGGATTGATCCATTAGCAGCCGATGCCTATGTCAATAGGGGAAATACATATAAGGAGCTCGGAAGAGTTAATGAAGCTATACAAGACTACACAAATGCTATCAGTGTCCGACCTAATATGGCTGAAGCTCATGCAAATCTTGCTTCTGCATATAAAGACAGGTTAATTATACCTGCCCTCTCTGCTGGAAATAAAGAGCACTGTGTAGGTTGTTGGAAGTGCTATTATTTATCTACAAATGCCATTTACCGTAAATAATGTTACCATGACTGTTGACAGTGGCCATGTCGAAGCAGCTATAAAAAGCTACAAGGATGCATTGCTATTGCGTCCTGACTTCCCAGAGGCAACATGTAATCTTCTTCACACTTTACAGGTGAGCAGCAGGCATTCAAGTCATGATCATAGTTAGACTTAAGGAATCACTGGTGTCTTTTTGCAATCCTCCAGATATGGGACCCCCCCCCCCCCACCAAAAAAAAAAAAAAAAACGCACACACTCACACAAAAACAAAATAATAAAATAAAATAAATAAAGCTGCTTGTGTTTGTGTGAGTGGAGCATCTAGGAGCTTCCTTGGCTGTGTGGATATACTGCTATATCTTTAGACACTTTAGTTATTCATTAGGCCAACGTGCTTTTCACTCAAGGCTTGTAGTACCAGTTTGAATTTAATTCATTTTGCAACCTCTTGTTTGCAGTGTGTATGTGAGTGGGAAGACAGAGAAACCAGGTTGAGTGAAGTGGAACGCATCCTCAGGCGGCAAATACAGGTTCTTATTGCTTTCCCTTGACCTTTAGGCTGTATCAATAGAAAATAGTAATAGATGTCTGGCTTATTACTATTACCTGTGCTTTAGACTATTGATATTGTTTATGGGGTTTGCTTGTGCTGGTGTTTTATCCTTTTGACCTAGATTCTTGACTTCAATTATAATTTTGTTTGCTTCTATCAGTTGTCCGTTCTTCCAAGTGTCCAACCATTCCATGCCTTTGCCTATCCTCTTGATCCAATGCTTGCACTTGAAATTAGGTGAGTAGTATCCTATGGAGTAATGGCCTGCTCTGCAATCATGTGCTTAAACCAATGTTTTTATTTATTGCTGATGTTTTATAATTTGGTTGTAGTCGTAAATATGCTGAGCACTGTTCTATGGTTGCTGCTCGATATTCACTTCCTCCCTTCAGTTACCCTTCTGCCATACCCGTGAGGGCAGATGGTGGGAGTGGACGATTGAGAGTTGGGTATGCTCACTTAACTTTATGGTGTCTTTTATTTTTAGAATCAACTATTCCCTTTAACGGAAAATGTTGTGGCTTGCAGATATGTTAGCAGTGATTTTGGTAACCATCCACTGTCGCATCTTATGGGCTCTGTCTGGGGCATGCACAACAGAGAAAACGTTGAGGTATTTTTCTCTCTTTCAATTTATTATATGCAAGCCTTTTGCTTTACATGGAATGAAATTTTGATGGTCTTTCGGCAGGTATTTTGTTATGCCTTGACTCCAAGTGATAACTCAGAGTGGAGGTTGCGTACTCAGTCAGAAGCTGAACATTTCAAGGATGTCTCATCCATGTCTTCTGATGCAATTGCAAGATTGATTAATGAGGACAAAATTCAGATCCTTGTCAACCTTAATGGGTATACAAAGGTACCGTGTTGCTGATTTCTTGATTTTGATGGTTCAATGGTGGTGGTTGTTGAATGATTACCATGCACGCTGCGGATGTAAATTTTGAAATACCTTATGGAGTTTTGAAGCAAATAAAATTTTAAAACACCACCTTTTGTAAATTTGATTACCCTAGATCTTTTTAGTTACAACCTTCTAGACATAGTTGGGTCGTACTTGTGTTTATCCACTTCTTCCTTTTCGCCAGCACTTCCTTTTGCACTGGAAATATTTGTACTTCAGTGAATATGGATTGTGCCTGGGTCTTTCCCCGCGGTTTATGTTTCAACATGATGCTTTATGCCCCAAATACTGCAAAAGGTGGAGCATTGAAGATGTTACTTCTGTAGTTTTTAACAAGAATTTGTGAAATCATGAGCATGCGTTTTCCTTCATGGGTTGTCATGTTTCACTTTCAAGTATGTTTCCTTACTAGACTAACCATGGGAACTTTGTACTTATTGGTCGTCCCCCTTTGTTAATCCTACAGGGTGCCAGAAATGAAATATTTGCAATGCAACCTGCACCCGTTCAGGTTTCCTACATGGGATTTCCGGGAACAATGGGTGCCAACTACATACATTATCTGGTGACAGATGAGGTCCGGAGAATAAGTTTATGTCTATCCATCTTTGTCTAGATGAAGGTTTTTTTTAACTTTTTTTTAAAATTCATTTTGACTAAACTGTCTTTCCCATTGCAGTTTGTCTCTCCTAGACATCTGTCACACATTTACGCAGAGAACCTGGTTCATGTTCCTCACTGCTACTTTGTCAATGATTATAAGCAGGTTAGATTTTGGTTTGTATTTTAAAAGCTTGTTTTGTTTTATCCCTTTGAATTGTTGATAATGTGGGAATTGTTTCAGAAAAATCGGGATGTATTGGATCCAAATTGCCAGCCCAAGCGATCCGATTATGGACTACCTGAGGATAAATTCATCTTTGGGTGCTTTAATCAGCTATACAAAATTGATCCTGATATTTTTGACACCTGGTATGTCATCTAATATGGAAGGATAGTCTTTTGCAGCTTGACTCCATATTGTTGGCGTGATAAATGATGTTATACTGACTTGTCTTGTCTTGTGTTATTCAGGTGCAATATACTCAAACGTGTTCCCAACAGTGCTCTCTGGCTTCTGAGGTTTCCTGCTGCAGGGGAGAGTAGACTGCGTGCATGTAAGCTTTTTGGCTTGTTAGACTTCAATATTGAATTGTTCACTTCAAGGAATTCGCAATTTCCCCTAACTATTGTCTACTATGTGATAATTTCAGATGCTGCTGCAAGGGGTGTGCAGCCTGACCAAATTATCTTTACTGATGTCGCAATGAAAGGCGAACACATTAGACGCAGTTCTCTGGCTGATCTTTGTCTTGACACGTAATTTCTTGGAACTGCAATTTTATTTGCGTTTTTTAAACTTTGCTTAATGCAATTTGGAAGTCATCTTCTTTACTAATTTGTTTTCCCTTCTGTGTGAGGTAGGCCATTATGCAATGGACATACAACTGGCACGGATGTTCTGTGGGCTGGTTTGCCAATGATTACTCTTCCTCTTGAGAAGATGGCCAGTAGGGTTGCTGGGTCACTGTGCTTGGCAACAGGTGTTGGAGAGGAGATGATTGTCTACAGGTACGTCTTTACTTCCAGGGATTACATTATCATTTAAATAGAGTTTCCCCTACGGCAATAATGGAGCTGAAATTTATATTTTGAAGTACAATATCCTACATGTCTTTGCTGTGATTTAGTGGACCCATTTCTTTGAAATAGTCCTCTCCACTGGTGGGGCCGATGCCAGCTTTTGGGCTTTGGGGCCAAATGTATCGGGTGCCCTTTACGTCAAGGATTATGTAGTGTTCCTCGTTGCAGTATCGTTCCCATTTTTTTTTTTGTACTGCCGTATGTTCATTGGGTGCCCCGTATATAGTGGTGCTGCTTTTGGATTCAATGAAGTTGCGTAGTAGTTTTCAATATTTACGCTTTCTTCACGGCGCTGATTCATGTGTGTATGTGGATGCCATTCTTTATGTTTGGATTGTTTGCACTTTAATGTAGTTACTGACTGATATGTTTGACTTTGTCCTTGTGATCCAATATATATGAAGCCTGAAAGAGTATGAAGAGAGGGCGGTGTCCTTGGCACTTAATAGGCCAAAGCTTCGTGATCTTACTAATCGACTGAAGGCTGCCCGCTTAACTTGTCCTCTGTTTGACACTGCTCGTTGGGTGAGTACAGCACTTTCTTGTTGCATTGTTTAGCGTAAATGCCTTTTAGAGCTCTATTAATCGTTGGCATCTTTATTCATCCTGTTGGCAATATATCATTTCTCTTTGTATGTTAGCTGACTGGATGCACTTTCTATTATATGCTTAGGGAGTCGGGATTCTTTTTCTAGGTTTCGTAGTTGACTTGCCCACTGCTTGAGAGTATTCGCAGATTGATGTTCTTGGACCTATTCTCTTTGGCTTTCTAGAAACTAAGATGTGGCAAGTCTGTTGCTTGGTTCGTGTATGGGCTAGATTTGAAGTTCTTATGGATTGTGTTTCTAGTTGACGGGATTCTTGGTTCAAGTGATTTTGAGCCTGTGTCAATTAATGTTGGTCCTTTGTATTTCACGTAATGTTCTTTGGTTTGGTTTGGATCACATCCACTTTTGTGTGAGCCTCTTCTGGTTGGGTCAAGTATGGAAACTGGTTTTTTGGTTCGGGGTTTAGGTGTCGAGTGAGATTTGCAAGCTCTTCAAAGTAATCTTCTTTTTTTTTTTTTTTTTGGGGGGGGGGGGGGTTCTGTCACTGGTCAATCACCATATTCTAATTTACCCAACTGATGTTTCACTTAAATAAATGTCTAGTAGTTATACAAAAGAATGGAAAGATAGAGTGAGATCAAGAGTTGAGTTCGAGGCAAAGCTAGCTTCCCCCTATTCATTTCTATCTTGCTCTCGTTTTGGTACGCTTTAGACCTCCTACTGGGTGCGCCTAAGAAGGGGTCACTAGTCACTCATTGCAAGAGTCCGTGTTTTCCGTCATGTATTGTATTGTGCTCCCTTGCATTGTCCGGACATTGTATACGCATATGTAGCACAAGTATTGCCATTCATGAAAAGAGTTTCTGACTTGTTTCTTGAAATGTTCCATGCTACAGGTGAGGAACCTCGAGCGAGCCTTTTTCAAGATGTGGAATTTGTACTGTGTTGGTCAACATCCTCAGCCATTCACCGTCACTGAGAATGATTTAGAATGCCCTTATGATAGATGATGAAAAGGCAGCATTGTAGATAAATCTCAGATTCTTAGATTAAATTTAGGGAGGGAGGAGAGACGAGGTAGAGGAAGAGGGAGAAGAGTGATTGATTATGCTGATACTTAATTGTGTTTATACGGTGGTATTAATTGCTGGAGTTTTCAGGACATGAAACTCAGGTAATTTTTTTACTTTGCAACTGATGGGCAATGGGGAAAGGTGGGCGGGAACAAAGTTACTTTTCTTTTGTGTTTCGCTTGTTTGTCTAAGTGACTGATGGTCTTTATTTTGGTCTGTCTCTGTCTCTCTCTCTCCTGACTTGCAACGAAGCAAATCCGGTGTTATCCGTACAAAATTGGTAGTATGTGATGTGCAATGGTGATGCTTTCCTGTTGAAAGGCCATGAACAACCGTCCTTCCTTTGAAGAACAGATTCGGCAGAAGCTTCACTGTTTTGAGCCAAACAAAGTTGTGTATGGTATGATTTAACTCGGTCTGAGGGTGTGTCTGGAGTAGTCCAACACCCCAAGTTCCCTGTGTAAGTATGACTGGATCTGGATCCTAGGGGTTCTTGTGGTTTGTCATGTGGGGTGGTTTCAAGTGTCGACACTAGGAGAGTTTCTAATGAAACAACGAATAGAGGTAGATCTAGAACAGCAAGCCTATAGTCTTTGTTTTGTGGGGGGGGGGGGGGTGAAGGTCGTCTTTTGAGGGTAGTAAGGTTGCCTAAGGTCTGGGGTATAGGGTTGGATTGGTAATATCTGGTAAGTTTCGGAACTATATTGAAGGAATGGGAAATTTGGGTTGGGTTGGTAAAATGAGTGAAAATTGAAGTTGGGCTTGTTAGATGTTAGAGTTGGTTAGAACTTAGATCCTATTTGTGGAGCAAAGCATAGATTTTTGAGGCACACTTTGGAATAGTGAATCATAGGAAAGGAGGCTAGTGCTTTGTCAAACTTATCTTGACTTCCATACCCTTGATCGCTTGACCTAAATGGCCAGAGTGAATTATTGGTTGGGTCTAGGAAGGAATTGTTCGATCTTCCTCGGATTTGATTGCTCAAGTTTGAATTAACCCAAAGCACACATTGATCAATTATGCAGTAGAACTGAAGGTAGGAAGTAGGAAGGACACCGAAAGGTAACTAAACAACTTTAGACACAGGTTTATACTGGTAACGAATGAGCTTCAGCCTCTGTGATTTGGACCGTGATGTGGGCTCTTGCCTCTGTATGGCATCAATCCTTCTCACAGAGATGGCATGCAGAATTGGTTGAAAATTCATATCAGATTCATAATCTTTACGCACAATAGGTATTATTTCAACTCTATGATAATAAGAATATCACGGGGCTTCTCGCGTTGGCCCTTGTACAATCAAGCATAATCAACATGAACTTGACAGACTGAAATTATGAGCCAAATATCCAAATGCAAATGTGTACTAATGAGTGAGTGGTTTGTGACAATCGTAATTGACTAATTTTTGGAGAATAATCGGAGGCAATATTTAGGTAAATTTTGAAGGAAAGAAAATCAGAAGCCTTGGCTCCTTGCCCTAATCTACATCCAATTTGGTGGTTTAAGCAAAATATGTATTACACATTACATGCATTGTACCACATGCTTTATGATATTCGCGATGACTACTTATAATAATAAGAGTAAACAATCATTATAATAACAAGGGTGGATAACCGTAATATTTAAAGCACAAGTTCCGGGTGCACGTAATAAATTGCAGGGTAAGCAGCCTATGAGCACGTTTCAACGCGTAGGGATGTTGATGGATTGGGATTGTGAGTTCAAAGGGCCAAACATTCTCAGAGTCCTCTTAAAGCTTGATAGGGATGATGTTCATTGGACTAATAAAGTAATTATACATCTTTCATATGTTCTCTGGAAATATTTCTTTTTGAGAAAAGTTCTCTGGAAATTTTTAAAAGTGCTGAAATTTCTAAATTGTCATCCCAAGAAGGTAATGTGTAAAGAGAGTGTCAAAATAAAAATTTTGAATTCAAAATAGCATATAAGAACATTATTGATACTGGACATTGAAAGATATTAGGGCCTGTCTGGTTCAACTAGAGAGGAATGGAATAGAATGAAACTTGATACATGGAGGAATGAAATTGAACTTGATTCTTTGAAATCATATGTTTGGTTGATTAAAGGAATGAAATCAATATCATTGTTAATTTTTGATCTAAATATAGAATGAAGTTAAATAATAAATAATACTATTATTATTGTCAAATTAATTTTTAATTTTCAATTTTCAATTTTTAATATTTTAAATTTAGTATTATTTTAACTTTTATTTTATTATTATTTTTTTAATTTAATTTAATTTAATTATAATTATAATTATAATTTTTATTATAAATGGGTTCAAAGATGAATTAAAGGAAAATTATGAAACTAAAATTATTGCTATAAGTTATTTTTATTTTTGAAGATAAATATTGATATTTTGGGGAATGAGATATGAAACCTCCCAAAAAGGAGAGGTATCAAATCCCTCTCAAATGGGGGGAACTTGATCAAGTTCCATTCCTTAAATTTTCAATCAAACACAAAATAAAGGAATTTGATACCTTTAGGTATAAAGTTCCATTCCACAGCTCCCAACCAAACACACCCTTAGTAGTATCATAATTTATAAATTGTGTATTAAAGTGGGCCTTTTTTTTTTTGCTCCAAGATGAATCTTTGGAGACAGGTGTCACGCAAATTTTCCTCACCGACAAGTATAAGATCTTTTTAAATACTATTGTTTTGACCCGTGCGTTGCACAATGCATATTTTTTTTAATTTTTGGTAGCACAAGGTGTAAATAATCATGTATTGTTGGAAAAATTACAGAAATTATATTTTAAAAAATAGAGAAAAGACAACCATAGAAAATAAAAGAAATAGTGCATAAAATAAAAAGAAAGAAAGCAAGAAAGAAATAGAGCCAAAGATATATTTCATATTTCTCTTACTTTTTTATTTTCGCATATAAATCACATTTAAAATTATGTATATATTTATAAAAGCATGCACATCTATTACACATGACTAACGAAAATTAATGCACATCTAAATAAATGCACACAACCATATATGAATGAATCTGGTAAGAAGAGAGTTTAGGTAAGAATGTGAGAATAATAAATCTCAACCATTGATTTCACATCTAACGGTGTATGTGGTCATGGATATAAAGGAGTGTGGTCATGCATTTCATGACCACACTACTTGGAATGCATGACAACACTCTCTAATATCCATGACTACATACCTTTAGATGTGAAATCAATGACCGTGATTTACTCTTCTCACCTTCCTACCTAAAGTCCCTTCCTACCGGATCAATTATATATATATATATATATATATATATATATATATATATATATATATATATATATATATATGGGAATGTATCCGGTAGGAAGGTGAGAAGAGTGAATTCGACCGTTGATTTTACATCAGACGGTGTGTGGTCATGGATATTAGAGAGTGTGGTCATGAATTTCATGGAGTGTGCCAGTGTGGTCATGGATATTTGGAAGTGTGGTCATGAAATCCATGACCACAGACCCTAATATTCATGACCACACACCATCAGATTTAAAATCAATGCCTAAGATTTATTTTTCTCACCTTCCTACCTAAACTCTCTTTCTACCGGATCCTATATATATATGTCACTGAGGTTTTATATAGTTACAAAGTTATCTATATCGTTTGAAAGTTAACTTTCATATATTTCATCTTTACTGCTAAATACATTTTCATCCAAAATATAATTTTTGTGACTTAGAACCAAAATTTCCATGCTAGTGTGTTTTAAGTAAACTATCAACCCTCAAATTTTTATTTTGTTTTAGTTTCTTTTATTTTTAGGTTAACTTACTTTTTTTCTACGTTGGAATTACTAATTCAAAAATTCATATATAGAATATGATTTTGGCTAGAAATTATTGAGGAAGCGAGCAAAAAATTACCTAAAATACATTGATAAGGGCATTTTGGTCAATTCAAGTTTCATATTTTGGACGAAAACCTATATAATACTAATAGTAAAGTTTGTGGATCCCGCTGAATGGAGAAATGCGATTAATTGTAAGGATTCCGACAAATCATAAAGCGGATAAATATTGAATTAAATTATTTTGGTGCAACTATTAGTAATTATTTTGTCAAAATAATAATAATAATAATAATAATAACAACAACAACAACAACAACAATAATTAATAGTAAAGTTTGTGGATCCTGTTGGATGGAGAAATGCGATTAATTGTAAGGATTCTGACAAAACATAAAGCGGATAAATACTGAATTAAATTCTTTTGGTGCAACTATTAGTAATTATTTTGTCAAAATAATAATAATAATAATAATAATAACAACAACAACAACAGAATAAAGAATAAAGAATAAAGAATAAAGAACAACTACGATAATAATAATCATCTATATTTATTAATATACAAAAGCTAAATATTTGAACTTATAAAATACTGAGCACAGGGTGAGTTTTAGGTGCTTTCATCCAATGAAATTACAGATAATTAAAATTTGATAACTACTATTCCTGCCCATATAAAAATACAGATAAATTAGTCAATACTGTTTTCTTTAATTTTACCAAAACCCCCATCATATAAAGGTGTAACTATCAACAATTTTCAAAACTGCTTTCAGAATTCAATGTGGTTAATAATTAGCAAGAATTTAAATAACCGTCTAGATTTTGAATCCCACTACCGTACAAACTCGGAAATTACCCTAGTGTATATATTTTTATAACTTTTGTGCATTTAAAATTTCAATAAATTTATTGAGGTGATTAATTAATCAAGTTGATTATTGAAACATATAATTAACAAAGACTCTATACATATATAACAAGTTGCTTATATTCCCTTGAATGTAACACTTATGTGGTGTTCTATGGAATGTTGAGGTGAAGTTTATAGCTAGCGGATGAGTTAGGAAGACATACATGCATAATAACTCTTTCTATGCAAAAGATATTGTACTAACATCACAACCGGAACTAAGATGTGATTGCAATTCAATCTGCTTGCCATTAGATTGTGAGCACTTGCCTCTAATTTTATCAATTATGCATAATTTATGGTTGATTATATCTTAATTAGTCGAAGGAATAGCTAAGTAGTTTTGGCTTTGCTACTACATTATGTATCTCATTGTCCTGTTTGATTAGGAAAGTCATTTACGAATCATACCAGTATAAATACTTTATATTTCTTTTTCAATTGTAATAAGGAGTTGAAGGAAGAATTAGTAGAGGTTGAGACTTGATGTTGGATAATTTAAAGTGTACAAGATAAGAGCTATAAATAAGAGGCAAAATCAAGTTAAGTATTAGACAACACGGATTGAGACCTATAAATAGAATGCCATGGTGTCATTTCCAATATACAAAGAAAAAAAAAAGTAAGTCATGTTGTTGATCATTCTCACTTAAGCCAATACGCCTCTCTAGTTTTGGTCTCGAGTATTTCTAGAGTTATGATTGAAAGTTTGAAACTAAGTTCTTAAAGTTTCCTTGGCAGAGTTTTATCCCTAAGACTTTGTACGATCGATACAAAAGTCTAAGGATAGTAGGTGAGCATGCGACTCTCTCGCTATACCTGGTTTACCCATCCATTGTTGTTCCTATTTGTCTAACAATCTTAGACTTTTGTATGAGTGGGTTAGAGACGGAGCAAGACAAGATCAAGTGCCGGAAATGTGTTTGGATGAATTTGGTGTGGGATTGGCTAATGAGATCAAGATCATGCGGTTGATGGATTTGGACTGGAAGGCATGGTGTATTAATGGGCAATGGTTAAACTATTCTGGTAGTTTAAAGAATCTTGATAATCTAGATAAATATCTCTCAATCAATGTTTGCATATATATTTTTTGAGAAGTATGGGGCAATCTTATGCATGAGTTAGATTGTTTATGGTGGGATTTAGAGAGAAGGGCTCTGCCCTCTCTCTAGAAATCTCCAAGTTGAACAGAGAGAGCTAGAGGGAGAGAGTGAGAGTGAGAGATCCCCAATCCCCTGTTCCCCTCCCCTCTTTCTTCTTTCCCCTCTCCTTTTTTATTCCCTCTTTAGTCTCTTTAATGGTTTCTCATTGACCTCTCCATCTTTTTGGAGTTACAGACAACTCTTTTCGCGGTTAGGGTACTAGACGACAACGTGCTGGAGGAAGGTGAAGCTTAGTGGTACCATTTCGGGCGGAGAACGCCAGGAATTTGACAGCGTCAATGGCGATTGTTGGCTCCTGCGGTCGGAAAATGACGAAGCAAGCAATGCTTTCGACGGCGACGGCGAGAAGTGCGAGGAAGCATGTGGCTAAGCAAAAGGAGGCGAAGGTGTTAGAGGATGACTGCCGCTTGGATATGGCGTAGGGATGTCGGAGATACGCCGGTGCCGGTGACGGCGCTGCTGCTGTATTTGTAGTGGGTGCTTTTCAGGGTTTGGATTTTGGAGTGTACTGAAGTAGGTGGTGTTGTGTTTTTATTAAGTGCTGAGAAAGATAACTTACAATAAAAGATTAGACTGGGTGACCATTTAAACGAGGATGACAAGCACGTGATGTTAATGTCGGTGGAGTAAGGCGCTGGTTTCACCGGAACCTCTTGTTCAAAATTGATTCCTTCCATGTCCTACGTCGTGCGGTGGCCGACGATGAAGACTCAGGCGACGGGAAGTTCCCGATAATGGAGGCTCATTGGATTGTTGTGGGTCTTGGGCTTGCATTGGGTCTTGGGTCAGTCAATGCTTTCATTGACATGGATGACTCTTTGTCTTGTAAAATGGGTTGAGAGTGTTGTGTCACTTTCATGACAGTGATGTCTGAAATTTGGTTCTAGTCCTTTTTTTTTCTTTTCTTTAGTTTTTTGCTTGTGTTTTCGTTTTGTTTTTTAGGTTCTTGTTTTTGTTTTTTTATTGTTGTCTCTTGATTAGATGCTGATCCTAAGATAAGAAGTTTCTAATCATGGGTTGGTCACCTTATCAATTTACCTTGTAAAGAGGAGTCAATCCATCCCCATTTACCGGAGTTTTTTTTTAAAAAAAAAAAATCTTATGCATGAGTTTCTCTTCGAGATGTACGTGAAATAAGATGCATGTGATTGAATTAAGTTTGAGATGTACGTGTCATAAAATGCAATGCTTTATGCATGGTTTTTCTTTTTTCTTTTTTTCAGTCTTGGATCTGGCTTACAAGGGTTTAATTAACCATTTAATGATCAATTTTAGTGTTTGGATTTCATATGTTTATGCAGGATTAATTGGTGTGTTTGATAGTAAAAGTAACTATCAATAACTTGTTAGTCTTATCCATTCATAATCATTTGTCATAATTTTTTGGATATCTACTTATTAGGTTTAAGTTGTATATTTATTTATAAATGTTATATCCATGGTGTAATTTATGACGTTGCATGATTTTAATAGTACATATATTTATTTATATAGACTATGATTTATGATCATTTTATGAGATGCCAATATGTGGTATATTGTTTTCTATGAGTATAAGATCATAGTTTAAGTGTATATTCTATATAGATTAATTAAGTGTTATATTTACTATTCAAGAATGCATATCAAGTATAAGTTTTGCGACAAGGAATGTATATTTTATGTACATATGAAATGGTCTATGATTGTATGTTATCGATGGTTTAACTAAGTTTAAAATGGCTAATTATTATGATTGTGAATCCATGGTTATTTATTGAATATTGTCATGAAGAGAATTTATTATAAGTTAATATGAAGTTTTATTAATTAATGAAGAGAATTTATTACAAGTGTCTGATTTAAACACAACCCCTGCAACCAGATTGGGGAAGGAATAATGCCTAAGGGGCAAAGGGACCATCGGGAAGAACCCTACAATGGGCGCTAGCCCAACTGGGCATGGAAATGAACCGCAGATAATGAGCACCAGGACCCCATGAGACCAAGAAACGAGATTGAAATTATCTTGAACTTTGGCATTTCAAAGGAGAACTTTCAGCAAATAGGGCATCATACTATCACCTCTATTGGGGGGGGGGGGAGATAGATGAGTGGGGATGCTCTTGTTTGGAATGTCAAAGGAGCAGGGAGCAAGGAGTTCATGCTTACTCCTTAAAGAACATTTGAAGCTCCAAAGGGCAGACATGGTGGCTCTCTTAGAAACCCACAATAAGGGGATTGAGCCAACGCTATTTGTAGAAAAATGGGATTTAAAAAATGGTTTCGATTTTAGGCTTGCGGGTTTCAAGGAGGAATGTAGATTCTGTGGAATGACGATGTTTTGGAATTGTCTATTTTGTAGGCCTCTGATTAGCATATTACGACTCTTATCCGAGGGAGAGATCTGGTGGACTGGATCCTAATAGTGGTGTTTGCTAGCCTTCACGAGCACCAAAGAACCGACTTACGAAATCAGCTGCAGGACTTTGGTGCAAGGGTCACTCATCCTTGGCTCCTTATGGGAGATTTTAATGACACTATGACCCTCGAAGAGCGAAACCATGGGGATTGTCATATGGCTAGGAGAAGTATGAAGTTTGCCAGTTGGGTGAACTCTAATGGCCTCGTTGATCTAGGTTTTTATGGGCCACAATATGCCTGGTATAGAGGAACTAAAGTCGCTACTAGGAAATATACTAGACTAGATAGGGCGTTGAGCAACGCTAGATGGCGGAAACTCTCTGCGGAGGTGGCGGTGCAACATCTCTTGTTTAACTACTCGGACCATGCGCCAATTCTTCTTAACCTATAGGGTCCACTAGCACACAAGGCACTAACTCGTTCAAATTTTGAGTTGCATGGCTGCAACACAAGGAGTTGAAAGGGTTCATCGAAACAATGTGGAACAAGGAAAAACTTTGCATGGAAGCCCTCGGGACCCTTGCGGGGGATCTTGCTAAATGGAACAAAGAGGTGTTTGGTAGCCTTTTTAAAAGAAAGTCTCGTATTTGGGCGCGACTGCTAGGGTCCAACAAAGATTGCAACATCGGGGGGGGGGGGGGAGGGGGGTATAGTCACTTAGCAGGTTTGGAAAGAGTTCTAAAAGCCGAGCTTAACGAGGTGTTAAACCAAATTGACGTCGTTTGGTTCCAAAAATGAAGAATTGATGCCATTCGAGATGGGGACAGAAACACGAAGTATTTCCATCTTAGCACCATTATAAGAAGGAGACAAAACAGAATCGAGGCTATCCAGGATGACTTGAGAAACTGGATCAATGAAACGAGCAGTGTCAAGAGGCATGTTCGAGATTACTTTGTTAGCCTCTACACCGAGGGCACTACAATTAATAATGACATCGATCCGGAAGGGATGTTTCCTACCCTTAACATAGAAGATAGAGGAGCTCTAAATCGTCCATATTTCGAACAAGAAATCAAGAAGGCGCTTTTCTCAATGCACCCAAACAAAGCCCTTGACCCGATGGGTTTCATGCCCTCTTTTGTCAAAGATTATGGACGGAAGTTGGCCCTTCAATAGTTAAACTTGTTATGGATGCTTTGGAAAAGGGGGAGGTTCCTCCTCAACTCAACCATACCCATCTTTCCCTAATCCCTAAAGTGTCAAATCCTCAACTTGCGAAACAACTTAGACTCATTGGGTTGTGCAATATAGCATACAAGATTATTACCAAGTGTATTGCCAACAGATTGAAGCCGATTATGGCAAATTCGATCTCCCTAACCCAATCTAGCTTCGTTCCTGGGAGACAAATTGGAGATAACATAATAATTATGCAAGAGATCATTTATTCCATGAGGAGGAAAAAGGGAAAAATCGAATAGATGGCTATCAAGCTGGACCTTGAGAAGGCCTATGACAGAGTTAATTGGTGCTTCCTAAGGGACATCCTTATTGATATGCAACTCTCGAAATTGATGGTGGAAACAATTATGACATGTATTCGAACATGCAGCATGTGCATCCTTTGGAATGGCGAAGCTATTGAAAGTTTTCGGCCCACAAGAGTAATACGACAAGGAGATCAATTATCCCCATACTTGTTCGTAGCGTGCATGGAGCGCCTGGCCCAACTCATCAACATTGAGGTTGGGAATGGTGCATGGAAAGGTTTCCCGACCAGCCGAAGAGGACCTAGAGTTTCTAACCTGTTTTTCGTGGATGACGTTATGCTTTTTGCGGAGGCCTCCCGAGGGCAAGCGGAAATCATTAAGAACTGCTTAAATAGATTTTGTGCGCTCTCTGGGCAAAAGGTGAACATTGAAAATCCAATGTATATTTTTCTCCAAACACGCCTCAGGATATATGAGGAATTATTTGCAGGACTCTTAACATGAGTGAAACAGATGGCCTAGAAAGATACCTTAGGGTTCCTACTCTTCACAAGCGGGTCACATGGACGATGTTCCAAGGAATTTTAGATAGAGTTGATGCAAGACTTGCGGGATGGAAATCCCGGTGTCTTTCATTAGCGGGCCAAATTACGCTAATTAAATCTACCATAAATGCCATCCCGGTCTATGCAATGCAAACGACAAAAATCCCAATATCAATTTATGATGATATCGATCGGAAAATTAGAAAATTTCATCTTTTTTAACTTGTAAATATTTGTCATCCATATTCTGGCAATGCTGACAAAAATTCGGTCGAATTTGAATTTGGGTTGATCAAATTTGGTGAATGTCAAATTTTAGACGAGACATTGATGTCCAGACCCCATTTTTGGGGACTGACAATTCAAATGAAACTAAATCTAGGTCAAAATCGAGTTCAAACAATAGAAAAATGAGAAATATTGGGTCTTAATATTCGGTTCATTCAGACAATATCAAAATCAGGTTCATACCAAATTGAATTTTTTCGAATCAGACAAATTTTGTGTAACGCTATTTTGATCAACATACAAATGAATATTTGGACACATTTTTTAGTGAAAATTTTAGCATAAGTTACAATTTGTAGTGATAGTTTCGACAGTCATATTATTTCGTAATAATTTCAGTAACAATAGTGCATTTAAGTATGCAGATACATCCAAAAGCATAAAGCTACACCCAGAAGAACCCGAAAAAAAACCTAACTACAGTTGGAAAACCACCCAAAGAAAGAAAAAAACAATCATTTCTTCTTGGATGGAATAGCCTTTAGCCCACAAACCTTTTCCACCAGAGCCTGCTTTCGATCAATCGCCACTCTAGCATCCTCAATGATCTTCAAATTCCGCGCAGATTCAAAAGATGTCAATTTAGACTTTCGAGACGCATCCAAAACCAACCTCCATTTAAATTTCAATACAACATTTCCTCTCCTTTTACTCCTAGCACTGACCTTTGAAAGAACCAAGATAGAATCCTCAAGATCAGGAGAGACATCAGACACAGACTATGCTGTTTTTACTGTTTTGACGGATTTTTGTAGCATCTTTGATGCTTTTTAGCCTGTTGGCTTCCAGCGATAAAAAAAAAAAGAAGTATGCAAATACATCCATCAACGCTTATTAAGCATTGGTTTTATAAATTCATGATAAATTGATAATAAGTGTATTAAATATTAATTATAAGTGTATTATTTTCTACACCAATTGAGTCATCAATTTTACTCAATCGTTCCATTTTAATTGTCTATATGGAAATTGTGCAGTCAAATTTTAAAACTTTTGACTGTAAATTTTTCAATGCATACAATCATATGTTATATGAAATTACTACCATTAGATTGTAATGAAAATAGAATCCTAAAAGTATAATATTGTAATTATTAACAAAATATTATATAAAAAATTATCAATTAAAGAGTGATATTGAACACCGTAACAGACAACTCAGTGGCACAAACAAAATAATACATGGATTTGGCGATTTGCCTTTCGGACTCCAAATCCAATGCCAAAAGGTTATGCAAGGCTTGAAGTTGAAGAAACCATCTTTTTTTAGGCACATGATGTTGATTAAAGATCCAAAATTTAAAAACTTAAGATCCACATTTATATTGTTTTTAAAAAAATTTCCAAAATTTAAACATGTTCGTCCACGGTCCACCTTCCTTTCCCCCAAAATTTTGAAATCATACGACCTTACGGCTACTTCCCCGCTCCTCTCCCCCCTTTCTCTCTCTAGAATCTGCTGCGGTTGAAGATGAAGAAGCATCCTTCGCTGGAGCTTTCAACTTCTGCTAGCCCTAACCCTAATTTACAGAAGCAGAAGAGCCTCCGCAAGCAGAAATGGCCGGCCAAAGAGAAGGAAAACTCCGATCCCAGCAACATTTCCGATGTCTTCGCCGGAAAACCCTCGCCGGCGGGTAAATTGAAGAGTCCCTTGCCGCCGAGGCCTCCGAACCCTCTTAAACGCAAGCTTTGCAGTGATGCAGTTTCCGACATTGTCGCCGGCGTTCCGAGCTGCCCGTCGACCTCCGATTCTGGAGTTAAGGTGCATTCTGCTGTTTCTTTATTTGATAAGTTAGTCAAGTTGGATTATGGTCTCCTTAATTTTCCTGCAGTTGTTAGGGATTTGTACTTTTAGGTTTTGGAATATAGTTATGGCTGTATTAAATTAATTCGATTAAGTTGTTCAAGTTGGATTATGGTCTTGTTGATTGGTGGCAGTTCTTGTGATCAAGTTATCTTGAGCTTTTTTTGAACTTTTTTTGCTAGTAACTAGGTTATTACTTTTCTTATTCCTGCTTTGTTACATACATATGTTGGATTCAGTTCTATTTTAGTAGGTTATGTAGGTCAAGTTCGATTACCGTCTTTGCTGATTTGTGCTACTTCATGAGATCAAGTTGTTTGATTGCATTTGAGCTCATCGTCATTAGAAAATCTTGCCCTTTTGTGTAGTCTAGAGCTGAATGTCACTTACCAAGATGACCAGCTAATTTCACCTATGCCATTTTAGTGGAAGAGATGAAGTTGTTATGCTAGTGATTGATTAGTTTTTGTTGTTGAACTTCTGAAAGGTGGTCATCAGAATGAGGCCATTACAGAAAGATGAGGAAGATGGAGAGATGATAGTCCAGAAAATCTCGAATGATTCTATGTCTGTCAATGGAAAAACTGTTACGTTTGACTCAGTGGCTGATGCCGAGGCAACCCAGGCAAGTTTTAGGTTGCCTTTTTGTTTAAGGCTAATGAATGAAGATAGGGAACTGTATGAGGAACTCATCTTTTAGATCTTTTCCTGTATCAGCAAGATATCTTCCAGCTTGTTGGAGCTCCTCTCGTGGAGAACTGTTTAGCCGGGTTTAACAGTTCTGTGTTTGCTTATGGACAGGTAGCCTCAAAGTCCACACTTAGTTGTATGGGCACACTTGTGCATAATTCTAATGTCTATGAATTAGCTGCATTTGTTCTGATCATATGCTCTTGACTTCTGTATGTTTAGACAGGAAGTGGGAAAACTTATACAATGTGGGGACCGGCCAATGCTTTGTTAGAAGAAAACCTGACAAATGATCAGCAGGGTTTAACACCCCGTGTTTTTGAGCGGCTGTTTGCCCGTATAAAAGAGGTTAACATTAGATTCTCTTTTATTCTTTCAAAACCTTACAAGAAAAAAACTGAGGCTATATGTTACTCTCTTCTATTTTCTGTTGTTTCAGGAACAAATTAAGCATGCAGATAAACAGCTTCAGTATCGGTGCTGCTGTTCTTTCCTTGAGGTAGCTTACTTGGTTTCACTGCCTCCCTTTGTTATCAGACCAAGGCACTATCATACTAATAATTTCATCTGTTTATTGCAGATTTACAATGAGCAAATAACAGATCTATTGAATCCTAGTCAGAAAAATCTTCAGGTTTGTGGCAGATCTGTTATCTTTTATTTTCTTTTCTTTTTTCCTGCAAGCAGAATGCTAAGCTAGTTAGGCCATCTTATACTCGTTATTTTCTCCTACAGATCAGGGAAGACGTCAAATCTGGAGTTTATGTTGACAATTTGACAGAGGAGTATGTATCATCACTAAGAGATGTGATTCATCTTCTGGTGAAGGTTTGTTCGTCACTTAGCTATGTCAGTGAATTTTGCATTCTTGTAAAAGGAGCACTTCTGGTACAGAAATTCGCACGCAGGACTGGAAATAAGGACATAAATGAATGCTAGCCATTGTGTAGATAATCTGCAGCGATGTTGCATTAGTTTTTCGTAGGATTTCATTTCTGCAGACATTTGTCAAGGTGTAACTAGAGTGACTAAAACAAAATGTGTGTAAGGATGTTAGTAATGCATAAGCTGCTGCTGGATGTGTGATTCGTGTTTCTCTCCTGACATATGGTTTGCTGCAGCTTGTGTATCATTGTTACTCTTCTGTTGATTGTGACTTGTGGAAAATTCGCTTTTTATATGTTTGAGGGGCAGTGGAGTTGTACGTGTGTTTTACTTGCAGTTAAGATTCTTCTGAGTTGTCGCATCGTTTTTTAACCCTTTCTCTACTTTCATTTATGCAATAATCCACTCGGTGTCTTACCAGGTTCTCCACTGAAACAATTTTGAACCTTCGTGAAATCTGCTGTCTGTACATAATCTGGTTGTCTTAAATTGTGCAGGGACTGTCAAACAGAAGGATAGGTGCAACAAGCATGAACGCAGAGAGTTCACGTTCACATAGTGTTTTCACTTGTGTGGTTGAATCACGATGCAAGGTATACTAAGGCACTGCCAAGATTGAGATGAGTTCATAGAAATAATGGCCACTAGCCCAGTAGTGACAGAAGGCAGGGTTGGGGATGGAAAGTGGGAGTATTGTGAAACACATTAGGTCCTAGTATTAGTGGTATTTTCGAAATGTTGAAGTGTGAGAGCTCATCTTTTAGGTGGTGTGGGGGTGGGGCACGGTGATGCCTCAGATGTTGAATGCTATTGCAAGTATCTCAATTTAGGCATTGAGGTTAATTGGAATTTTTCATGTTGTAGAGTATGTCAGATGGTCTCAGCAGCTTCAGGACAAGCAGAATAAATCTAGTCGACCTTGCTGGGTCTGAACGGCAAAAGTTGACTGGTGCAGCTGGAGAGCGGCTGAAAGAAGCAGGCAATATCAATCGATCACTTTCACAACTTGGGTATGTTAATGAGCACAAGTTGGCTTCTTTTAACTGTCTTAAAGTAATTACATTTGCTGCTGTCCAAGTAATGATTGACTACTCACAGAACCGCATGTAATTGTCATGAACCCTTAGTCAATTCTTGTTATAAACTGACTGAGACTACTTCATGAATGAATCATCCAACTTTTTGATCAGTGACTCTGAATAGAAATCCTTCTGTGGATGTCGGATCATGAGCAGTCTGATTTTGAAATGCTTTGTTGCCAAACATTCTGACTAAAACCTTTAACAGGAACTTGCTGAACATACTCCATTCGCAAGAGCTTTTTCCCAAAATTATTCGTGAGGGTTGCAAGGCATGACGAGTTTTGTAGTTGTCTCTTTTATACATGGATGATATCCCCTTGGTGTCTTCATTCAGTTTTTTTATTAGTCCTTTATAAGGGAAGGGGGTTGCTGAATATGTTCCGTCAATGAAAAAATGCAACAACAAACTTGATTATAATCTATTGTCCTTCACTCCATCTTTCCCATGCACTAATTGGTTGCAGGAATCTGATAAACATTCTTGCTGAAGTCTCCCAAACTGGAAAGCAAAGGCACATTCCATATAGAGACTCCCGGTTGACGTTTTTGCTTCAGGAGTCTCTTGGTGGTAATGCAAAAATGGCAATGATTTGTGCCATATCTCCAGCACAAAGGTGACTTATGTTATCCTTCTTTTTTATACCTCAGATTTTGTTTTATTTCTTATCATCCACTATGTACTGAAAATAGATGATTTTCTTGTGTTAGCTGCAAGAGTGAGACGCATAGCACATTGCGATTTGCACAGCGAGCAAAAGCTATTAAGAACAAGGCCGTTGTTAATGAGGTGATGCAAGAAGATGTCAACTTTTTACGGGAAGTGATAAGGCAACTTAAGGTAGGTTTTATATTAAATATGCCAAATGTTTTGCTGTCATTACTGGCTCAAGTTCATGGTTGATCATCTGAAACAGGATGAGCTGCTTAGGATGAAGGCAAATGGAAACCATGCTGATCCAAACACTGCTTGCATTAGCAGCTGGAATGCACGCAAAAGTCTAAATCTTCTGAAGTTTAGTTTGAATCATCCAATGGTAACGCACCATGTCGATGATGATGGTGATGAGGAGATGGAAATTGATGAGGAAGCTGTTGACAGACTCTGCAATGAAGTTGGTTTTCAGTCATCTGGTACTATAGCTAGTCAGTGTGCTGATGGAATAATAGAAGCTAATGGCCATTCAGGGGCGTGTTTAGATTCTGAAGAAGAGTCATTACCAAATGCATGTATTGAAAAGCAAGCTTCTGAATTATCAGATGTGATTATGGAAGAGGGTATCTCAGAAATAGATGGCAACCGTGAAACACTGACAGATGACAACCAAACTCCATCTACCAGCAGCAACATTGTACCTCAAGTGGAGGAGAAGCTTCTAAATGGAGCACTTCCCAAGCAAATTGGGGATGATTGTGCACTTTTGTTGCCTGAATCAGCTAATACCATAGATAAAGAAACAGAACATGCTCCGTCCAGTGGCTCTTTTGAATCTGTAGCCCCTCATGCAGTTCCATGTGACGTTTCTCCTATTTTGCAACCTGCTCATTCTGTCTCTCCAGAACTTATTAGCAGTAGCAGGAAAAGCCTTAAGACATTGTCAAGCTTAACTGCATCCCAGAAAGATATACGAAGTTGTGAACTAGAGGATGCACGTCCATCAACAGTGAAGTCCATCCATAGGAACTCCAAGCGTAGCTTCACCGCTTTTTCTACCAACAGTGGCCTAAAGAATGCTGAACAGTTGGCAGCAAGTCTTCACCAGGGTTTGGAGATTCTTAGTAATCATAGACATAGTTCAACTTTCAGAAGGTCGGCATTAAGATTTTCATTGAAAGATTCAAAGCCAACTTTGCCCATTCAAAAGGTTGATGTTGGCATTCAAACTTCACTTGAAAGTATTGAGCTGTCAGAAGATGGTGTGATTTATCTTTGCAGTAATTGCAAAAGCAGACCACTTCATGGAGACCCTGAAGTAGCTAATGACATAGACACCTCGAACCTCCAGTTAGTTCCTGTGGATAGGTCTTTATCTGTTGAAAAGCCTAAGAAGCAACTGCCCAAGGTATATTTCTATTGCATATGTTTACTCCCTTTAGTTTCTTTGGAAATATTTTCTGAATCTTCGATGTGTTTATCAATTCAGGCAGTGGAGAAGGTCTTGGCAGGCGCTATTAGGAGAGAAATGGCTCTTGAGGATTTTTGTGCCAAACAAATCTCAGAGATTGCACATTTGAATCGCTTGGTTAGAAGCCTGATGAGAATCTTTCAATAGCTAGTTTATTATTGGAGATTTTACAAGGGTCTGACATAATATTCACTGATACAGGTTCAGCAATATAAACATGAACGGGAATGCAATGCTATAATAAGTCAGCTGCGGGAGGATAAAATAATTCGACTTGAGAACCTCATGGATGGTGTCTTGCCTTCTGAGGATTTCATGGTAGAAGAGTTAGTATCTCTCCGTAAGGAACATGAGGTACTTCTAGGATATGTAAATTGATTATTAGTCTTTTACATCAGTATGTTCTTGGTATACTAAGCCTTTTTATTTTTTTGAAATGACATCATGGGGTGTCTACAGCTACTCAAGGAGAAGTATCAGAACCACCCTGAACTTCTACGAACCAGACTTGAGCTTATTCAGGTCCAAGATGAGTTGGAGAGGTTACGAAATTTCTGTGATATGGGTGAGAGGGATGTACTATTGGAGGAGATTCATGATCTAAGGTGCCAGCTGCAATATTATGCTGACACTTCAGTCAAGACAACGGCGCCACCAAAGTCTCCTCTGCGGCTAACATTGCAAGAGCCTTGCACATCTCCTCCACTGGACACAATCCCTGAGTCAGCTGAGGAGACTGCTGCAGAAAGATTAGGATGTGAGACTATTGAGCAGGCTGAAGTGGAAAACCAATGGGAGTGTCTAACAGAAGAATTGAAATTAGAGCTTCAAGCAAGCCGTGCACAGGTTGAACAACTACAACAGGAACTGGAAGGGGAAAGAAAATGTTCTGAGGAGATGAAAGAAGCGATGCGATTGGCAATGGAAGCCCATGCACGGATGCTTGAGCAGTTTGCTGATCTTGAGGAGAGGCATATACAAATGCTGGCCAGGCAGAGAAAGATCCAAGAAGGAATCGGAGATGTTAAGAAAGCAGCTGCTAGAGCTGGGGTCAGAGGGGCTGAATCAAAGTTTATTAATGCCCTTGCGGCAGATATTTCGGCCTTGAGAATGGAAAGAGAAAAAGAGAGGCTATACTGGAGGGATGAAAATAGAACTCTTCAGGCTCAGCTAAGAGATACAGTGGAGGCTGTGCAGGCAGCTGGTGAATTGCTTGTGCGCCTGAAAGAAGCTGAAGAAGCTCTTGCTACTGCTGAGGTGAGTTCGTAAAACTGGATTTTGTTAGCATTACATATCTATGCCTGTGACATTCCCTCCCCCATTTTTCTCTCCAGTCTTTATACCATCTGGAGGCCATAGAAAGCAGATCCCAACCAGCCAATCCTCAGTCCAAAAACCAAATATGTGTCTGGAAGAGCCTTCTTTTCTTACTGACTTCAAAATTAGGCAAAAATTGCATCAGTGACAGACAGAAAGACCAAATATGTGTCTGAACTTTGAAAGAACCTTTTTTCCTTAACTACTGACTTGAAAATTTGGGTAAAACTGCATGCATGAGAGTCTTCCAAGTTTTGTATGAAACTCTGATTGCAAATTTTTATGGTCTCATTCAACCACAGTTGGGATGAAAGAGGAGATAGCAGAAGATGCTTCCTTTTGGGTTGACTTGTATATGTATATGTATTGTTGAAAACAAACACCTATCTTTTTCATCAAACTTGAAACCAGAGTACAATAGTAATCAGTTTGAGTTCCTCAAGGCTGGCTATAGTTGCATTAGAGCTTACGCATGATGGTGATACATATTCTCACTGGCAGGATTGTGTAATAGCCTTGCATCTGTTAATGTGGGGTCATTTAACTGCTTTTAGCATGATGTCTTCACTCATACCAGAAAATACCACCAGAGATGAAACAATTAGAGCGTGAATGTTATTTGTTCTTAATCCCTTGCCCATGTGTTGTCAAGGTGCTTAAAAATACCGAGCAACACTAGGGCAGTGTAACGTATTTTGGCATACATGTAGAGCAGAGCATCATAACAGTATTTTGGTACCAGATAATACCATCATTTGTGTGACGAATTTCTAGATTGCTCTCTCACATTTCACAACGAATAGTCGTTCACTAATAATAGACTATTGGTGATTTGGTATGTATCTATACTGAGCCATATAAGAGTATATTTGTTGCATATGTTAAGAAAAGCCATTTGACCACCATTTTCGATTGTTCAACTCGTACATTTCTTACATTATGGACGTGCTAATTCTTCAACCTATTTCAAACTTCTGCAGAAGCGTGCTATGTCGGCAGAACAACAATCCGAAAAATATCAGAAGCAGATTGAGGATCTAAAGAAAAGGCATGAAATGGAAATTAACACTCCATGGTTCTCAGATTATGATCAATGCAACATTTAGGTACGGATTTGAATAGCATTTCTGTGTGTATACTGACAGTTTATGTTTCATGATTCAAATTAATCAAATATCATACTATAGCCTGTGCTCTAGCCCTCCATCGACCATAGGTTGGAATCCCTCACCATTCGTGAGGGACATTGTCGTTGTATTACTGTTGTGTACTGTATAGAAATCATCTCAGCTATAAATAAACATCCATTTTTTGTTGAAATTCCGGTTACCTCCCTCATGGCAGCAGGAGAGCAATAGACTGTTAAGTTGGACTGCATGGCATTGTACCATTGTATTAGACTTGAAGGAGTGTCGAGTTAATATCGTTTGATAAATAGATTCTGATGCTTCTTCTCGGGTTGCTTACATTGTTTATATTAGAACTCTACACAAACCCGTGCAGTTTAGGAAAACACAGATTTTCTAGTGAACCAAAGAAAAACAAAATGTACTGGAGAGACGGGGTCGTTATGGGCAGAACTTGGGGGCGTTTATTTAAGTTCATGGGGTCCTTCGAATCAGCCATTTTGTGGGTTGTTTTCGGTGTCAAGAGGATGGGAAGCAGTGAGCAAGTGGGTGATAGAGAAGTTGATATTGTTTTTGCTTCGAGCGAGAGCAGCTCTCATAGGTTCCCTCAAGTTTTGTCATGAATGAATGAATACAAGGGGCTAATTTTGGATGGAGACCACAGAATTGGAAGATTGTTGTGGCTTTGTCTTGAAGGGGGACATATGCATATCTATATGGCCTACAAATTGACTGGTTTTCATATATGATATCCACAAGGCATTCCTAATTCAAACAAGGTGCATACATAGAACTATAGGACTCCTTGGCCACTCATTTACCTGCTATTTTTGTAAAAGCTAATCTCCTTGGAGACATTTTTGGGACAAAGAAGGACCAACATTCAGCTTGAATTTATGACGGTGGATGGGCATGAAAATCATATCTAGATATGGGAAACAAGTAGGGCTGTCAAAAATTCAGATTCGGGTCATTTCGGATAGGGAGAATCAGGCATATGATGAAAACTTGATGTCCGATGTCCAATTTCGGCGCGTTTGGTTGGTCAAAAACCCCGGGGAAATGGTCAATTTTCCTAAATTGACTTATTTTTCCCATGTTTGGAAGTAGGTTGACATTGGGAAAAATTTACTAATTGGCCCACCATTTCTTACATTTTCCTAGGGAAAATTTACCTTGGGGGCTAAGTGAACTTTTTTCTGGGGAAATCTTTCCTATGGAAAATTTTCCCGGAAAAAATTTTCCAGGGGTTCCTACCAAACGCTCCCAAATTTTTACGAGTCAGAAAGGGATTAATTCTTATCTATCTTGGCTTTCAACAATAGTATACGGAAAATGTTGGGTCTGATTGTTTTGTCAAACTGATCTATTCAAAATTTGGACAAAACATATATAACTGCACTCGATCCTCTCTGCTTTGGATGGAACTGGATAATTGGACTCAAAAAAATTGACAACCCTAGAAACAAACACCCCCCCTCAAAAAAAAAAGGAAAAAGAAAAGAAAGAGGGATGGAACTTCTAGAGGTTAAAGAAACAAACATGTAGACAGATTCATATACCATGCCCAACATGGTGATGGTAAGGAAGTCCATTCTCTGTTAAATGTGGACAATGAAAGGTGGTGAAACTTGAAGGCACATTATTGCATTCATCTTCTATTATTTACCCTTTCTTTGGTATGTAGGGATGAAGTTTTGATACTATTTCTTCATAACTATAATCCGTTAAAGAATATATAATTTGATAATAAGTATATGTAGACGATTAGAGTAAACAATCACAAATAGAAATGGCATTGATTTTGAACTTTATAAAAAAGAATTATAACATCCAATCCAATGAACATAATCTCTAAGGATCTATTAATACTATACACAAAATCCATATGCATCATCTTATGTAGTGTGTACATTATGCTTGGTTCAAATGTCACAATCAGTCATTCATAGAGATTCTTATTCTTGAAAAGGCTTGCGAAGATATACACAAAGCAGTTATAATTAACAAGGGTCCATCATATCTCTCACAAAATGATTAATAATATGCTTAACCCACAAAATCTTCGATTCACTTATCTAATAAAAAAAAAAAAAATCTCCCCCCATAACAAAAGCCAAATCTTCCTCATGCATAGTTTTTGTCTTGACTTTCTCTCACACATATTGGCTGACTTTATCTAACATTATTTTAGATTAATATTAGCTGATATCTTGCATGTGAAAAATACAGGATTATCTCAAGGATTTGCCTTGAATGAATATATAACAAGGGTAGGGTATAGATTAGATTTAATGGTTTATGGAGTCATAATAATGAAACTCAATTATATTTTATATATTATATAATATTATATATACGAGAAAATTAGTTATGTTCTTAGAAAATTGAGGGGTCATGGCTCCAGTCATCCACCCGTTCATTTGCTATTAATGTATAATAGCTAAAGAATTATATAAAAATTAACACAAAAATATCAAAAATTATTATATTTAAAGCTCACCTCCTATTTAAGAATGTCATATTATTATTTTTGTTCATATAAAAGATAGTATATTTACCCACATTATAAATATGTTTTTATTTTAACTTTCATCTTCATGGAGATTTATGATTTTAGTGTAAGAGCATAACCTTACTTTTAAACTTTAACCTTAAATTTGACAAGTTCTACATATGAAAGTAAATGGTGGCTTCACATTCAATACTCATACATGTATACCAGTAGATGCAGTAATACAACACTAATAACAAATTTCAGTATGACAATGCTAATGTGAGGTTTCAGAGGATTTAAATGTAAATAGTTTTTCCCTCATGTACAGATCAGTGTGTATGACTTAGGTGATTCCTTCAAACAAAAAGCAAAACTATTTTGAAGGTTGATTCAAAAAACTGTTTGGGAAACCAAATGAACAAGAGAAGCAGGGAGAAAAAGAACTTCATACTTATGTGCTTCAAGTGACGAATAGTTAAGATAGTGCATCAAATGTACCTAGAAAGCACAAATACGAGCAGGGCACTAGAGATACAAGTACAAGGTAAAACACTTTGACAACGTCTCACCCACTCATCTAGCTACCTTAGTCCTAACCTACCAAACTCCCCTATTAAGTACTTTGTCTTCTACTAAGCCTACGTGCTTGACATTGCCTCTAATCACCTTGCTCATAGTCATCTAACCCTTTCCCACCCATGACGAAATGACGAAAGCATAATATTTTATATACCAGTAAATATGGTTGGAGAAAGAACTAGTTCTGATACCAAGTTGATAGAGAATTGGAAAATAAATAAAAACTAAATATGCAAATTGAACATCCCCGTGTTGGATTCAAGAGAAGAATTCGGGAAAAAATTCACATCCACGTGCATAATCAGCAAGAATTCATAATATTTAATATGCAATAATCAATCTAGTGTATCTTATAAAGGTTAGAAAAACCCTTATTTAATAGGTAAACCTAATAGAAATAAGTAGAATAATATTTCTAATCAAACTAGAAAACTATAATATCCCTCACAGTAACAGAAAATTATATAAAATATTAAATATACTAAATATTATTATTCTTAAATATACTAATATCTATTTTCATCAGTCCCATTAAAAAATCATAGTAAATATTATATAGGTGTATGTTTCAATGAATCTCAAATTAAATATTATCTTATACTTATTTAAAATTCAAAAATGATTGAATTTGAAGATCCTGAGCTGTATGGGTATTAAATGTATTATCTTCTCAATTACAATATAAACCCAAAAAAATTAAATAATGCTAATGGGCCAACAACAAAAGCATAACTATCTAGCTAATTAAGACTTTTTTTTTCCCTGTTGTCCTTGGACAAATGATATCCCCATAGAATCAAGTGTGATGTAACACACCAATCATATACAATAGTGGGTGGTATACTTTTAAAGTTAGTTGCAAATGAACAGTGTACTCTTATGACTTTTTTTATTTCTTTTTCCCCTTTAGTTTAATAAATTTTCTTTAATTTTTCACCTTAATTTAGTGATAAATTTAGGACGAGATCATTTTTGCTAAAATTTATGGAAAAATGGAAAATTTCAGGGGTGATCTTTTAAAGGATGTGTTATTAATATAATACATTGGCATAACTAACTAACATAAATTAATGATCCTTATATTCATAAAATTCAGTATATAATTGAATATTTTACCATAAATTCATATTTTTTGTTATTTAATGGATTTTTGGATCGTAATATACACACCTTTTGGGATATTGGATTATAATATACCACATTTATTATTGGATACTAATATACTGACATTTATGCTTAGGTGATTTTAATGTACTTATCATGGTTTAAATGGTAGTGAATCAGTTTCAAGGATTATGTGGCAGGCGGTGAAAACTTCCCGAGATCTATAAGGAACCAATACGAGCCCACTTAAGTCATGGCAAGTACATTAAAATCACCTAGGTATAAAGGTCGGTATATTAGTATCCAATAATAAATATGAGCATATTACAATCCAATATCCCAAAAAGTAGGTATATTATGATCCATATTAAAATATGAGCATATTTTAATTTAGTTAATTATCATAACAAATGCAAGCATGCCCTTCTAACTAGCTAGCTACTAGAATGTGACCCATTAACTGTGCTTGTCCACTCACCCAGTCACACCATCTATGCTTTCATTGAAACATCTTTCATTCCAAGTTGTTGGTCTTTAGTTACTTTACAAACTAATTCCATTTTTTTCATTAAAAGAAAAGGCAAATGACAATGAATGTCCCATTGCAAAATCTGTCAAGATTGTGTAGGGTTTATGGATGAAGACATGGATGATTTATGTTTTTCATTAACACATATCGATCCCATATGATGTTGCCTTTGTTTACACACTTTCTATCTTATACATAGTTGAGATCCTTTTTTTCATCGAGTATGAATAAATCACATAAAGCACTAAAACTATTAAATACCTTCCATGCAATACACTCTCGCATCCTGTAAACAGGAATGTTCCCCCCAGAAATCGAACCCAATCGACAATTAGCATTACTAAACATACCGGTAATAAAACAAACAAAGAGTATTCGACCTCATTAACTTGAAACAATCCTACTGATTTAACGTTGAAATATTATAATAAAAATATGAAATGATTTAAGATCTTATTTTGTAGAATACCTAAAAATATTAAAGTGAAAAATAAAATGTATAATAAATGTTATTGATTGCAAGACATAGGCCTATCTTTAAGATGTTGTCAAATCATATATATTACTACAAAGGGATTATGGATTGGAGGAGGAGATGGACTCAACTTAGAGTGGTCCTATGAAAATTCAAAGCCTCACAAACTAAAAATCCATTCAGAAATTCATGTGTATTGTCTTTATTTCAGGGTCATTATGTGGTTTAAATTTAGCCAAGCAAAAAACTTGTGCATCCCAAAATAAATAAAACAAAATACAGTAAAACTTTGTCCACATTCTCATATAAATATATAGACATTACATATTATTCTGGAAATGCTTATAATTGTGACTGAAACCCAATGAAGAAACCACAGATTATTTTGAGAAAGTGGGAAAACAAACAGCCTGCAGAATTTTTGTTGTGTTGATGTCTAGGATTTGGATTGCCTTCTGACAATATTGAAGATATACTACTGTTGTTGCCCATCCTTAGACATTATGGGGCACAATTTCTCCTCTCACCACTTTTTCATGTCCATAATTATTTATTTATTTATTTATTTTTTGTATATGTATTTTTTTGAAATATGTGGTGGGTAAATTGGGAGATATTTATGTTGAATGAGCCATGAATCTAATATGAATGTTATGTCAAATTTGGTGAATTTTTAAATAACTACATTACTTTTTGTCGGCTGTATTTGGTTGGTTAAAAATAATGGAGAAACTGTTAATTTTCCTAAGTTGACTTATTTTTTCATGTTTAGATGTAGATTGACTTTGAAAATTTTTTTATAGGGGCCCCCATTTACTACATTTTCTTATGGGACATTTGGTTTATAAACTTTTCAGGGGAAATTGGTCAACTTTTCCATGTTGACAAACTTTTCCGTGTTTAATTTTCCATAATATATAGAAAAGTTTTGATGTATGACCCATTATTTCCTTGACAACCTTAGAAAAAAGTTTCCTAAGGACAAGTTTTTCCCTCTCGAAACTACCAAACGCACCATAAGGGAAAACTTCCCTTTGGGGGGGCCAAGAGAGATCTTTCTCGAAAAATGTTTCCCACAAAAAATTTTCTTAAAAATTTTTATGGGATTTCTACCGAACGCTCCCCGAGAACAAAAAAAAATCAGTAATATAGTGCAATATTGGCCATTGCACTACAATTTTAGCTTATTTTTCGACAGAAAATTAGCCAAAAGTTAGCATTGTGGCTAGATTTAATAGATTTGAAATGATGGTATAATAATTGTCCATCTTAAACCAAATTACTAAATTATACACCACCCATAATCCACCATCCCCAAACACAGCACTTACTTACTTTAATCGTTTTTTCTTAAAAGAAAATCTTCTTGAGTTAAAAAGGTGAAGAAAAAGAGAGATAGAAAAGTAGAAAAAAGGAAAAAAAAGGAGGGGTAAAGTCCAAAATTAAATTAATCCTTGCTGTCCTTTGAATGATGCTACTCAAAGTAAAAGGCAATAAGGAAAGAAAAAAGGAAGAAGAAAAAGTGGAGGTGGAGGGAGTTGTTAATTTCTTTGGATTCCTTTGCCAACTCATGGAAATCCATAACAATAATAATAATAATGCAACAAATATGGACTTAATTAATGGGGGATTAATTTTGTCTCAATTAACAGCTGGTTACTCGGTTTTAAAAGAATAGTCTTTATTTATTTGCCACAAGTTATGCCAATATATTTCCCATGATTAATTCAATTTGGTTCACCATCTCCCATCATTTTCATACCTTTAACCCTACTAATCAAGAATTTATGACCTATATATACACATCAAGTTCAATATGATGACATTAGTAAAAATAATGAGAAAAGGATCATTACTGGTCCAACTTAATTATATGAGAGTCTTTTTCATTTTGGGAGAAAATGTTTAATTTTGTTGGAATTGTACTTATATGTTCATGAGAAAAATATTGTGTTTTCAAATTTGTGTAGTTAAATATTATTCTTTGTTCCTATTTATTTAATTTATCCACCGAATTAAATTTTTTTTGTCTTTAGTTGATTATCACTTTACATTTTCAATACAACATTTACCAGTAATTTTATGATTTTCTTCTCTAACTTTATTATTTTTCTTAGTATACAATAACACTTACTTCTTGCTACAAAGACCTTACATGGATGTTGTAGACAGTTCATCACACGCTTTTGGGTTCGATTATTTGTTGGGGTCATTTTAATCCTAACATATGGTTCAATCTTGAGCTTCATCAAATTGATGAATCCAATGAAAATCTAGATAATAAAATGGTATTAGGATTTTTTTTTCCAATTATTTAGTTGGAGTTTAAAAACAAAGTATCAACATGGCCCCTAAAATTATGCACAGAGATATATATCACTGGTGCTCACTATTATTTATGGAATGTTTAACAAATGACCTAGCTAGGAAAAAAAGGGAGAAAGAGGGTTATTGATGTATTTTAATATTTAGTTGTTTTGACCAAATAAGCTAGTGGAGTATTCCATTCAAAATAGTAAAATTGGTGTTTGATAAAAAGATTATTTAAATGAATGTTTAGTTTTAAAAAAAAAAACGAATTTTCAATAGGTTAGAAAAAAAACTTACTGGAAATAACTTATTTTGAAAATAGTTATTTTATCCGAGATTTAAACTACACAAGATGTCATCAATAAATAATTGACACAAATTATGTTCAATTGTTGACAAAATGTATAAATAAAATTTTGCTAAAAATAAATTTACATAAACAATTTTTCTCCAAACAGCAGCCAATTAAAACAACCAATTATAACACTAAACAGTCAATGTAAACAGCCAATTGCGAACAATTATTTGCAAAACACCACCTAATCAAATATCAAAACCCCCTTTCAAAAAAAAAAAATCAAAACCCAGGTTGTCAAAAAAAAAAAATCAAAACCCAGAAAAAAAATGGGCGTTATTGATCCTGCAAATTCATAATACAAGCATACGTGGAGCAAACCCTTTTTGTGTCAAAAGGCTAAAAACTCATCAACCCCCTGAACTTCTTTCTACTATAAATTTATATCTCATTGGTACATATAACTTCAATTCCCATCTCTGGGATTGCAATTAGTTTCTAAAATTTTACAAATTTTAGGGGATAACTTTCATCTAAATTATTCTCAAAAAAATACCCCCAATAAAAAAAAAGAGAGAACAAATTAAAAGAATAGGCCCCCATTACAAACCTCCAAAAACATGGGGATCTAAAAATACAATCTTAATTGCTCTCTATTTACATGGTTCATTCGCCTCTGGAAAACGGAAGCAACGACCCGGTAGAATTTCAAAGAATAATAATGCTTGATGAATTACAGGGGACCGAAATCGGATCACAGTCATAGCTCAGCTTTCATTTGAGCAACATTTGCCAAATTACCTGCATAATTACACCACATAACATATTTGTTAGAACAAAAACTTCGAAACTTTAATCGAAAAAAATTCCAATGTATATATGTTTTAAAGTTATATATCTATCCTACCTGCTATGTTTTGTGCTTGATTCTGAGTAATACCCATCTGCACAATGCTTTGAAGATCATCTTCCCAGAAATTTGACATCTGAAAAAGAACAATCACGGAAAAAACTCTTAATTAAGACTATATATGCACCAAATGATTAAACACGACTGAAATTATCACGATTATGTGTTCATATATATGTGTATATATTGGTGATTACCTGAGTCATGGAATCGCCAAATCCATGGATTGAAGGCAGCTGAAGGTTTCGGCGGATTCCAGCATTATTAAGAGGGTTTAATGACAAGGGATTATTTTCATTAATCCCATTTGGAGTACCATTTGCAAAGGATGATAATGGTAATTGTTGGTTGGGTTGGTATCCAAGGGGGAATGCTTGTGTTGAATTTTGATCCAATTGGTACATCATTTGAGTCATTGGCGATCCATTCGTGGAGAACATCTATATGACAAACAAACACGAAAAATAATCAGATGATTTTACAAATAAGAAAGACGGGTTTAAAATATAAGTGAAACATAGGTAATCAAGGTAAAATCTATAAGCCCATCTATGATAGATTAGACCATAGATGGGCCTTTATGTCTCGTAATTGAGTATATACAATAAGTCCATATCAATATGTAATTTGAGCCAATTGGTAAAATCGATCAGTGTCAAATGTCGATCAAAGTATGTGAAAAGAACAAATTCTAAATCGCAATGATAGATCGATGGATCAAAAAAGTACTTACATCCTTGGAGGAGAGCAAAGCATCCATGTTCAACTCCATTCTGGGATTGACAGTGGCTAATTTCATTGATAGAAACTGCAAAAATACATATTATAACCTCAATTAAAAGCTGAAAATATTAATGTCATTAGGAAAAAAAGGGAGAAGAAAAAAAAAGGAATTGTAAGAGTTGACAGGAATAATTTACCTCAACCTGACGTTGCAGAGATTGCACATAATTTATGATTTCATCAAGTACAGTTGCTTTTCCTGTCACCTGTAAATACCCAGAAAAATCAGATTTTACACTCAAATTCATGCAATCATTTTCTGGGGAAAACCAAATCAACCCAGAAAATTTCACAAATTTCTACAAATGGGTAATTTGAGAAGGGGAAAAAGTTGGTACCTTGTTGCAGCCAGGAACAAGATCCTGCAGAAACTTCATTCTCTCACTAATTTTCTCTCTTCTGACCTACAAATTCACAGAATACCAGAAAACTTAGAAAATCCCAATATTTCTCTAATTAGAAAGATCATATTTTGTTGGAAAATAATCTCAAAATTTAAGAAAAAGAGAGTTTTTTGCTTACTCTTTCAGCAAGACTATGGCTATCAGTAGCTTGGCCTCTTCTTGCTCTGACATGAATGTAATCCTTTGGAGGCTCTGGCTTTGAAGCTTCTTTTTCCTTATTTTCATTACTATTGTTTTTCTCATTATTTTGTTTTTGGTTGGTATTATCATTACAATTATTGTTATTATTATTCTTTGAGTCCCCTGCATTTTCCTTTTTACCCACTTCATCATCTTTCTTGCTTCTTTTGGCATTTGACTTTTCTTTCTCTGCTGCCTCAACCTGCAAAAACAACCATAACATTAATTTCCCAAAAAATTATTTATATGCCCATAAAAACTCCTTATAAGATCCCCAAAAAAAAGTCTCATTTTCCCATTTGGGTCTTCTTTTTTTTTTTCCCCCTCTAAACTTTAATCCCAAATGCCAATTATGCAAGGAAAAAAAAAAAGCTTTACCATACATACCTTATCAATTTTTGCAGAAGAATCCTTAAGATTGGCCTTAGGAATTGATTTTCTCTTTTTAGAGTTGGCATCATTCTGAGACACAGAAGACCCTTCTCTTGAATCCCCATTTTCAGGGTTTGCATTCTTCACTGACAAATTACTGGAAACCCTAGACAATTTCCCAGCTTTCACATCAAAATTCTTGATTCCCATTTCACCCCCAGCAAACCCACCACTCCCAAAGCATGAAAACTTAGCTGCCCTCTCCACAAACCCAGGATCTGCATTCAGAGACCCCAAATTGGAGGGGTAATTTGGGAAATTCCCATCCTGCATTGGGATCAAAGATGATGCAAGATTGAATCTTTTTGGTGGGGAATTCAAAGGGGTGCTGTAACAAGAAGTGTTGGTGCTGTTATTCCCTGTTCCAATGCAAGAGATTTCAGCAGAATCACAGATGCTCCCCAGCCGTCCGATCAACTCCCTGATCATCATCCCATCTCCAGGGAGGAAATCTGCACCGTTGGATGCTGCTGCACCTGCTGCTGTGGGTGAGGAAACCATGGAACTGAGAGCAGATTCAAATGGGTCAGGGGCATTTTGGTCAATTGAGCTCATTTCCCAGGTGGGTTGGAAGTAGCAATTTAGATCACTCTCCATTGATTTCAACTGTGAATGAAATGAGATTGAAGGAGGATGGAGTTTGGGTGTTTGGAAAGATTAAAGATGGTTTCTTTAGAGAGAGAGAGAGAGAGAGAGAGAGAGAGAAGAGGGAGACAGTGAGTTCTTGAAGATCACTCAAATGATAAAGGGGAGGAGGAGAGAGAAAGTTATGGAAGGAAGGAAGCAACTTTGTCTGGGTTGAAAACAGAGAGAGAGAGAGAGAGAGAGAGAGTGGAACAAAAGCAAAGGAATGCTCTGTAATTTTATTTTTTTATTTAGTATTTTCTTTTGACTTAATTGATAGATTTTCTTTTTCTTGATTTGTTTCTCCCTTATTTCTATGAAAATAAAAAATATTTTGGGAAGATCGGGGAGGATGAGGAACCTTCCACAAAGAAAGTGGGAGTTCGTAAAAGTTTGGAGCCAAGTTAAATTGGAGTTCAATGAAAAATGTCTAAAATTCAATGAAAAAAATTTGACATTTAGGGTCCGTTCTTTTATACAGAACAGTGTCGTGTGGTGTGATAATGGAGCGGTGCAGTGGAATTTGAAAAAGTGTGGGGAAGCATGGTGAGTTACGATGAGTTGTGATGAGAGTTGTGGTAGGTGAGGAGGTTATGATTATTGTAAAGTGTGGTGGAGTTTGGTGAAATGTGATAGAATATTGAGTAGTGCGGCGCAAATTACCGCATGCATAAAAGAATGGGGCCTTAAAGTTTAGATAATTTTAAGTTGGATAATTTGAATATGTTTAACTTTGACCCAATATAGAATTTGATTTTTTTAATTACCGAACCAGGAAAGGTATTAAAATGTTAAAATTTGCATAAGAGATGCTAAAAAAACCAACAAAATCGGTAAAATAACAAAATTATCAAATAAGTTGATTTTTTTTTATTGAATTGGAATTATCAAAGCCGAAAAAGTATTATGTCAATTTAATATTTAGATAGAACAATTATCTCCATGGTTGTTTTTTTCCGTCAAATAAGTGGGGGTGTTTGGATAAAATTGTGTCAACCCTAGATGCATGTTTTCATGCTTTTTGATTTTCAAAAAGTCTAGATAAACAAAATTTTGGATTACGAAAAAAGCTGCAAACGGCCACCTAAGCAATATTCTTGTTTTTTCAATTAATAAGATAGTAATTAAATGACCCAATTCTCTGAATGCAATTTAGATTAATCAAAAGTTATGGAATTCTAGGAGTTTGTATCTCGTTGAGGCATTTGGTCGAACATCTATGGACATAATTTAAACTAAAGCACTTTATACATATATTTGTATCAAACAATTGATAACAAAGATTGTGAGTTTAAACCCATAAATCATCACCTGTGCATGGGCTTGGTTGCCCTGATATAAAGCTCTTTGATGGGTGCATTCTCATAAAAAGTAGGAAAAAGTTTGTATTTTTCTCGGAGTTTCCTTGTCTCAACTATGTTGTTGAGAATGTATAGAATAGTATTACTATCAAATGGAAGACATATAGAAGTTAAAAAAAAAAATTTTTTGACACGAAAGTTGGAAAAAATTGGCACCATATAGTCGTTTGGAACTTATGGCTTTTTTTCAAGCTTACTAATCTGAAAAGAATAAGTAAAGGGAAGATAATAGTTGGGATCTTGATCCACGGAGCTAAGTATATATGCAAGTTTCTCACTTGAACCTACATGAACTTATCAGGATTTTATATATACAATTCAGCTTCAATACTTGATCATTAACAAAACTCAACACTTGATCATACCGTCCCAACAATCCTCTCTTCTATAATTTCCATAATTTTTACTACAGCAAAGCTTACACATATGAAGTGAGTACTAAGCATGGCCTCTTCCTTCACCCTTGAACTCGTTTGATATACTCCTCCCACTGGCCACACCTCACGCCACCACCCTTCTCGGCATGCCGCCGTCTTGATCATCTGCCAGACCTTCCTCTCAGTTGCCCTGTACTCCTCGACCACCTAATCCAATGTCCTCACTATCTCAATTCAATACCCTTCTAAGTTCAATTCTAATCATTCCATGTATCTCACTGCTATTTTACCTATTATCTTAATTTATCTGCCCGACAAATTTTGACAGTTTTAATCATTAATTTCTCAACATATACGTTGTTCTATAATAGAGAATTATTATTACTAGATTTGTAACGAAATGCACTATTACAGCAGCATAATGTTATAATTACAAGTCAAAGAAAAACATTGAAGACCGTAAAACATTAATTATGTGACAATTAAAATAGGGAGGGGGTATAAGGTAAGAATGTAGTAAAATGATTTCCCATGATTACTCCCTCATCTCGTATTATTTGTCAAGTTAACCAATTCTTTTTTTTTTTCCTCATTATATTTATCATTTTAGCATCGTAATGAGATATTCCCACTTACTTTATTTAATTATTTGTCCAACTTTCTTTTCTCTTTTCATTACTACATAATTACTCTCTTTAGATCCAATACAAAAAACTAACCACCCAACTAACTCTTTATTGGTCTTCAAACTTTTCATGAGAGTAAGTTTTAACTAACTTCTTGTTATTTAAAAAGTACTCAACATATTAGTAACATGCCAAAGATTTATTTGCCTGGATACTAAGTACTCCACCTTCTATCTTTCACCTGGGCTCAGTACTTGAATTAAGTATTCACTTGCTCTTTGAAGCGTAAGAGCGTTGGTGAGGAAGGTTTGCCTTGACTATGAGGCTTTGTTATCATCTTATCCGTTGTCCCAATTGTTAGGCTTTGTTGTCAATTGTCATCTTATCCCTTGTCCTGTTACGTTGTTCATTATAGGCCTACTGAGTTGCTTGTAATAGAAATCCTATGGATTAGAATGTCTACGCTCGTAAAACATATTGTTTTGAATCATAGGCTTTGTATCTCTAACGTATGTGTAGTATTTTGGGGTATCAATTTTTTTAGAAAAAAGAACATTTTGAGATATCAAAATATTAACCATTATTTGAAACTACATTTTTTATGTGATTAAAGAAAAAAAATGTTCGACCTCAATGTAACTATTATTATGAATTTATTATCTAAATGTTTAAAAAAGAAACTAGTATTATTCAAATAACCATGATAAGTGAGAACAATCTACAAGTTAGGTTATTAAATTGAGACCCTGTTTTTTATAATATTTTATTTTATCCTTTCCTTATTTTACCTTACTCAAATTGCTAAAAAACACTCAAATCAATGTCATTCTATTTCCTTACCAATATTATTTTACCTAACTTAATCCTTCTACTGTAAAGAAGAGGGCTTGAATTAATCATTTGACATATGTTTGTTCATTTATGTTATAAATGTCATCCAAACCGGACTTTTAACTTAGTGTATGAGAAATGAAAAATGATTCGTAAATAATAACAAAAGTTAGAAAATGAGATAACAATCTTGATTCATTCAACTGATTTAAAAACATAATTTAAATTTTAAAAAGGTGTTATGACAAGTCGTAGTACAAGTCAATTTGCATTCTACAGTTCATTGGTAAAATTAAGTTGGTACATTTGCTAACAAGGCTTAGAACAAGTCTAGTACAAGCTATTTCGAATGTTGACTATATGTTCAATCTATGATCAATAGTCATATAATGGTACTATCTCCGTCCTAATATTATTCACGTTTTACGCAAAATTACAAAAATCAATGTTATTATTTTTGTCTTATAATAATTGTTACTTTAATCAATTTTTTGTTCCATAATATTTGTCATTTTATAAATTCGAAATTACATTTACCCTACTTGACATTTGTGGTAATAATTTTTGCACACCCGACATTTGTGAAATAATTTTCACAAAAAATTACTTAGGGGTACCCTAACTTTTGGTGAAATGTTTTTCCGGTACCCCAACTTTTAAAAACTAATTTTGGGGTACCCTGACTTTTAGAATTAGAAATTATTAGGTGAATTTCCAGCCAATGATTTGAATTCACCGGTGAGTTTTAGGTGGGAAATTGATTAAGTGTATTTGTGGACGAAAATGCCGTTTGTTTTTGTGGACGAAAATGATTTGAATCAATCGGAGTTTCACTAGAAATTCACCTAGTAATTTCTAATCCTAAAAGTAAGGGTACCCCAAAATTAGTTTTGAATAGTTAGGATACCAAAAAATTGTTTCTTCAAAAGTTAGGGTACCTCTAAGTAATTTTTTGTAATTTTCACCTTACCTGACATTAAGTGAAAGTGATTTTTAGTGCCAAAATCCGGTTATTTCTCATCGGAAATAAAACGATGAAAGGATCATTTAAGTCATTTTCTTCTCAATATTAATGGACAACATGATACATTCACATAGTCATATAGAGGCATTATTGTATTTCCTCATTTCCGATGAGAAGTGACAAGATTTTACCACTAAAAATCACTTTCACTTAATGTCAGGTAAGGTGAAAATTACTTCACAAATGTCGAGTGTACAAAAATTATTTCCACAAATGTCAGGTAGGGTAGATGTAATTATTTCCACATTTAATTTGGCGACAAATTTTAAATAAGTACTATCTCCGTCCTAATATTGTTCACGTTTTACGCAAAATTACAAAAATCAATGTTATTATTTTTGTCCTATAATAATTGTCACTTTAGTCAATTTTTTGTTCCATAATATTTGTTATTTTATAATTTCGATATAAATTTTCTAACGATCTACTACCTCCGTCCCAAAATGTTTGTCACCATAACTAACTTTCTTGTCCCAATTTGTTTGTCACTTTTACAATTCCAATAACTGTCATTCCTCTTTTGTCCCTAATAAATAAATTTATTTATCACCTTTTAGAATTCCACTAACTATTATTTTCAATTAATGCATGAGCAACATTGACAAGTCACAAAATTTTCATCCCAATTCCAAGGTGCATTGGACTCCCAAAATTAGTTAAATTGACAATCAAATTGAGATGGAGGTAGTACTTTCTTATTAGTGTTTCGAATACAAAGATGAAAAAAGATGAGAGAAAGATATATATGCCTCCAATTTAATACTAATATTTGACAAATTTCTATCCAACATAATATTTAGGTGACGTTATTTTATACAGCTGGTTGCGGTATGGCGCGGTGCGGTGTGGTGGAATTGTGGTGGGTTTGGAATAGTTGTGGTGGATTGTGGTGGGTTGTAGAAATTTGTGGAAAGTTGTGGTGAGTTTTGATTTTAATAATTGTAAATGTGTTGAAAAATGTGAAATTTTGGTAGGTCGTGGAAAGTTTAACTTTTAATAAAAAAAACAAATTAAATTAGAAAAAGTAGATTGTGGTGGATTGGTGGGTTGTGGTAGAATATGACAAGTTGCGGTACCGCAACCTGCTATATAAAAGAACAGGGCCTTATAATTACAATGAAACTTTTTTCCACAAACTAATTTTTATATTAATTTTTCTGACACAAAGACACAAAAAAGTAAGAGAGAAAGATATAATCACAATTTAATATCATTATTTCACAACTTTTCATGTAATACAATACATAACTAAATCATTTTCTTGATTTTTGAAATTTTAGCTAAATGGACAATTAGGATACAATATTCTAAATGTGGATTCCTTATATAGATTTTACAGGGTCTAATAAACATTATTACTCTCTCCGTTCCATATTAACGCTTTGTTTTTTTATGCGATAGGTTGTGGTGCGGTACCACACCGCAATGCACTACTCAATATTCTACCACACTTCACCACATTTTAACACAATCATTACTAATATATTTTCTTACTTTTCTCTATCATTACTTTTCTCCTCTACTTTTTACATTTTTTTCTCATCGCCTACCCCACCTATCACAACTCTCACCACAATTCACTACAACTAACCACACTTCACCACACTTTTTCAAATTCCATTGCACCGCAGTGTATAAAAGAACAGAGTCTAATTGTCGTATTTGGAAATCGTGCAGTAAAATTTCAAAAAATTTGATCATAAATCTCTCGATATATGTAATGCATTGCTATATAAAATTATCACTACGAAAAATATTATCATAAAAGTATAATATTCTAATTATTAATAATATATTATATAAAAAATTGTCAATTAAAGAATGAGATTAGAGACCGTCAAGATTAAAATTATGACAATTAACACGGAAAGGTGTCAGTATTTATCTAGTGACGCATTGCAAAAGACGGTTCCTGCTACATATGTTAGAATTGGACGGAGAAAAGGCAAACTACGAACATAGTGGAGGGTACGTTGGGGTGAGAAAACACCGTAATACACGGTGGGTTGCAGGAATCAACCCAAGAAGACGCCATATCTTCAACGTCAAACCAGCTAATCAATCCAATTTCTCCAACTAATTTCCTTTTCTTTCCCTTTTTCTTCTTTCTATTTTCAAAACAAAATACAAAACCAAAGGAGGATTAATTAAAAACAAAATGAAATTAAGATTCCGATAACTAAGCACGTAAAAGCTAAAAAGTTTAAACAAAATAATAAAAACAGTACAAATTGCAAAAGTCAATGTCATAATATCATGCAAAACCATCTTTGCCCTTTCCTTTCAACGCAAGTTATGGGGTGATTTTACCCAGAGTTGAAGGCCCTCACCGAAATGATAAATAATTATTAAAATAATCATTTCATAATAAACACCTAAAAGTCAATCTCATTGTTAATTTGGTTTTCCTATCTATTTTTTTATGGGTTGTTTTCTTGATCAAATGTCGATATTGTGAGACTAGGGTTACTTTTTTTAAAAAAAAATAAATTATGCACATATATTTCTCCTTGTTAAGTTACTACTAGATAATCTTGGGTTGCTTTAATTTGTTTAATTATTTTTGAATGTAGATTAGCTAAATTGTGTTTAATTTCTCAAAGTGAAATACTAAATAAGAGGATTTGATAGTGGTTATATAGAATTAATTATTAATTTCATATATAATTAAGAGGTTTTGAATGATAGATATATAATTCTACGGAATTATCAAAGTATTCTCATAATGCTTTCAATGCATGCATGCAACAATGGCAATTAAAATAGAATGCTAATAACATTTTCAACTACTGAAGGAATGCCTAATTATCATAGATTCTGTTTAATGTTGCTTAGATGAGAGAAGCGCATTGTTCATACCATTTGAGGCCCCGTTATTTTCTACGGTTGACAAACTGCGGTACCACAGCATACCGCAGTTTGCCACAACTCACCACACTTTACCACAAATCATTACTTTTCTCTCTCCTCACTTTTCTCTTTCCTCACTTTTCTCCTCTACTTTTTATATTCTCTCTCCTCACCTAACCCACATACCAATATCCTACCACAATTCCACCACACCTCACCACACCATACCGCAGAAAAGAACAGGGCCTGAATCTTTCTAAGTACTCACTCCGCCCCTTAATAAGTGTCAATTTTCCTTACTACCTTATCCATTTTTATTTGTTAATTTTACATTTCCAATAATTAAAATACTCATATTACCCTTAATTAATGAGTGAGGTTTTTAATTTACCTAAATTCTCTTTTATTCCTCTCTTTCTTTAATGAGGGGTATACTTGTTTATACATAATTTTTTTATTTTATTTCCAAGATACATTGGTTTTATAAAGTTAGTTGACACTTAAAAAGGGACGAAGAGAGTATATTCTTTCAATTAAAATTGTGACAATTAACTTCAACAAATACTCTCTTAACAAATTAGCCATAAATTAATCTTCCGATAATAGATAATTCATTTATATATCACTGTAAAACTAACTTAAAATATCAGAAATATTCTTTGTCCATAACCTTTCTTTTATGAGGAACAAAGCGCATAAGAACAACAAATAAGAGGAGGAAATTGCCGTGAAGATAAAACAAACGTACGAAACTACTACAAACCATTGTTTTCTTAAATAATTTTATTTTACTATAATTAAGTATTTGAGAACAGAAAAAGATAGGAGGAAGTTGCCATGAATATTAAAAAAACAAAGGTACGAAGCTACTTGATTTTGTCATGGACTAAGAAACTTTATCGCCATTTTGTTAATTAATATCATTTAGTTATTATTTCAAAAACTTCAGTTAATTAAGGGTTTTTGGCTCAGAATAATCCGAAGTCGGAGGTCATTGGCTGAAAATAATCCAAACTTTTAACTTATTTACTCGGACTAAACCAAAATCGATTTCCGGCATTGGAATGCTGACTAGGCAGCCTGAACACGTGTTTCTTTAATTGATTTTGGTTTCGAATTTTTTTAAAACTAATGTAGACCCCAACTCACTAAGACTTATAATGACATGGCCAAAATTCGATCAATTCGATCATGTCCGACTCTAAAATCGGGTGGGATTCGGGTTTAGGGTATGAAATTCGAACGTCCGGGTTTTGTGTCAAATTCGAGTTCAGGCTACATAAGCTTAACAAAAATTCAAAACTAAAATCAATTAAAGAAACACATGATCAGGCTGCTTAGTCAGCATTCTGACGCGGGAAATTGATTTCGGTTTAGTCCGAGTAAATAGGTTAAAAGTTTGGATTATTTTCAGCCAAAAAGTGAGTTTGAATTATTTTCAGCCAATGACCTCCGACTTTGGATTATTTTGAGTCAAAAACCCTTTAATTAATTTACAACTATTAATTGCTTCCTTTGTCCCGATTAACTAATTTTTTATGTTCCTAATTATTTATCGCTTTTACATTTTCAATAACTATTTTACTGTCTTTACCTTTATAACTTTAAAATCAATAATTTAATAATAATTGATGACATTTTAATTTTGTCATCCTTATATATTTATATCTAAATGTTTCTGTTCCATTTGTTTCTCTCCAAAACAACAAATATAAAGGAAGGGAGTACATTTTTTCATAATTGATTAAGGAACTTAATTTTAATAATGAGAAATAGGAGACACAAAACCTAGAAAATAGGGTCGTGTATGGCGTGTTTTTTAGCCTTTGTTTTTAATTTTGATTTTTGACATAAATAAATCTAGCTTATGTTTTTGGCTTGATGATAACATCATTAATTCTCTTGAAAAATTCTGCATTATTTTATTAGACAATGTTTGTTACTTTGCGTTGCATTAATATGTCAATTATCAATGGAGGAATCATGGGATGCGAACATTCGAGGGAAGGTTGTAATATTTTATGCCACCAAACGTTTATTTATTTGCCTGTTAGTGACTTTTTTTTACGGTAATAAATAAGGTAAATAAATTTAAGTCTTTTTTAATAAAATTTTGAATAAATACGAAAAAAATAGTATAAATTTCTACCCTACTTAGCTTTACTCTAAAAGAACCTTTATTAGATAATGTATTTTATAAGACATATATATGATTGAGTTTAAAGTGTATCATAAGACATATAAGTACAGTTAGTTCCATCAATAATTTTATAATTTATAAAATGAATGATGTATGGTTAAGAGATGCATTACTTAAGTATATAATTTATATTTATATATGATTGAGTTTTTTCATTCTCTTTTTAAAATTTATAAACAATAACACATACATATATGTGACACCGATGTTTATACTTAGGTTGTTCACGAAGTTTGACATGATAAGAATGGACCTAAACTAACGTAGATTATGGAGTTTACATTTGAGCTTAAGAAATAATTAAGTTTAATTTACAAACCAAAGTCAATTTATAAACCTACAATTGGGTTTGGAATGATCAATATCCTGAGTATCAAGAGTAAGAATTAGTCAAACAAAGATTATAACATGATCATATGTTAATTAAGTTTTTTTTAGTTATCTTGCCATGAATTTTTCTAGGTATGTCTTATGCATTAGCTTAACTATTTATATATACGAGGATAAAAAAAATTTTCCCCAACTTTTTTTTCTTTGATTTCCACACATTTTTCTACTTCTCTTAGTCTTTTTTTTCCTCTAATTTCGGTTCCGTCGGAATCAACCTCTTTGTGTACTGTTGTGTATAGGAGGAAGATGGTTTACATTTGAATCCTTTTAAACCTCGCATTAACGGGACTATTTCGGAGTAAGTTACTGTTCTTATTGTTGTTTTATCTTGCCATGAATTTATTCTTTGTATCTTTAGTGATAAAAAGATTCTATTAACATGAAGGAAATATATATTTTTATAATTAATAGACAATATAATTACTCCGTATAACAGCAATACAACAAACTCAGGAAAAAAAAAATTTGAGTGCAATTTAGAGGATTTACATGTAGGCAGCGAGTGCAATCTTTACTTCATGAATTTAGTTATGAAGAGGTTGTTCTGGAGATCAACAAATTATTATTATTATTATTATTTTTTGGAAAGCCACTTTGAAACAAAAAAAAAAAAAACTAATTGAAAGACTAAGAAACCATAAAGTTTGCGGAAATAAAGAGATGTACACGTGTAGATTTCATGCATTTGAGAAAGAATTAAACGTACCTAAACAACATAAACGATTAGAAGACGCAAGACAACAAATCAAGACAAAGTACGATAACATAACTACCAACAAACCTCACATTACGACCTCAATGGTAATACTCTATACTCTCATACATAGTGTCAACAGTACTCTATATTCTCATACATAGTGTCATGTTTTCATCTAAGCTTGAGCGCTTCAAACCCTCTGATCACCTTTTTCATGGATTTTTAAGGCCTTCCACATGTTTGACTCCAAAGGGATAACTTTATCCTTTCAACCTCCTAATAGACAAGATAATTATGATTGAGAATGTAATTGAATCGAGCCGGCTAGCAAGTTGCTCGAGTTTAATTCGGTCAAAGCTCAGCTCATCAAGCTCGGTTTGGGCCGTTTGGTTGAAGCTTGGCTCGGTTAAGCTCGACTTTGATGTCTATCAAGCCAAGGCTGCCAAGCCCGAACTTAATTAGGGTGACTCATCTCGGGCTCACCTTAGTTAGGCTTGTTTAAGTATTTTAAGTAGAAAGTAGGTTATACGTGCTCTATGAATATTGACAAATTATATATTAATTTAGATGTTTAAAATTATACACCCCTAATTGTGAATGTGTGACTACAAAAATGTTGAAATCGTGAAATATGTTTTTTCAAAGTTTTGGCAACCTGGTTTTGATAGGGACAAGTATAGTAAATTATATCAAAATTAAAAGAGAAAAAGAATTCCTGGAATAGCCTGTCAAAAAAACACGTACTAGGACATCCTTTTGTCCTTTGAATTAGGTACCAATGCAAATCTGGTTTTCATGTTTAATTAATTTCCAAATTGCCGTTAACATAATTCAAAATTGGCTTATTGCATTTGCCAGCCTTTCGCATATTGATTTTCTTCTTTGGTTTCTTTCTTTTTATTATTTCTCTCTTTGTTTTTCTTTGGTCCTTGAATATTGTAATTTGTAAGTTTGTACTGTCAATGTAAATCGTCCTTCAATTCGAGCAGGCGGGTCGGGTTCAGTACGGGTCGGTTTTGGATTTATTTGTGCTTTAGGTTTGGAAATTTCGGACCTAACCTTAAACTTTCAGGCGGATCCGGGTCGATTTTAAGTATGACATTCAAATATGAAAATAAATTCTTGCTTTATACTGAGAGCTAACCATAAAATGAACAATATATACGGCTCATAGTCACCCAGAGTAATTCAATCTTTACTCTGTTATTAAGGTCATATTCTTTAGAGTGTTAAGTTAGGTTTATCCTTTCCTTATCTTACACGATTCTCTAAAAAAAACTCAAATCAAAGTCAAAATTTTAATAACAAAATACATTTATTCCACCATTAATTTGCCTAACTCAAATTTTATTGTTACCTTTTCTTTCATTTCCTTACATTATCAAACATAACTTAATCCTACCATTATAAAGAAAAGGGTCTAACATTAAAAATGTTGTATGGAGCTAAAAAAAAAAAGGTTTTGTAACCTACTAAAAAAAACTTTAAACACAAATTAATGCAATGTATGTTCATGGCAGTTAAATTTGAGATTTAACCTTCTATAGAAATATATATCTTAACTAAAAACGCAAACTAATGCTATTTGACCAAATATTACTAACAAAATTTTACCACTATTGTGGAGTAGTTAAGTTAATGCAATTTATTTCCATGCAAATTGAAATAAATATTGAATTAGAGTCAAGATCTAACCACCCCCCTTTATTTGACTTTCTATTATCCACCGCCCACCCCCTTCTTTCTCTAGAAAATTATTTAAAATTAAAACCACCCGTCTTTTACTCTGTAAATTAATTAATTAATCGTGTTTTAATATAAGAAATTAATTAATTCATTAGATTCAAAAATTTTAAAAAAACAATCAATCGATTAGTTAATATTTATATTTGAAGGTGCTTCATTCTGTCGGCAATAAGGGCTAACTAAAGTTTAATCCTCCAAATTTAATTATTTTTTAAATTAAAAAGATTAAATGAATTAAATTATATTTTGTTTTGTTTTTATTAAAGATAAATAGAAGAAACTACGAAAGGCATTGCGTCTTTGTTTGATCTAACGTGATGATCAATCATTGAAAGCACACATATTAATGCAAACTTGATTAAACATAATGAATTAATTAATTAAGCTTCCAATTCAATACGTGTAATTGTTTTATTGGCTACAGGGTACGATTATCAATGTAAAAGGTCATTTATTTAATGATTTCATGAACAACGTACAATCAATGGTTAAAGCCTAAGGGCATCATAATTTTGCAGGGGGGGGAATAATGATTTGGGTTGTTATTTATTTATGCAATATGGATTGATTAATTACCAATTCCCTTTGAAAATTTTGTTTGAATGTCAGAGATGTTTGTCAGAAATTTATTATATTTAAAAAAAGTAATGTTAACCATGTTGGTTGGATGAAATTGAAGTTTTTGTTCTTTATTTACCATATGTAATATTATATTATGTTAGTATTTTAAAAGTATTTTTTTTTGGAAAAAAAGATTCAATTGCTTGTTTGTCAAGTTGGATGTATTTATTGTTTGAAGCTTATAAGTTGCAACTATCAATCAAAATCAATTTAAAGAAAAGGGTTGAAAACTTTAGAGTCAGAGTGATTTAGATTAGAGATGAAAATAGGACAGGTTAGATATGAGGTATATTTCCCTTTCCTTCCGTCCACTACATTATTCGCTGCCAGTATCCAAACTTATTGAGGCTCCAACGAATATGAGAATAAGACCCATACTATACTTAGGGAGCAAGAGTGAGGAATTACAGTTAAATGGAATAAGCTATTTATATATGTCTAGAGTTTTTGACTTACAAAAATTACAAATTTGTTTCAAATTAATTATGTAAGAGTATTTGTGTATTTCAATAAAAATTTGATCTCTATCCCTACCCCATCCTTAGGGGCGGATCCTAGTGTGGGGCTAGGGTGTGCCATGACCCAGGCTATCAATTGGAACATTTATTATTAGTTTAAGCAAGTAAGCATAATGGTAACATTGGTAGAATGGTGCGTGCTTAGATGTGTTATGGTTGTGGTTTTGTGTTCAAATTTTGGGAACCATGCATTTTTTTCATACACCTCCCAACACTAGATCTATTAATCCAATGTCTTTTTTTCATTTTTAGTTTTCATTTTACTTTTTAAAGATTATTTTTACATTTCGCATTCATTCATTCATTCATTGTTACTTCTATTTTCACACTATTTTAGAAAGCTTTGTATGTATGTAGTTATAAAGCAATTTAGTTTAATTATAAAGATTTCTTAAAAAATAATGTCAATTATATAAACAAACTTTTCTCAAAATAAGATTAATTTATTTGTTTCCATGCCTCATTGATAAGTAAATTTCCCTTTTAATTCTTTTACTTATCCATTGTTGTTCATCAATGTTTAAATTTAAGAACTAAATATAAGAGTTGCATATTTCGGCCCACCCTAACAAAATACTCTAACTCCGCCCCTGGGCCATCCATGCACGAGAATTTAAAGCTTTTCCCAATCCCCGTCTGCATGGGGAGCGGAGATTTTTCTCCAAAACAGAGTGGGGCCTTAGTAGGTACCTACAAGGATTCTCGTCCCACTATCGTCCCTAATCTAAATAGCTATGAGCCATGAATATGCTTTTATCAAATATTTTTCTAAGTTTTAAAGGAAAATTAGTTTTGAATGGCCTATACGATATATGCTATACTTTTTAATCAATTTATCTAATTTATTCTTAAGTGTAAATAATCGTTATCATCAATATCGATTTAATAATTAATATCATGGAATGTTTGTTCTATTACCATTCATATATTATCTAGTCTAGATATAAATATTTCTACAGCTGTAAAAGCATATAAAAATTTATGTTTAATTATATCTTGCTATATCTTTATCTTATAACCATTAATTTGAGAAAACATTAAATATATTTGTATTTTACACATTAAGAAATATAATTAAAGTTATATTTGCTCAATAAACTTGTGTTAAAATTTCAATATTTATTTATCAATCATCAATACACTTATATATTTCACTCTGAAATTCGTTGATAAAATATTTTTATGTAACAATGATAGTGATTATCAAAAAATCAGACATTAATAATGAATAATGATCATAAGTCTATTTTCTTTGTGTTTTCAAATTTAGTTAAGTACAACACATTATGGTAAAGAATTTTCATTAGTATAAAATTGAGTATAATATTTTAAAATTTACTCTATTTTTTTAAATATGTTATTAAGATTATGGGGAAGAAAAAGCTAAAAAAAATGTTTAATCTTACATTAATTACAATAACTTACAAATGACCTTTTATTGTGCTTCAAAATATAATATTTATAACTTTGTAAATTTTTTAGGTTTGGACATAAATTAGGAGCAATCAAATCTTCAAAATTTTACCATTGAGGTGTGAGTTTCTATTATGTAGTTTGGTTTTAATATTTTTTTAGATTGGGCTATAGTAGGCCAAAATTATAGGGGGTGAGAGATTTGCAAGTTGAACCTGAGAAATGTATCATAGTAAGTTGAATTATTAAACCCTTAAATTTTAGTGAACTGATACTGAGTTGGTGTAAACCAACTCGATGGTTTCCTACGTAGCATTGAGGAGGGTGATTTTTCGAAGTAATAACATATATCTCTCCCAAACTTTTGTAAAATAAGGATTATATCCGTCATATTTGAGAAATGTTAATTACCCATCCTAACAAATAATAAATACCATAAATATCACACCTAACCATTGTTGATATCAATTTTTTCTACTTTTTCAGATTTAGTTAGTTAACAAAAATAATGAAAGTTCTAATTTACCCTTCACTTAACATTTTCTCATACCCTAATTTATTCTTTTCTGCCAAACCCAACCCCCTTTCCCCCTTTTTCGATTAAATTGTACCCTGTTTGCCAATAAAAAGCAGGTCCTCCTTTTCTTCAGTTATTCTTCCTTGTTTTTTCAGTTTTCAAGGAGCAAGTCAAGTTCATCTTTCTTGTCATTTCTTCGTTGCTACTGACTCTTCTTCAATTGTTTTTCAGTTTGAAAAACCCTAGCAACTCAATCAATGATCAGAACAATCACCCCACCATCCTCCAATCTTGCAATTTTTGTTATGGGGAAGTGATTTGAAACATAAATCACTTTGTTTGGTTGATAAGTAGAATATAGAGATGGATATTACTTGTACTATTCTTGGCTGGTGGAAATTGTGGTGTGCTGGTGGAAATTGTCTACAATGACTTGTGCTATTCTTGGCTAGTTTGAGTTAGAAATCTATCTCTTTTCACCAGGTTGTTTCAATTTGCCAGAACGATTTGACAACACATATGTGGATTCTAATTTAGTCGGACTAATCTTCAAATTTGCATAATTCTTCAGTTTCTCGCTTGATGGGTTGGGTGTTCGGATTCTCAGTGACGGGGGATGAAGAAGAATTGCAACAGGGGCACAAAACAGTCGTACATTCAATTTAGTAATGACAAGGGTACTTTGGTCTTTTCCTTTTAAATATTGAGGGTATTTTTGTCAAATCAAATAAAAATACGGGGGCAAATATGTCCAGGTTGTTGACTAATCGGAAAAAGTTTATATTTATGTAAACAGTAAAGGGTAGGTTGCGTAATTGACATTTTTCAAATATAAGGGGTAAATTCCCCATTTTACAAAAGTTTGGGAGAAGTGTATGTTATTTGTTCGTGATTTTTCTATGTGACACATGTATTTAATAATCCCAAATTTTATATATTGTATTGTAGTAGTCCAAACTATCATATATTTAAGTTTTATATACCAAACTATCATATTTTAAATTATAGTAATCCAAAATATTGTTCATCTTAGAGTAACCCTGAAAAGTATGGGGGTAAAGTCCAATATGATGAGCCAATGATGACCAAATCACCTCAAGCCCCCTTCTCTTCCCTTGGAAAACTCAAGCAAATTCAAGTCAAGCTCAAGTGTGGTGATCATTTCAAAGTGAATTCCGAACCTTGGAAAGATGCCAAGGCTATCCATTGAAATGTCCATCTGACCTTCTAAGAGGTTATAATCTATCCTAGGATCAAGCTTTTTATGGCTTAAGAAATAAGGTCAAGAAAGGTAGCTTTGCATCCAGCCCGATTACATCCTAAAGTTGCATCAATTTTGGTGTCATTTTTCTATATGATCAAGAGTGCCTTCAAGACTTACCATACTTGTTCCCCATGTTTTGGTTGTTATCTTTCATTTGGAAGTGGTTTGGAGTCTATTAGAGCACGTTAAGGTGGTCAAACAAGTATTTCTTTCCAACCATGCAGACCTTTTTCTAGGCGGCAAATACTTTCTACTTTGCAATGTCATAACTTGGGCAATATGAATCCTTTTGGAGTCATCCTTCAACCTAAGTTGGGTGAGAAATTCTCAATTACAATCTAGTAAAGTTGCAAGGCCAAATTTCAGTGGATACATCATATATGATCAACTACTTCTTGGAAAAGTGTCACTTTCAACATGTCATTTTCATGCTTTTTGTTTTTTTCCCTTATTTGGTGTAGCAAATGACTTTCAAACTCTACCAAATTTTCAACATTTGCTCCTTGCTCTTCCCGAGCTGATTCTTAAGCTACCACCGACCCTTCTAAATGTTGGACGAAAGGAAGTAAAAGGTATAGAAACAATGGTTATCTGACTTGGATAAAGTTAAGATTGTGGACTAACTCACTTTCCTTAAAAATTATTTACCATACAGTAAATGTTCAAAGGGACAAACTTAACCTTGCTTAAAATACTAAAACAACTTATTTCTCACTTGATTCACTTAAGTATAACTTTTGTCTAGACAAGAATGAGAGATGTGATTATACGAGAGGATGATCCAAATGGCTTGCAAATGACTCCTATTTATCGCAGACCTTTAATATTTCCTTTAGGCTTGGTCAATGACTTGATTTTGGTTTCTTAATGAGAATCATAATATTGACCATGACTATTGGCCATATGTCACAATAGAAGTATATTTGTAGGGATCAAATAACATATGAATAATTGAGATATTATATAATAAAAATCATATCAAACTTAACGTTGGACATTAAATAGGCTTCAGAACCCTGACAAGGACCGGGTCAGGGTTGACACGACCCGTGTCACTCATCACACGGTTCGTGTCAGGCCTGATTCCCATTTTCTTACTTTCTATCTGTAATAGGGTCCGTGTCTTGTCTAGTTCAATCCGTGTTGATCATATTACTTGCGTTAAAATTATATATGATCTTTAAACTTGTATTATATGATTCCGACATTTGTTATGATCCTCTTATACTCTTCAAATAATCTCAACAATCCCCCGCTATTTCGAAAATATGAACATACCCTTGAAATTAACTTGGATTCTCTCTTATGGGTTAACACGCCAGCCATTACTCGAGAAACATAAAAGTATATGGCTATTGAAATTAGATTGCTCTTTGAACTTTCATGTAGTGTATATGACCTTTGGTTGACCTAAATCACGAACTAGATAAGTTTTTTAACTTTGTATTCATATTAATCAACCACACTCATAACACACATATAACTTTATCTTAAGTGTTTAATATTATCGTCGTAAAGCTTTGTGTTCTTATCCTTAATAAGTGGTTCAAAACTTTAAGACCTGCGTTCCTTTCAGCGACCAAACATTACATATTCGCTAAATTTCCTTTGACATGAGAAAGCTTAAAGTCATTACTCCATCCTCAACTGATGAACATAGTCATATCTTAAACCAATGTGCCTACACTTGCCATTGTAACATGAGTATAAACAATTGCTAGAGTAGTCTTACTACCACAATGAATTGTAATAAGAGTAATTGGCTTATACCAAAGTGGTGTTTTTGATAATAAGTTCCTAAGTCATTCTGCTTCTTTGCAAGTAGCAAATAATACTGTTAATTTTGAAGCCTTGGTGGAGTCCGTTGTACAAGCTTGTTTCTTAGAACCCCAACACAATGCTCCACCCATAGTAGACGAGTAATCTTCCTTTTCGTTAATCCAATTGCATCCGAGTAACCTTTTAAAACCAAAGGTTTTCCTTTATAATTAAGTTGGTAATTCTTTGTCTTAGCTAGATACTTTAATACCCTACAGAAAGCAAACAAATGTGATTTACTTAGGTTACCTGGGCATCTATTTAATTTGCCAATCGCATAAGCAATGTCCAACTTTATATTTGTCATAGCATGCATACATGAGAATTCTTGTCACCTTGGCATACTCATGTTGATCAATTAGAAAACTTATATCATTTTCCAATTTCATACTTGGATCAAAAGGTTTGCTTGTCGGAGCAATATTCTTACCTCCAAACTTTGGTAATATTTTCTCAACACAATGTTATTGAGACAAACTTGTTTCATCATTATTCCTAATGATCTTAATACCAAGAGTTATATCCACTTCACTCATTTCCTTTATAGAAAACTTAGTGGTAGAACATCTTTGGTTTTCTTAACTTGTTTCGCATCAGTCTCAAAGATCAACATGTCAGCAATGTAAAGGCATATGACCACTCCTTTACTATTCGAAAACTTAAAGTAAATGCGCTTATCCGACTCATTAATCTTATAGCCACTTGAAAGCATTACTTTATCAAACTTTTGATATCATTGCTTAGGTGCTTACTTAAGTCAATACAAGGATCATATAAGCTTATAAACTTTCTTTTCTTGATCTTCAACAACAAACCATTCGGGTTGTTTCATATACACTTCATATTCTAGTTCACATTCAAGAATGTCGTGTTGACATCTATTTGATGGACTACTAGCTTGTGGATGGTAACTAAAGTTATCAATACTCATTTTGAAGCTATCCTAACCAGCGATATGTCGTATCACAATAGTCAATATATACCATATTATTGAGTAAAGCCCCTTGTAACCGAGCAGGCCTTATA